>QAOA01005576.1:0-12053 GCA_003255065.1 Cercis canadensis
ACAGAATTATTAAAGTGGTTTTTGTTCTAAAGCATAATGTCTTTACTATGTCACATTTGCACATCACTTTTGGTGACATTAGCAAACCTTGGAGCTGACCAAGCATTCGATTATGCCTGCTTTAAGCATAACAGTACTACAAATAGAGGTGTCAAAATGGGTTGGGCCCGTTGGGTTGGCCCGCCCCGCCATGCAAAAGGGTTGGGTTGGGTTAAGGTTTTGCTGGCCCTTTTGGAAGCGGGTTTTTGAGCCCGCCCCGTTTGAGTTGTGGGTTGGTGGGCGGGTTGGGGCGGGCTGGCCCGCCAGTCTTTTTTTTTTTTTTTTTTTTTTTNAATTTCTAATTTTTATTATAAAAATTATGTTGTCATGTTAGTATTAATCTTCTTGGACTTGTTTTTTAATGATTGTTTATTACTTTGTTAGACTATTTAATTAATTTTGGTCATCTTAAATAATTTGAATTACGTGATAAAAGATTATTTATCATTGATTTAGTGTTTAACATTGATTTAAATTGTTATTAGTCACTAATTTATTATTTTTTTTTTGGCGGGCTGGCCCGCCTAACCCACAACCCACAGTGGGTTGGGTTGGGTTGAGGTTTTCTCAGCCCNTATGTCACATTTGCACATCACTTTTGGCGACATTAGCAAACCTTGGAGCTGACCAAGCATTCTATTATGCCTGCTTTAAGCATAACAGTACTACAAACTTGCCAACATAACTATATAATATCTCTGTCTTCTTTTTGTTTTTTTTTTTTATCCTTTTGCATATACCTTTGTTTAAAAATGATTTATTTTGGCACATATAGGCAACATACTCATTCTTGTAAATATAGCCAAAAATTGGCATTTTCAATCTACAAAATAATATATTTATCCAATTTAAATGTAAAAAAAAATAAAATAAAAACTTGGCTGTTGCCTTGCGTCACATGCAAAACAGATTATTACTGTTGTAGCATGTTGAATGAGGGAGTAGCAGTGCATGTCAGCCAAACCTAGGAGCTGTGAGGTCAGAGGAACTAATCATGATTAAGAAATAAATGGAGATGGGGTCCATTTAGCTCCTACTCCTCCCACTGCCACAAAACCAACTCCACCAACACTTTGCTATTATTTTAACTCATTTAAGATAAGCTTTGAATAATTCCTACAACTAACACGCCCCGTAGCCATCTCAGCAAAAACTCTTTCTGCCGTTATTCAACTTATTTGCTTTGCTATGCCCTGTGCAACTAGAAAGCAAGACATATGCTCAATTTATTAATTGCATTCTCATATCGAACAAAAATTAATCTCAGTATAAACTAAAAAAAAGTAGAAACATATATTCACAGTTGACCACCATGCCCGTTTCGTACCACTGCGAGTCAATATTACCATATCGTCTCAGTTTCTTAATTTCGTGTCCCTTTATACTTAGTATACTACGCTGTTGTAGCCTAATAAGAAGGTTTAAGGTGATATCAATCCAAAAAGCCACCTGATATGGATCCTGAGTTTACCCACCTGCCTCCCCCCCTTCTTCCACCGTTGGGTAAGCCACCTGATGGCGGCGGAGGTGGTGCAACTTCCTTGAACTCTAGTGCTGACGACACAGCTCTGCTGCCAAGACCTCTTTCTTTTCGGGACAAACTCATGGGTGGGAAGACTGCACCACCTCCTCCACCAAAGGTAGATTTGATTGCGGCAAAGTTGGTACGGATTGAGTATGAAAGAGGCAACTCACTTCTACCCAAAATCATTGTGGCCGATAGTGTTATGGAGCAGTTAAGAGTTCCATGGGAAGATGCTCTCATTGTAAAGTTACTTGGCAGAGATATTGGCTATGCAGCTATGAAGAACCGCCTGAAGGTTCTATGGAAACCAATTGGTGACATGGACCTCATGGATTTAGGCTGTGGTTTTTTTATGGTCAAACTAGATTTGGAGACAGATCGCAGCAAGGCAATGGAGGGTGGCCCATGGATGATTTATGACCATTATTTGACAGTAAGGAGATGGTCCTCAGATTTCCACCCAGAACATACGAAGATAGATAAGACCTTTGCATGGGTCCGTTTTCCGGGACTTAACTTATTATTCTATGATGAGAGTTTCCTTCTGGCTATGGCCTCTGCAGTTGGGACACCAATCAAAGTTGATATGAATACATTGGGTGTCGCTAGAGGAAGATTTGCAAGGGTATGTGTAGAAATAGAGTTGCACAAACCAGTGGTGGGGAAAGTGTGGGTTAATGGCCACTGGTACAAAGTGGAATATGAAGGTTTGCACAGTATTTGTGCTTCGTGTGGATGTTATGGCCATGTAAGCCGGGACTGCCCATCTAGAACGGAGTCAGCGACGACGGTGATGACGGCGGCTTCACTGGTCAGCAAGCAGCGATCAGATGTGGCGGACAAGAACGTTACACCAGTTACGGATCCTTCTATTAATGAGGCCATTAATCATGGAGGGGAGGAGAATCCGCATGGTGATTGGCTAGTTGTCTCTAGAAGAAAGAGAATGGGGAAAGCCAAGGTCTTCATGCAGGATACTAAAAATAAGGAAACTGCTCATCGTAATAAATTTGCTTCGTTACAAAACATGGAGAGGAGTTCTGGTCACTCTTATAGAAAATCCAAAGGTACGGGGCAAGTGACGTTAGTGACTGATATGGGCCACAACCAGGTCATGACACGAGAAACTCATAAGAGGCAGCGTAATGAGGGCCCAAGTGCAGGTCCATCTAGAAACAAGGTGGAGCAGAGTAAACTCACGTTGGAACCCGAGATGCTTAGTCAATTCCAGAGATTTGAGATTGGAAATCTCTCTACTGACGAGCAGGCTAGAAAAGAAACCATGGAAAATAAAAGCAAGGCAAGGCAGCAAGTGGTTGGGTTGCACCATGCTCATTCACAGGGAAATAACATGGCTCCAAGGACTACTATCAAAGCTCAGGGTAGGGTCGATGACCTGGGGCAGCAGGTGGATGTCAATCCTTCAAAGTATAATTTTCATGGTATCTTTGGGTCTCAGCCTCCGGATCCAGTCTCTGATGGAGAGCAATCCGTATCTATTGCTGTATTAAATGAAACGATTGATGCAGAGATAGCTCAAGTGCATACTAGTTCAACCAGGGCACCGGAAACGGACATGCAAGTTGAAATTCATGAAGAGTAAGCCTTTGTTTAAGGTTGCGATGCTCGTCCCTATTTTTCTGGTTTTTATGATGTTTGGTTTCAAAGAATTTTCTATTCTTGCGTGGAACATTCGGGGTGCAGCTAGTAAACGAGCTAAGCGAAATCTTCATGAATATTTGTCGCTTTACAAACCAGCGCTGGTATTTATTTTGGAGACCCATATTCAGTTTGAGAAGGTGAGCAGGTATTGGGAGAGAGTGGGGTACACCGCAGTGCACATTGTTGAAGCCCAGGGACATGCAGGTGGCATATGGTGCCTTGCAAACTGTCCTGATGTCCAAATTACAGTGGCAGATGCGTGTGCCCAAGCCATTACTTGTCATTTGAAGAAGGGTTCGGAGTGGTGGTGCACTGGTGTGTATGCTAGCCCAACACCTACTATTCGATACCAGTTCTGGGATTATTTGTCTAATATACGTCGGAGTCTTGTTGGTCCTTGGATGCTTTTGGGTGACTTCAATGATATTCTTCTTCCTTCAGAAGTGTGGGGTGGCTCTTTTCACAATAATAGAGCGGAGTCTTTTGCTAACATGATGGATAATTGCCAGCTTATGGATATGGGGTTTGTAGGTCCGGCTCATACTTGGCACAGAACTCTTAATGGGACTAAGAGAATGTCTAAGCGGCTGGACAGAGCTTTAGTTGATGTGGATTGGCGTATTTCCTTTCCTGAAGCTCATTGCCTGAATCTCTATCGTAATTATTCTGACCACAACCCAATCTTCATCAAGTTACATAGGAAGGAGTTTTCTTTGGGTCAACGTCCTTTCCGGTTCGAAGCTGCTTGGGCCACTCATCCTCACTTCGGGGCCTTAGTTCAAGAGGCATGGGGTGGTGATGAAGGTGATGTTGTTTCTAAACTTCTCTCAGTTAAAGATGCAGCTTTAAAATTTAATGATGAGGTGTTTGGGAATATTTTCAAGAGGAAGCGTTCCATTTCTTCCCGCCTTGCTAATATTCAAAAAAAATTAGAACGGGTTGATTCAGTGTTTTTGATTAATCTTGAGGCAGATTTGAGCAGGGAGTTGGATGAAATTTTAGCTCAAGAAGAAATCCTTTGGTTTCAAAAATCCCGAGAGAAATGGGTGCAATTCGGGGATGGGAATACAAAGTTCTTCCATACACAAACTTTGGTGCGGCGGAAGAGAAATAGGGTGGAGGGCTTTTATCTTTCGGATGGGACATGGTCCACTGACCCTATCCTCATTCAGCAGGAAGCTACCACCTATTTCAAGAGCTTATTTTGTAGTACGGAGGTTAGCAATAATTCCCACTTAGTGTTTGATTTTTTGCCTAACCTTGGGGATGACTATTATACAGTGCTTACCAAAGAAGTCACCAAGGAGGAAGTTTGGACTGCGATTAAGTTTATGCATTCCTTTAAGGCGCCTGGCCCGGATGGCTTTCAGCCTTTCTTTTTTAAGAAGTTTTGGGGGGTGGTGGGAGACTCAGTGACAGATATAGTTCGTCATGCTTTCAAGGAAGGGTGTTTTGATGGTAAAATTTCTGAAACTCTTATAGTGTTGATCCCTAAGGAGAATAATCCAACAAGGGTTACTCAGTTGCGTCCAATTAGCCTCTGCAATGTGATATATAAAATTATTACCAAGGTGCTTGTGAATCGGCTCCGCCCTTACTTGATGAAGCTCATTAGCCCGCTTCAAAGTAGCTTCATCCCGGGGAGAGGGACTCATGATAATATTCTGGTGGCTCAAGAAATGTTGCACTTCATCAATAAAACCAAAAGTAAAAAAGGTGCTATGGCTTTCAAAATTGATTTAGAGAAGGCGTATGATAGAGTTGATTGGGATTTCTTGAGATCTACTCTTGAGGATTTTGGGTTCCCCGAAATAACTATCAAGCTCATCATGTTTTGTGTTACTTCTTCTTCTCTCTCTCTTGTTTGGAATGGTGGTAAGCTTCCTTCTTTCAAACCTAGAAGAGGGTTACGTCAAGGTGACCCTTTATCTCCTTATTTATTTGTGATCTGTATGGAAAAGTTATCCCTGTTAATTGAGAAAAAGGTAAATAGAGGGGAGTGGCAGCCGTTGCGCTGTGCTAGAAATGGCCCAAAAGTCTCTCATCTTCTTTTTGCTGATGACTTAATGCTTTTTACTCAGGCTTCTATTACTCAAATCAGAGTGGTTAATATGACTATTGCTGAGTTTTGTAGGGCCTCAGGTCTTAAAGTAAATTTTGCTAAGTCCAAAGCTATTTGTTCCCCGAGCATCTCTAGAAGAAAGCAAGATCGTATAAAGCAGTTGTCTAATATTGCTTTCACTGCTAGATTTGATAGGTATCTGGGTACTCCAATATTACATGGGAGAATTAAGAAAAGTGACTTCAGTTTTATCACTGAGAAACTTGCATGCCGTCTTATGACTTGGAAGCATAAACTTCTCAACAGAACAGGTCGCATCACCTTGGCCAAATCAGTGCTTACTTCTATGCCTATTTATACCATGCATACTCTGTGGTTACCTCAATCTGTGTGCCTTGAAATTGATAAAACAGTGAGGAAGTTTATCTGGAAGGGAACTGATGGTCACGGTCTTCATTTAGTCAACTGGGAAAATTCATTTAGTTAACTGGGAAACTATTACTCTTCCTCGCAAGTTTGGAGGCCTAGGTATCAGGACTGCCCGTCGCTCCAATATTGCCCTTCTTGGTAAACTTGTTTGGGATGTGGTGCAAAACAAAGATAAACTTTGGGTTCAAGTTTTAACCCACAAGTACTTACGGGAGGGGGAGAATCTTTTGACCCATACTTGCCCAGCTAACTCCTCGGTTACGTGGAGATCTATTGTGCGTGCAAAGTCTATTCTTCAAGAGGGATTGAAGTGGCGTGTGGGGAATGGCAATAAAATTCGTCTTTGGCAAGACAGATGGCTGGATAGTGGCATCTTAAGAGACCAAGTTGAAGCTATTGATGATGCAGAGTCCTCCATGAGGGTGAGTGATATTATTCTGCGTAGTGAATGGAATGTTGATAGCTTACAGCATACTATGCATGAGCAGAAATTCCTTAATTAGGTTAAAACTCTGTATATTGATACTAATAGAGGCATCTTAAGAGACCAAGTTGAAGCTATTGATGATGCAGAGTCCTCCATGAGGGTGAGTGATATTATTCTGCATAGTGAATGGAATGTTGATAGCTTACAGCATATTCTGCATGAGCAGGTCACTAAGGAAATTATCAGCATTCCGCTTTCTAGACATGGGGATCTTCAAGACACGTTAGTGTGGGGAAGTGCTTCTGATGGAGTATATTCAGCTAAGCATGGATATGAATGGCTCCGTAGCAGGGAAGATGTTCATACAGATGAGAGAAGGTGGACGTGGATTTGGAGGCTAGGGATCCCAGAAAAAATAAGAACCTTTATATGGTTAATTATGCATGAGGCCATTCCTACCAACATGTTGCGCCTAAAGCGCCATCTCACCCAAAGTGCAATGTGCTGCAGGTGTCTGACGGATGATGAGAGTATCCTTCATTGTCTTAGGGATTGCATCATGCCTCCTCAAATCTGGGCTCACTTTGGTTTTGGAGGAGACGCAAGATTCTGGAACTTTGATCTTCAAACGTGGGTTTCAGTCCACAGCCATGCAGAAACAACAAGCCCAGAGGTGCAAGTTCTGTTTCTTTGCATCATTTGGTGGATTTGGAGGGATCGCAATGAAGAGTTGATGGACGGGCGTCGTTCTCCGCTGCTCTATATTATCCATCGTATTAAAGCCATGGTACATGTTTGTGAAAATGTGTTTCTTTTCAACAAGGAGGTTTGTCACAAGGAAATTAGGTGGGTATCTTGGCAAGCCCCAAATCCAGATACGGTAAAGCTTAATGTTGATGGCAGTAGTTTCGGAAACCCAGGGAGAGCAGGGTTCGGAGGCATCATCAGAGATAGCCAAGGGCTGTGGCTTGGGGGTTTCTGTGGTTATATTGGCTTTGGTACCAACATCAAAGCAGAGCTTATGGCAATTAGGAATGGCTTGCAAGCTTGCTGGGAAAGAGGCTTTAGGAATCTGATTTGTGAATCAGATTCCTTAGAGGCGATCAATTTGATAAACACTGCAGATGTTAACTTTCATATCCATGGGTGCATTTTGAGTGACATTAGACATATTATGAGAAGATCTTGGTATATGGAGGTGCGACATGTGTTGAGAGAAGCTAACCAAGGGGCTGATTTCATGGCCAAAAAAGGTGCACATGGGCAAGAGGGTTGGTCTTTTTTTTATCAACCTCTCCCTGAGTCTTGGTATCTGGAGGTGCGACATGTGTTGAGAGAAGCTAACCAAAGGGCTGATTTCATGGCCAAAAAAGGAGCACATGGGCAAGAGGGTTGGTCTTTTTTTAATCAACCACTCCCTGAAGTTCTGATAGTTTTGTTGGCAGATAGGATGGCTGTTGCCTTCCCTAGGCTGTAGTTTTCTGTTTTTTCACTATTGTAACCAAAAAAAAAGAGAAGTTCTGCCGACCAAGGAGCAAAGCAGATAATGTAAGTATATAATAATTGTTATATGGTTGGTTCGTTGTGAAGATTCAAAGATTAAAGTGGATTAATTCAAAAACAAAAACAAAAAAATCAAAGTGGACATATCATGACAAGAAAGCAAATCTATGCTCCAATATGTTTGTTAGATTAAACTTGCTGATTGCCTTTTTGTCTTGAATATGCTGATTGGTGTGTATGACTTGGTACTAACATGAGAGAAATAAAATTAAAAATTAAAAATATTAATAACTTTTTGTATGTGAGTCTAATCGTGCTTCTTTTTAATGATTTAATTTCTGTTACCTATTTTCCATTTCGTTTTTTAATGTTTTGCACTTTCTTAATAACTAAGTTTAATGTTGTTTAGTCAAACATGTTTCCATGTGATACTTTTCCTCTCCAATTTCTATACTTTTCCCACTGCTGAAGGGTCATATTGAATTTCCATTGTGTTTGGCCAACCCATGACTAAGAGCAAAAAACAGAAAAAAGATGCAGCTTTAAAATTTAATAATGAGGTGTTTGGGAATATTTTCAAGAGGAAGCATTCCATATCTTCCCGCCTTGCTAATATTCAGAAAAAATTAGAACGGATTGATTCAGTGTTTTTGATTAATCTTGAGGCAGATTTGAGCAGGGAGTTGGATGAAATTTTAGCTCAAGAAGAAATCCTTTGGTTTCAAAAATCCCGAGAGAAACGGGTGCAATTCGGGGATGGGAATACAAAGTTCTTCCATACACAAACTTTGGTGCGGCGAAAGAGTAATAGGGTGGAGGGTCTTTACCTTTCGGATGGGACATGGTCCACTGACCCTATCCTCATTCAACAGGAAGCTACCACCTATTTCAAGAGCTTATTTTGTAGTACGGAGGTGATGAACACACTTTTTATACAATAGTTATCCCTCATACTTAGTCTTTTAAACCTCTTTTGGGCTGAATTGAGTAGACTTGGACCTCATTTGATGACCTTGGATCCATTTGTGCCTAATTGTAATTTTCAGCAATACTAAGCATTTTATGCTGTCTCTGTGTTTCGTGCATATCTTGAGTTCTGGATGTCTAAAAATTCTGAGTCATACATTGTAGGAAAGCTGAGAGAATTTTCTACAACTTTCTTTCAGGGCTCCAAAGCCAATTCAGACGTCCAGAAGGTCGTATGCAGCTTTGAAGCCAGAGAAGACATGCTGTCGTAGGATCCTGACCTACATGAAGTGTTTAGGCCATAACTTGAGCTGTGTATGTCATATGGACTTGAAACTGGTACCATTGGAAAGCTAACAGACAGAGCTTCAATTGTTATGAAGACCGGTGCACCATATTTTATATTGAAGATGGTCTTATTTGCGGTCGAAGTTGGCTGATGGTTCCAGACACCAATTGGCTCTTAAATGGGCCTAACTTCCTCATGACAAGTCCAAATGGGCCCAAACCAAAGCCCAATTAAAGCTAAGGCCCATGGGAACAAGTGTGCCCTAAGGGAAATTTGGGTGTGCATGTAATTTTGGAGGTCTATATCAGCACAAAGGGGCAGCCGAAATTCATGAAAGTCATTTAGATATTTTAGACAGCTTTTGAACTTTCCTTAGTCTTTAAGTTTTCTCTCTAGATATTTTGTAAGAACTTGGCTTCTCTTGTTCATGGAGGGCTAATTCATCAAATCAATCCAGGTTTTGGCTGTTCTGATTATTGGTTTTGAGATTATGTGTTGTTGTTATTCATTCAATGATTAATCTACTTCTTGCTTCCTCTAGACTATTCTGTTTGAATTGTTAAATTCGAATTTGGATCTTCATGTGTGATTGCTTAATTGCATGTGATAAAAGAGGATTGTATGGTTGATTAATGTTTCTGAGCTTTTGGATGAATTAATTACCTTGGTTGGATCATGGACTTAGGTAAAACTAGACTTGAATGTTTGCTTAATTCATTTAGTCTTAGTTAATTTCGAATTCTGGTTGCTTAACCAGTGGACATCCATAGTAGAACATTGAGAGGCTTCTTGATATCTTTTAAAGGCCAAGAACATGTTTAATAATTGAATGAATCATTGGAAATCAAAGATGGGCTAAAATCAGAATCAGTTAAGGCTTGGATTGGTTGTTTTCCCTAAAACTTTACCACTTACCATTAATTTCTATTAATCACATGAACAAACAAAACCCTCCATGTTTATATGCTTCGTAATATGATTCACTAAATAGAACAATCCTTAGGTTCGACTTAGGGCTGCCTTATGCTACAAGTAGCTTAGGTAACCGACTTTAAACTTTAACTAATTTGAGGAGCCTCGGCAGCTCATCAAATTTTGGCGCCATTGCCGGGAATTATTCTAGTTTTGATCAATCTTATTAGGAGTGTAATTTACTACTAACCCTTCATAAACCCCCCTTTGTTGTTTTGTCTTTGTAGTTTTTGGTGAAAATGGGTGATTTTAGGCAAATTTTTCAGAAAATTTAGTACGAATTTGTTAGCCCAGAATGATCTGAGAATTGGTCAGTTAAAGGAAAACGTCCTGAAAAGAAAAACTCATAAACCCCCCTTTGTTGTTTTGTCTTGGTAGTTTTTGGTGAAAACGGGTGATTTTAGGCAAATTTTTAAGAAAATTTAGTACGAATTTGTTAGCCCAGAATGATCTGAGAATTGGTCAGTTAAAGGAAAACGTCCTGAAAAGAAAAACTCACACCACCCTATTTTGGCCAAATTCTATGGTTTAGACCACTTTTTCAATTTTTTAAGATTTTTTATTTGATTTTTGACTTCCATTTTCATCTAGTTTTCAAGTTGTGGTGGTCTCATAATTTTTAAAATTGTTTAGATACCTTAATTAGAATTATTTTGTTGTGTTTTTGTCTTTATTTTGTGCATTTTGTGTGTTTATCTTTTAGTTCAATTCTGTCACTTTTTGTGTGATTTTGTGTTTTGTTGTTCTGTCACTTTTTTTTGTTCATGGTGCATACTAGGTTCCCCTACTACTAAAAGAGTCAAAAAGATTGTTGTATCACTTTCTGACCAACAGATGATGGACTATAAACTTCATGAATTGACATCTTTGGTAAGACAATTGACAATGGGACAACAAGCACCTGAACCAGCCATGCAACCAATCCAATTTTGTGGCATATGTGCTTGCACCTCTCATCCCACCAATGCATGTCCTACACTTCAGGATGATGTTTATGGATTTCAAGATCCCTTTGTAGCTGCAACCGATGTCTTTTTTGAAAAATTATCATACCAACCCCAACAGCCTACATATTATCCATCCTTCAACATCTATGACTATGAGTGGAGAGATCATACCAATCTGACATATGACAATGCAGCGCCTCCACAGCAATATTGGCAACCATTCGAGCAGCCTATGCAACAACCAAGTTCAACATACACAGAACCTGAGCCTTCAATTGAGGACTTGGTGAAGCAATTGGCCACTCATACCATGCAGTTCCAACAGAGGACAAAGGCCGCCATACAAAATTTAGATATCCAGATTGGACAATTGGCATCCTCAACAAGTCAATTGCAGGCCCAAGGTTCTGAAAAAATTCCCCCACATGCCATGGATGAGCCTATGCAGCATGCCATGGATGAGCACTCTGTCTTTCACATTGATTTGATTGATGATCTAGTTGGGGATGGGTATGATGAGCTCTGTGCTGACTTCCCAGATTTGGTTGGTGTTGATGACTCTGTTCAGTGCAACTCCTGTCCTGATTGTCATGGTGATGTACCTTGTGCTGTATGTGCTGAGATATCTGCCTTCTTGAGCAATCCTGATTCTATGTGCTGCAGTTGTGGTGATTCTGGTTGCCCTGCTTGTTCTGAGATTGCAGCATTTTTAGAAGAAGATGACTCTATCACAGAGGCTGTGGTCATTGATGATCTTGCAGAGTTAGTGGATGTGTATGAGGAGCTATATTCTGAATTCCCTGACTTTGTAGGTATAGAGGATTACGTCCAGTGCCATTCACATGCTATTTGTGATGGTGATACGAGCTGTGCTATCTGTGCTAAAATTTCTACATTTTTAAGCGATGGCAATCTTGGTGAATCTGAATCTGGTTCTAGTTCTGGTTCCGGTTCTGATTCTGCGGCTTTAGAAGATGACTCTACAGGGGCAACTCAAGACTTCGTGAGAATGGTCTTTGACCCCGGTATCTAGCTGTCTTCGTGAGAGTAATCGGAAGATGATACCTTGAGCTTCAGCGGAGTACATTTTCTGATTATATTATTGTAATTGTATTCTATTTTCTATTTTGTTTTGCTTTAGTTTGTTTTTGTTTTCTGTTTTTTCTTTTGTTTCTATTTTCTGTTGTTCCTTTTTTTTTTTTTTTTTTTTTTTTTTTTTTTTTTTTTTTTTT
>QAOA01005576.1:13437-42050 GCA_003255065.1 Cercis canadensis
TTATGGTAGTGCATCTCTTCATGAGTTTGATTGAGTGAAGTACCTAATTTCTAAACACTTGAGGGATTGAGAGTAAGAGTATATCTTGTGAGGATCTATCATTCTTGACTTATGCTTTCCAATTGAAGTTACCTTGTTTGTCGATTTTGGATGAGAAGAAATTTTATTTCATGAATGTTGTGACTTCCTTGAATGTTTAATTGCTCATCTTACTTGTGGTATGAACTTCTGCATATCTTAAATATCATTGGGAGGTGATCCTTTAGTTTTTTAAATTTGTTTTTGTTTCCTTGTTCTTGCTTTTCTTAGTTTTGGAATTCTAGTTTGCCCGATACGTGCAAAAGCTAAGTGTGGGGGAATTTGATGAACACACTTTTTATACAATAGTTATCCCTCATACTTAGTCTTTTAAACCTCTTTTGGGCTGAATTGAGTAGACTTGGACCTCATTTGATGACCTTGGATCCATTTGTGCCTAATTGTAATTTCTAGCAATACTGAGCATTTTATGCTGTCTCTGTGTTTCGTGCATATCTTGAGTTCTGGATGTCTAAAAATTCTGAGTCATACCTTGTAGGAAATCTGAGAGAATTTTCTACAACTTTCTTTCAGGGCTCCAAAGCCAATTCAGACTTCCAGAAGGTCGTATGCAGCTTGGAAGCCAGAGAAGACATGCTGTCGTAGGATCCTGACCTACATGCAGTGTTTAGGCCATAACTTGAGTTGTATATGTCATATGGACTTGAAACTGGTACCATTGGAAAGCTAACAGACAGAGCTTCAATTGTTATGCAGACCGATGCACCATATTTTATATTGAAGATGGTCTTATTTGCAGTCGAAGTTGGCTGATGGTTCCAGACACCAATTGGCTCTTAAATGGGCCTAACTTCCTCATGACAAGTCCAAATGGGCCCAAACCAAAGCCCAATTAAAGCTAAGGCCCATGGGAACAAGTGTGCCCTAAGGGAAATTTGGGTGTGCATGTAATTTTGGAGGTCTATATCAGCACAAAGGGGCAGCCGAAATTCATGAAAGTCATTTAGATATTTTAGACAGCTTTTGAACTTTCCTTAGTCTTTAAGTTTTCTCTCTAGATATTTTGTAAGAACTTGGCTTCTCTTGTTCATGGAGGGCTAATTCATCAAATCAATCCAGGTTTTGGCTGTTCTGATTATTGGTTTTGAGATTATGTGTTGTTGTTATTCATTCAATGATTAATCTACTTCTTGCTTCCTCTGGACTATTCTGTTTGAATTGTTTAATTCAAATTTGGATCTTCATGTGTGATTGCTTAATTGCATGTGATAAAAGAGGATTGTATGGTTGATTAATGTTTCTGAGCTTTTGGATGGATTAATTACCTTGGTTGGATCATGGACTTAGGTAAAACTAGACTTGAATGTTTGCTTAATTCATTTAGTCTTAGTTAATTCCGAATTCTGGTTGCTTAACCAGTGGACATCCATAGAACATTGAGAGGCTTCTTGATATGTTTTAAAGGCCAAGAACATGGTTAATAATTGAATGAATCATTGGAAATCAAGGATGGACTAAAATCAGAATCAGTTAAGGCTTGGATTGGTTGTTTTCCCTAAAACTTTACCACTTACCATTAATTTCTGTTAATCACATGAACAAACAAAACCCCACTGTTTATATGCTTCGTAATATGATTCACTAAATAGAACAATCCTTAGGTTCGACTTAAGGCTGCTTTATGCTACAAGTAGCTTAGGTAACCGACTTTAAACTTTAACTAATTTGAGGAGCCTTGGCAGCTTATCAGGAGGTTAACAATAATTCCCACTTAGTGTTTAATTTTTTGCCTAGACTTGGGGATGACTGTTATACAGTGCTTACCAAAGAAGTCACCAAGGAGGAAGTTTGGACTGCGATTAAGTTTATGCATTCCTTTAAGGCGCCTGGCCTTGATGGCTTTCAGCCTTTCTTTTTTAAGAAGTTTTGGGGGGTGGTGGGAGACTCAGTGACAGATATAGTTCGTCATGCCTTCAAGGAAGGGTGTTTTGATGGTAAAATTTCTAAAACTCTTATAGTGTTGATCCCTAAGGAGAATAATCCAACAAGGATTACTCAGTTGCGTCCAATTAGCCTCTGCAATGTGATATATAAAATTATTACCAAGGTGCTTGTGAATCGGCTCCGCCCTTACTTGATGAAGCTCATTAGCCCGCTTCAAAGTAGCTTCATCCTGGGGAAAGGGACTCATGATAATATTCTGGTGGCTCAAGAAATGTTGCACTTCATCAATAAAACCAAAAGTAAAAAAGGTGCTATGGCTTTCAAAATTGATTTAGAGAAGGTGTACGATAGAGTTGATTGGGATTTCCTGAGATATACTCTTGAGGATTTTGGGTTCCCCGAAATAACTATCAAGCTCATCATGTTTTGTGTTACATCTTCTTCTCTCTCTCTTGTTTGGAATGGTGGTAAGCTTCCTTCTTTCAAACCTAGAAGAGGGTTACGTCAAGGTGACCCTTTATCTCCTTATTTATTTGTGATCTGTATGGAAAAGTTATCCCTGTTAATTGAGAAAAAGGTAAATAGAGGGGAGTGGCAGCCGTTGCTTTGTGCTAGAAATGGCCCAAAAGTCTCTCATCTTCTTTTTGCTGATGACTTAATGCTTTTTACTCAGGCTTCTATTACACTAACTAGAGTGGTTAATATGACTATTGCTGAGTTTTGTAGGGCCTCAGGTCTTAAAGTAAATTTTGCTAAGTCCAAAGCTATTTGTTCCCCGAGCATCTCTAGAAGAAAGCAAGATCGTATAAAGCAATTGTCTAATATTGCTTTCACTGCTAGATTTGATAGGTATCTGGGTACTCCAATATTACATGGGAGAATTAAGAAAAGTGACTTCAGTTTTATCACTGAGAAACTTGCAGGCCGTCTTATGACTTGGAAGCATAAACTTCTCAACAGAACAGGTCGCATCACCTTGGCCAAATCAGTGCTTACTTCTATGCCCATTTATACCATGCATACTCTGTGGTTACCTCAATCTGTGTGCCTTGACATTGATAAAACAGTGAGGAAGTTTATTTGGAAGGGAACTGATGGTCACGGTCTTCATTTAGTCAACTGGGAAACTATTACTCTTCCTCGCAAGTTTGGTGGCCTAGGTATCAGGACGGCCCGTCGTTCCAATATTGCCCTTCTTGGTAAACTTGTTTGGGATGTGGTGCAAAACAAAGATAAACTTTGGGTTCAAGTTTTAACCCACAAGTACTTACGGGAGGGGGAGAATCTTTTGACCCATACTTGCCCAGCTAACTCCTCGGTTACGTGAAGGTCTATTGTGCGAGCAAAGTCTATTCTTCAAGAGGGATTGAAGTGGCGTGTGGGGAATGGAAATAAAATTCATCTTTGGCAAGACAGATAGCTGGATAATGGCATCTTACGAGACCAAGTTGAAGCTATTGATGATGCAGAGTCCTCTATGAGGGTGAGTGATATTATTCTGCATAGTGAATGGAATGTTGATAGCTTACAGCATACTCTGCATGAGCAGGTCATAGAGGAAATTATCAGAGTTCCGCTTTCTAGACATAGGGATCTTCAAGACACGTTAGTGTGGGGAAGTGCTTCTGATGGAATATATTCAGCTAAGAATGGATATGAATGGCTCCGTAGTAGGGAAGATGTTCATACAGATGAGAGAAGGTGGACGTGGATTTGGAGGCTGGGGATCCCAGAAAAAATAATAACCTTTATATGGTTAATTATGCATGAGGCCATTCCTACCAACATACTGCGCCTAAAGCGCCATCTCACCCAAAGTGCAATGTGCTGCAGGTGTCTGACGGATGATGAGAGTATCCTTCATTGTCTTAGGGATTGCATCATGCCTCGTCAAATCTGGGCTCACTTTGGTTTTGGAGGAGACGCAAGATTCTGGAACTTTGATCTTCGAACGTGGGTTTCAGTTTATAGCCATGCAGAAACAACAAGCCCAGAGGTGCATGTTCTGTTTCTTTGCACCATTTGGTGGATTTGGAGGGATCGCAATGAAGAGTTGATGGACGGGCGTCGTTCTCCGCTGCTTTATATTATCCATCGAATTAAAGCCATGGTGCATGTTTGCGAAAATGTGTTTCTTTTCAACAAGGAGGTTTGTCACAAGGAAATTAGGTGGGTATCTTGGCAAGCTCCAAGTCCAGACACGGTAAAGCTTAATGTTGATGGCAGTAGTTTCGGAAACCCATGGAGAGCAGGGTTCGGAGGCATCATCAGAGATAGCCAAGGGCTGTGGCTTGGGGGTTTCTGTGGTTATATTGGCTTTGGTGCCAACATCAAAGCAGAGCTTATGGCAATTAGGAATGGCTTGCAAGCTTGCTGGGAAAGAGGCTTTAGGAATCTGATTTGTGAATCAGATTCCTTAGAGGCGATCAACTTGATAAACAATGCAGATGTTAACTTTCATATCCATGGGTGCATTTTGAGTGACATTAGACATATTTTGAGAAGATCTTGGTATCTGGAGGTGCGACATGTGTTGAGAGAAGCTAACCAAGGGGCTGATTTCAGGGCAAAAAAAGGAGCACATGGGCAAGAGGGTTGGTCTTTTTTTTATCAACCTCTCCCTGAAGTTCTGATAGTCTTGTTGGCAGATAGGATGGTTGTTGCCTTCCCTAGGCTGTAGTTTTTTTTTTTTTTTCCGCTATTGTAACCAAAAAAAAAAAAATCAAATGGGCATTTAATTTCACACTTTTGCATCTAATCCATAATTTTTTTTTGCACGAATTTCTAATTTTTTTTCTCAACAACACGTTGAATGTTCATACTTTTCTTCAAACATGCCCAATTTTTTTTTTATACTATTGATTCAATCATGTTTCAAATGCTAAAGGGGTAGCAGCTCTGATGTGTGTAAAGTATCCAATTAAACAATACTACAATCACTCTAGGCAAGTGTACCTATCGTTTTATAGAATAGCTTACTTGAGTACAAACGAGGACTATAGCTATTAGTATTAATCCCTTTTCTATTATCTAATCTCAAAATTGTGGCTAATTTTATGAACTACTCAATTTAAACTAATATAAGCAAGACAAGGAAACAATAATAATGGATTCGAATGTTTTATCGACTTAGATAGATAGACCTAGATAAGAATCCCCCTAAAATCTAACCTTGCACTTTCATCTTTCACTCAATAATCACCAATTCTTTATTTAGACTGGTAGAAATTCTTGAATTTTGCCTTATTCTTTCTCAAGTAGTATGACAACTATCCCTAGGTTGGTTGATTGAAATCTTTTCCTAGTCAACACCCCTAGAAATGCATTAGTTTACATTCTATGAATTCCCTGTATTAAGTTAACCCTAACCAGAAGGCTTATGTGATCATATCTCTAGGATTCCAATGCAAGTCTTATTGTCTATAAGTGATATTGTTCAATTTATAATTTCTCAATTCCTAAACTGAAATCTGGTGTTAAATTAATGGCATGCTTTATTAATTCAACACAAATAGTGATCATAGACAATTCTAAGTAAGGAAAGGTAAATTCTTATTAAATTAAAGGGAGAAGAGTACAAATACAATTCTAGGGTTCATCCTATCTAGATCTTTACAATTTAGCTCATGATAAAAACTATATCAAAAGAATACATAGAAGATAGGACATAATCAAAAAAACTCATTCTCATGAATTCCTTCAAGGGTTCAAATCTTCTATCTTGTTCTTCTCCAAGCCTTCAAAGTCCAATTTTCGTCCTTGCTTCTGATGTCCAAAAGATCTCTGTACTTCCTCTTAAGATTCATATATATACCCTTTGGAAATTAGGGGTTTTAGTCTTTTATGGCTTGAACACAGGATAGACACGACCATGTTAACTTATTGTTCTGGTCGTGTCACTTAAACTGGCTTTCTGGGCTTGCAGAGACGACCTCAGACATGGCCGTGTTAACTTATTGGTCTGGTTGTGTTACTTAAACATGGCTTTCTTGGATTGCAAACACGGCCTCAAACACGGTCGTGTCTTTTCTGCTTCAGGTCGTGTTCTCTTCAACATGGCCCGTGCTTTTCTGGCTAAGGGCGTGTTCACTTCAAGGTGGTCTCGGGCTGACTGACACGGCATCCAACACAGGCATGTTCTTCTTCGTCATGGTTGTATTCTTCAGTAAGATTCAGGAGGCAATTCTGGAGGTTTGACACGGGCACAAACACAGCCGTGTACCTGGGCGTGTCCCTTGTCTGGACTTCATGTTTCACTGATAACTCTGCATTTTGCTCCAAAAATTCCCTAAAATTCTTCATTTTGCTTGACCATAAAGAGAAACACCTGATGACACAAATACACGAATTAAGTACCATATTTAAAGCAAATTTACTCAAATGTAGGTAAGAATGCAATGATAAAGCATGGAACTTAAAGTTAGAATAAGCAAATATCAAATCCCCCCATACTAAAGCATTTGCTTGTCCTTAAGCAATTCAAATTAGAACAAATCTCTCAATAAGCTATATCCCTGGGAACACAATTCAGTTCAAAGAAGTCTATGCCCTTTACCCTAAACAACTACACTATTCAGTTCCTATGCTCAGCTCATGAACCCAGTCATTGAACCATAGAATTGTCTTAGCTTGCCCCTTGGTATCTAGATGGAATTACACCGTGCTTATTACTACATTCTCAACATGACAAATTTTCCTTTTCTTTTCCTGCTAAGAACTCCAGTGTTATTACTGTTCTTTATATATATATATATATATATATATATATATATATATTGTTTTTTTTTTCTTGCATAGTTTTGGGGTCCTAGGATGTGGTATTCGGTCATTCTGCAACCCATATTCAACTAGTTATGCTTCATTGGCATGCCCATACTTTTCTCCAGTTTCAGGCACAGAAGGTAAAGGAGTAGTGCCCCACTATGCTCAACTCAGCTGCTTATCTTTATTCAAATTATCATAATTTTTCAAGCACATGGTATTCAAATTAGATACTTAAGGCTAACTAGTACAAAGTTATATTTCAATGTCCCAGGTCCACTGAACCCAAGTGATTACCTCAATATGTAGCTAGCTAAAGGGTAAGGTAATAGGCATAGATAATAAAACTAGAAAATAAGAAAAATTACCCAGGAATATCACCTCAGGAGCACAATATTCTAGTTTGAATTACTTCCAAGAACTTACAGCTTGTCCAATTATAGTAAACAAGTTCAATCATCAAGTTAAAACAGACAAGTTCAAGCAATAAAATACCCCCACACTTAAGCAACATATTGTCCGCAAAGGAATGGAAAGCTTAAAATAAAAGGAGAGATACTCCCTTGGTGATGAGGCTTCTGAAGTTTTGGATCGGTGATGATGGCATCCTGGTGATGTGGAAGGTAAAGCTGCAAAGTGAATAGACAACTAGACAGAAAAAAGTTAAAAGGTCTAAGGCTAAGGAATTTAAACTAAACAATAGACTGAGTAACGTTAAAAGTAAATTGCAAAGAGACATAAGCAAAGATAAACTACTCCCTAGTTTGTTCTCCGGAATGCTCTGAGTGTGGTACAGAAGGTAGGTCGGTTCCTTGTGCAATTTGAGATTCAGGAGGTGGTGCATGGGAGGAAGTGCGTAGAGGGCGAATCTGTTCTACCGAAGGGGATGGGTCTGCATCGTTCGCCAGATCCTGGAAGATCGGTGGGCTAGGCAGAGATGGGGGCTGAAATCCCATGGACTCGCACATCATCTGTAAGGTGGACTATACCCACTGGTGATGCACTTGCTCATAGGAAATCCACTGGTGCAGATGATGTCACTCCTTGCGGTTATCTATGATGAGGCGGTTGATTCAGGCTCACGTCCCATCTACCTCGACTTCGATGCAGCTTAGCTACCGTTAGATTGCGGTTGGTTTCTGATCCTCCTCGTCTGCAGATGTGAAGGGGACTCTGAAAATGGTTAAAAGGATGGAGGGGCTGATATGTTGGGGCTTACTGTAGGTTGTTCCTGTCTGGGGTCCCTCAAGGGCGTCTGTGCAAGGTCCTTCTGTTGGTTGACTTTCGGGGACCATTCGTGGTGGAGAACCGACTAGGGCAAGATAGGTTCCCTATGTGTCTATATGGCGCTCTACCATCCCCATCAACTTCAATGTATCCATCCCTAGCGGCATGGGTCGGCAGGCTACAGTGAGGGTAGACTCGTCACCCAAGACATCAAGGTGACGGGCTAGTTGGGTAATTACTGATCCGCCACCAATAGCCCCGAAGTTGCCCCGCTGCAGGTAACCTCTGACAAGTTGGATGAAGGCATATCCTAGGTGGCAATGGTACTGTTCATGTATGCACCAGAGGAAGAATAGGTCCCGTTTGCTCATAACGCCGATGCTCTCCCTTCTTGCGGTCAAAGATGGACGAGAAGCTTGTGGATGTAGCGGAGAGCAGGTGAGTGAAAGGTAGAGGCTTTAGACCTCTTGGCCTCATAAATGGCCTCAGTGCTGATTTTCCTCCAGTACTCCCCAGGCTCTAAGTTGGGAAAGTTCCAGTCCAGGTTGTAAGAGTCATAAATGAACCCCTGCTTAGAGAGTCCAGTTGTCACAGTGAACTCCTACAGGCTCATGCTCTGCATGAAGGTGCCAAGACGGAATCTAATGGTGTCTGGCTTATTCTACGTGGCATCAGAGGTTGTAAAATATGTGTTGATTTCCACCATGGCGAGGAATTCCAGAGTGAGCTCTTTGTATGCCGGCTCTTAAAGCTCAAAGATACTGCTCCATTAACTGAAACTGAGGAGATGTCGCACCTCCTGTTCAAGACCTAACTCTTGTAGTACTAGCCATATCGGGTAGCGGCTAGGTTCAAATGGCTTGGTAGAGAGTTTGGCAAGCCGCTCCTTGTGCTCAGCTCCTTGCATTCTAAGGAAGGGATGAACGAAGGTGTCAGCGGCCCTGTATCTCTTCTTTTTAGGAGATGGAGATGGTGACTCCTGATTGGTTGCTTGCTTCTTTCATAGTGGCAGCTTCTCACGATGCGGCCGAGAATCATTGGTGTGTTTAGTCATGTTGGTTACCTATAAAAGCAAAGGAAAAAATTGACCAACTGAATCTTTATAAAATAGAACTGGCACCACATATAAAGGAAATTCGTGCATAATGCAATTCCAACAGAACACTAGGCAATTGCAACTGTGAAAATGCATGTCTAAATGAAAAGCACTAAGCCTAGCAATGTTCCATAAAGCATAACAGAAAAATAAATTTAGCAAATCCTTCCTTGCCCCTGCTAAGAACCAAACACAGTTGTAATTGTCATGTGATTACAGAGAATACAGATTGTGACCACTTGGGGGGAGGGAGTGCCTAAACTTATTGCAAAATACTCTGATCACCCTACTTGACCTCTTCCTATAGTAATGATCAGAACACAAACATCACCAATTTCCTAGTAAATTAACCAGTCCTACAACAATTTATAAGTAAATCATAATCAATCAAAATAAATCAATTTCCACAATGCTTGATAAGAAAATCAGAAAGACACAACAAATTCCTCTAATTAGCAATCTATAGGGGCAAATGATATAGCAGAATAAATTTTAGCAAAATCTATCAGTAAGCACATGGTATAACAGAATGGATTCAACACAATCTATTAATTAGTAGTTATTAGTTCCTCTTCCCTCATTATGGAATTCGAGTAGCATTGTCAGCAAAGACCAATAAAGCATTCAACGATAAAAAGTGAAGAGGACAGAAGAGCAACATACCTTTGGGTGGAGAAAAGAATCCAATACTGTGAGAGGATAATAAATTAACAGATTACTCTTATGTGGTGCAGTGTGGAAGTTCGATTAGGCAAGAAATTTGGGGCTTTGCGGAGGGGGTTTTGGCCGAAAATGATTGTTGGAGTGCTAGAATGGTTGGGGATTTAGAGAAGAATGAGAGAAATTAAAAGTTTTTGAAATGAGAAAGTAACCCACGAACCAGGAATTTTAAGAGTTTTGTGGTGACACGGCCATGTAGTGTGGGCGTGTTAGGCTTGGGTAAGAAATACGGGGGATTGACATGTGCGTGGTAGTGGGAGTGTTGGTATAACATGCCCGTGTATCGGGTCGTGTTTCAAAAGTAGAAATTTCTTTAAATGACACGGGAGTGAACACAGCCGTGTGTGTGACCGTGTTGGTGACATGGCATGCGTGTATACTTACTTGAGTGTGGACATGGCCGCGCTTTAGGATGGTTCGAATCTGGTCAGTTGACACAGGTCAAGACACGACCATGTCTCTGGCCATGCTCTTTTCCTGGACTCTCTGTATGATTCACACGCTTGCTGCCACAGCCATGTCACTGACCGTGTTCTTCCTCTGGATTTTCTAAATAATCCATAAGCCTCTGGTCAATCGACATATGTATAAACACGACCATGTCATTGGTTGTGTGCTTCTCCTAGGCTCTCTGCATGATTTACACACTTGATGTCACGATCATGTCACTGACCATGTTCTTCCTCTGGATTTTCTGAATAATCCATAAGCTTCTAGTCAATCGACATGGGTATAAACACGACTATGTCATTGGCCATGTGCTTTTCCTGGGCTCTTTGCATGATTTACAAGTTTTCCGCCACGGCCATGTCACTAACCGTGTCCTCCAGTAGGAGTCTCTGCATGATGAACACGGGGTAGGGCATAGCCATTTTTCATCTCGTGTTCTACACTCTAAACTGAGTACTGAACTCTACTCTGCATAAGTGTATCCAACAAAACCTACACCAGAAAAATAATAGGATATAAATCTCCCCTTTAGCTAAAAACTAACTAAGAAACTTAGAGAAAACAATTCAACATAAATCATGAAGAAAATTAATTTAACAATAAAACACTAGATATTGGGTTGCCTCCCAACAAGTACTTCTTTTAAAGTCATTTAGTTGGACTTAGGTAATGATGAGCTATGACAGGGGGTCTTAGAGGTGACAAGCATCCCGGGAAAGCTCTTAGATGCTAGCACCATAGTATAGCTTCAACCTCTGCCCGTTGACCTTAAAGGTTCCCTTCTCTGGATGAGTGACTTCGACAACACCATAAGGGAATACTTGTTTTACCATGAAGGGACCTGACCATCTGGACTTGAGTTTTCTAAGGAACAACTTGATGCGTGAATTAAAGAGCAGCACTTGGTCCCCAAGTTAAAACTCTTTAGGTGACTTGTTGCGTTGGCCATGCCACTTCTTTGCCTTTTCCTTGTATAGCTTTGAACTTTCATACGCAACATCTCTCCATTCTGTCAGCTGATTCAACTAGAGCAACCACTTTTCACCTGCATTAAACAAGTCATAGTTAAGGAATTTTATAGCCCAAAAAGCTTTATGCTCCAGCTCTACTGGTAGATGACAGGACTTCCCATAAACAAGTTTGTAAGGGGTAGTACCAATGGGAGTTTTGAAGCCAGTCCTATAAGCCCATAGAGCATCATCTAATTTCAAGGACCATTCCTTTCTAGATTGCTCTACAGTCTTTTCTAGTATCCTTTTAAGTTCCCTATTCGTCACTTCTACTTGGCCACTAGTTTGAGGATGATAAGAGGTAGCCACTTTATGAGTAACACCATATTTTTTTTAAGGTATTAGCTAGTTGTTGGTTACAAAAGTGGGTGCCCCTATCGCTAATGATGGTTCTAGGTGCTCCAAACCTAGTGAATAATTTCCTACGGATCTTAACAACTACCCTAGCATCATTGGTAGGCAAAGCTTGAACTTCTACCTATTTAGATACATAATCTACTACAACTAGGATATATTTGTTCCCATAAGATGAAGGAAAAGGGCCAATGAAGTCAATACCCCAGACATCAAAAATCTCACACGCGAAGATGTTGGTTTGGGGTATTTCATCCTTCTTAGAGATATTACCTGAGCGCTGGCAATTGTCACATTGCTTTATATACCTGTGAGCATCCTTAAACAAGGTAGGCCAATAAAAACCTAACTCCAAGACTTTCCTTGCTGTCCCATTGGCTTGATAATGTCCTCTAGTTGGACCCTTATGACAATGCTCCAGGATATTTTCAGTCTCAAGATGGGCAACACAACATCTTATCATTTAGTCTACATAAATGCGAAATAGATAGGGGTCTTCCCAAAGGTAGTACTTCAAATCAGAGAAGAATTTATTCTTTTGTGAATAAGTTAACTCCTTTGGAAGAACCTTACCTGCAAGGTGGTTAGCAAAATCAGCAAACCATGGAATGTCTCTCATTTCTATCTCATATAGCCATTCATCTAGAAAAGTTTCGTTTAAATCCTCTTCCACTAACTTCCCATGAGCTGGGAATTCCAGACGAGATAGGTGATATGCTGCTAGGTTTTCGGTTCCCTTACGATCTCGGATCTCCATGTCAAACTCCTGCAGCAACAAAACCCAACGTATTAGTCGAGGCTTAGCATCTTTTTTGCTCAACAGATACCTTAGTCTTGAGTGGTTAGTATACACAATAACTTTAGACAGAATAAGATAGCATCTAAATTTGTCTAAAGAGTAAACTACTGCAAGCAACTCTTTCTCAGTGGTAGTGTAGTTCTTTTGAGCATCAATCAAAGTTTTACTTGCATAGTAAATAGGTTGGAAGTGCTTGTCCTTGTGTTATCCCAATACTGCTCCCACTGCAAAGTCACTTGCATCACACATTAGTTCAAATGGTAATGTCCAATCAGGTGTAACCATAATAGGGACAGTAGTTAATTTGTCTTTTAACGTGTTAAATGCACTCATGCAATCATCATTAAAGACAAAGGGTATATCATTCTCAAGCAATTTAGTAAGAGGTCTAACTATTTTAGAAAAATCCTCAATGAATCGTCTATAAAAATCAGTATGACCTAAAAACTCCTAATTGCCTTAACAGAAGTAGGTGGTGGCAATTTAGCTATGGTCTCTATTTTTGTCCTATCGACTTCTATACCCTTATTAGAGATTTTATGGCCTAATACTATACCCTATTGTACCATAAAATGACATTTTTCCCAATTCAGGGCCAGGTTAGTCTCCTCACACCTCTCAAGTACTCTAGCTAAGTTATGCAAGCATAATTCAAAAGAATTACCGAAGACAGAGAAATCGTCCATAAATACCTCTATGATGTCCTCCACTAATTTATCAAAGATTGCCATCATACACCTCTGAAAGGTGGCAGGGGCATTACACAACCCAAATGGCATTCTTCGATAAGCGAACGTACCATAAGGATATGGGAAGGTTGTCTTCTCCTGATCTTCTGGGGCAATAAGTATTTGGAAGTATCCTAACATTCCATCCAGGAAACAGTAGTAGGCATGTTCAGCCATCCGCTCTAGCATCTGGTCTATGAATGGTAGAGGGAAGTGGTCTTTGCCGGTAGCATCATTCAACTTTTGATAGTCTATACAAACTCTCCACCTTGTGACTGTCCTCATGGGCACCAACTCATTCTTCTCATTTGGCACCATTGTCATTCCTCCTTTCTTTGGCACTACTTGCATAGGACTAACTCAAGAACTGTTAACAATAGGGTAAATAACTCCTGTATCTAGAAGTTTGGTTACCTCATTTTTCACCACATCTTTCATGTTTGGATTCATACGTCGCTATGGCTGTACCAATGACTTGCAATTTTCTTCTAAGGAAATATTGTTGGTGCATAATGAAGGGCTAATTCCTCTCATATCCGAGATCTTCCATGCAATGGCCTTCTTGTGCATCTTCAACACATCTAAGAGTCTCCCTCTTTTCTCCTTAGTCAAGTCCATTGCAATAATTACAGGCAACTTGGAATTTTCTACTAAGAAAGCATATTCCAAGTGTTCTGGAAGTCTTTTCAACTCTAACTCTGGTGTATCCTCAGTAGAGGGTCTAGTTCTGGTTCTGTTATCCTCAATCTTCTCCAGAGGTGCATCTCTGATCAATGGCTTATGAGCTTGCAAGTATGCCACATGCTCCCTTATTTCTGTGTGATCAGTCTCCTCATCTCCCTGCATGATACACGTCCCCAGTGCGTGTCTTGTGAGAATTTCTTGCATAGAATAAGATGCACATGAGTCAATTACATCTACACAAAAGCATGTATCATCAATACTCATTTTGTGTTTCATGGCCTCTGATATTTTAAAGATCACTTGCTCGTCTTCCACCATTAAAGTTAGCTTACCACCATGAACATCAATGATGGCTCTAGCTGTAGCAAGGAATGGTCAACCTAAAAGCAAGGGTACCTCAATATCTTCATCCATATCCATGATCACAAAATCTACAGGAAGATAAATTTATCAACTTTTACTAGGACATCTTCTATTATACCCTTAGGATATGCGATAGACCTATCTGCTAATTGAATGCTCATCCTAGTGGGTGCTGGCTCACCAAGCCCCAATTTTTGAAACATACTATAAGACATTAAGTTTATACTCGCACCTAAATTTTCTAATGCCCTATCAACAGATAAACTACTAATATTACAAGGGATAGTAAAACGCCCTAGATCCTTTATTTTCGTGGCAGCTTATTTTGGACTATGGTTGAGCACTCCTCATTCAAGGTCACCATTGACAGCTGTTCGAGCTTCTTCTTGTTAGAAATGAGGTCCTTTAAGAACTTTGCATATTTTGGCATATGCAAAAGAGCTTCAACAAAATGAATGTTAATATGTAATTGTTTAAAAAGCTCTAAAAATATACCAAATTGTTTCTCCTTTCTATCATTTACAAGTCTGCTCGGGTAAGGTATAGGTGGCTGATATTCTTTCACCACTCTCTTCTTTAGCTCCTCTGTCTTTTCCAATACAATATCCTATGTTTTCTCAGTTATAGCAACACCAAGTTGCTCTTTCTCAACTTCTTTCAGCTCCTTGCCACTCCTCAATGTGATAGCCTTAGCTTGTTCATTCGGATTTGGCTTAGTGTAGCTAGGTAGAGTTCCTAGTGGTCTTTCAGAAATCAGCTTGGCCAACTGACCAATTTGAGTCTCAAGGTTGTGGATAAAAGCCTCTTGATTCCTCAAAGCTGTTTTGGTGCTTTTAAATCGGCCTTCTGATGCTGTTATGAATTTGGATAGTTGATCTTCAATGGTCAACTTCTGTGGTGGGTTAGGAGGCTACTGAAATCCAGGTGGAGGACCTTGTCTCTGCTTCCCTTGATTGCTCCAAGCAAAATTCGGGTGATTTCTCCACCCAGGATTATACGTGTTAAAGTAAGGATTATTGGGCATTCGATTTCCCAAGTAATCCACTTGCTCTACTGCTGGTCCCATGGTGGATGCTTAGCATTCATGGTTAGAATGTCCTCCCCTATAAACATCACAACTCATAACCGGTGCTGGTGGAGTAAGTCTACTCAAATCATCTTAGGGCCTCAATTTTTGCTTCTAAGGAAGTGATAGTGTCTACGTTATGCACTCTTCCTGATCTGACCTTCATTCTCTGGTTCCCCCCACTGGTAGTTGTTCATAGCAATGTTCTCAATCAGCTTCTACAATTCTACATATGAACCCCCAAATCCAACCCATGATGTGGGCATTTTCTTGGTAATTCCTTCCATCTTTCCCAAGCTTCATAGAATGTCTCACCGTCTAGTTGCTGGAATGAGAAGATATCATTCCTAAGCTTTGTTGTTCTTGCTGGAGGAAAGTACCGGCTTAGAAATCTCTTAGTGAGATCATCCCATGTCTTGATAGAACCAAGAGGTAATATCTTCAACCATGATTTTGCTTTATCCCTTAGTGCAAAAGGGAAAAGCCTCAGTCCAATTGCATCCTCAGTAGCTCCATTGATTTTAAAAGTGTCACAAATTTCCAAGAAATTTGTGATATGAGCATGTGGGTCTTCATTCGGTAATCCATTGAATTGCACAAGTTGCTGCACCATCTGAATGATGTTTAGCTTGATCTCAAAATTGTTGGCGTTCACCAGAGGTCTCGTTATGCTGGACTCAGTTCCAGCAAGTGATGGCCTAGCGTAATCCCCCATGGTTCGTTGTCTTGGTTGCTCACCCATGGTAAATTCTTGTTTGAGAATAGGCTCGAATGTTTGAGCCCAAAGTGGGATAGCCTTCTTCCTTGATTTTCTTACCACTGTGCGTTCAATCTCTGAATTTAGCACCAAAAGATTTTGGTTACTACTTCGTGTCATACACCAGTACGATTAGCTCCTGTAGAAATTAACCAGAAACAAAGATAAGAGAAAGGTTCAGGACTAAACAAATTTTATCGAAGGAAAATAAAATGATTAGAGTAATGGAAATTAGATGTTCCTAATATTATACTCCTCGGAAACAGCGCCAAAAATTTGATGTTTGTAAAGTATCCAATTAAATAATACTACAATCACTCTAGGCAAGTGTACCTATCGTTTTGTAGAATAGCTTACTTGAGTACAGATATCGTTCCCACGAGGACTATAGTTATTAGTATTAATCCCTTTTCTATTATCTAATCTCAGAATTGTGGCTAATTTTATGAACTACTCAATTTAAACTAATATAAGCAAGACAAGGAAACAATAATAATGGATTCAAAGGTTTTATCGATTTAGATAGACAAACCTAAATAAGAATTCCTTAAGAATCTAACCTTACACTTTCATCTTTCACTCAATAATCACCAATTCTTTATTTAGACTAATAGGAATTCCTGAATTTTGTCTTATTCTTTCTCGAGCAATATGACAACTATCCCTAGGTTGGTTGATTGAAATCTCTTCTTAATCAACACCCCTAGGAATGCATTAGTTTACATTCTATGAATTCCCTGTATTAAGTTAACCCTAACCAGAAGGCTTATGTGATCCTATCTCTAGGATTCCATGCAAGTCTTATTGCCTATAAGTGATCTTGTTCAATTTATAATTTCTCAATTCCTAAACTGAAATCTGGTGTTAAATTAATAGCATGCTTTATTAATTCAACACAAATAGTGATCACAGACAATTCTAAGTAAGGAAAGGTAAATTCTTATTAAGTTAAACGGAGAAGTGTACAAATACAATTCTAGGGTTCATCCTATCTAGACCTTTACAATTTAGCTCATGATAAAAACTGTATCAAAAGAATACATATAAGATAGGACAGAATCAGAAAAACTCATTCTTATGAATTCCTTCAAGGGTTCAATCTTCTATCTTGTTCTTCTCCAAGCCTTCAAAGTCCAATTTCCGTCCTTGCTTCTAATGTCCAAAAGATCTCTGTACTTCCTCTTAAGATTCATACATATACCCTTTGGAAATTAAGGGTTTTAGTCTTTTATGGCTCGAACACGGGATAGACACGTCCGTGTTAACTTATTGTTCTGGCCGTGTCACTTAAACTGGCTTTTTGGGCTTGCAGACACGGCCTCAGATATGGCCGTGTTAACTTATTGGTCTAGCCATGTTTCTTAAACATGGCTTTCATGGATTGCAAACACGGCCTCAGACACGGTCATGTCTTTTCTGCTTCAAGCCGTGTTCTCTTCAACATGCCCCGTGCTTCTCTGGCTAAGGGCGTGTTCACTTCAAGGTGGTCTCGGGCTTACTAACACGACATCCAACACAAGCATGTTCTTCTTCGTCATGGCTGTGTTCTTCAGTAAGATTCAGGAGGCAATTCTGGAGGCTTGACACAGGCACAAACATGGCCGTGTACCTGGTTGTGTCCCTTGTCTAGACTTCATGTTTCACTGATAACTTTGCATTTTGCTCCAAAAATCCCTTAAAATCCTTCCTTTTGCTTGACCAGCAAGAGAAACACCTGATAACACAAATACATGGATTAAGTACCATGTTTAAAGCAAATTTACTCAAATGTAGGAAAGAATGCAATGATAAAGCATGAAACTTAAAGTCAGAATAAGCAAATATCAAGCTCAAAATCGCACGGAGCAAGAAGGATCAACAAGAAAAAAAAAATGAAATCTAAACACCGAAACAACACCTTAAGGGCAGTTACCAAGGATACAAGGGGAATTAATAGAAAATTTAACACATAAATTTTTTTAGCAAATAAAAAAATCAAGACAAGAAGAAATTAGAAAAAACAATGAAGAACAATAACTAGAACAACAAAGAAAAATGAGGAAATAAAATAGAAACAAATAAAAAATGGATAATTGAATCTTGATTAGAACCACGAGCTCTGATACCAAATTATGTGAACCTCTTTGACTTGCCTCGAAACCCAACACGAATTTGGAGAGATTCAAATGCCCAAGAACATCTAATCAAAGTTCATAAACGAAAATCAAAACAAAGAGGACCTTGACCCATCATTTAGCAAAGTGAGAACAAAAGGTATATGGGAAGATATAGATGCCACACTCAAGAGGGGAGAGGGGAGAGTGATAAGTCTGGGAGAACGCCACAAGAATCACCATTCTTGATAAGTTCCAAAAGTTCTCAAAAGAAAATAGAAGAGAAATCTTCTCATTCATTCAATATTCAAAGTTATAACCACCACAAAGGAGCTAGCCTCTCTTTAAAGCAAAACACTTCAGCAAACCTAAGTCAAACCTAGTTACAACCCTAATTTAGTAAAATGCCCAAAGCCCCTACGAGCCCAATAACTAAAGCCTTAATAACTAAAGTGTTCAATACATTATTTGAACATAAAACAACTAAAACCCAAAAACAGAATTGGGCTCAACAAATAAATAACATCAAATTGGCCTAAAATATAAAGTGGCATTTTTCAGCCCAAAAGAAAGCTGTAAGTGAGAGCTTGGTCTAGCATCCCACACTAAAGATCCATGCTCGGCCCAGTTGTTCCTTCAAATGCTTGAATCAAGCACACGATCCCTCAACTTCCTTCTAGCCTTGCCCCTTGACTTGTAATTTGAGACCAAATCTTCTCACTAAGCTCACTCAAAATGGCTTCCATCTTCTTCGCTTGAGCTCTTGTGATCGGGCCTCCATGCATGTGTAATGGATCATTTGGAGCCTTGTTGGTGCTTTTTTGATTCTCATCAGAAAAGTCCTTATTCAACTTGGTTTTATTCACAATCTAGTTTGTATGCATGAACATACGAGATGGATTCTCGAGGGAGGTTATTATTTGATCTCAATGAACCAACTGTAGAGGATTGTGATGACGTGTATGAAGCATTAAATTATGAAAAAAAGAGTAATGAGTTATTTGAATTGGACTAGTTTGACCCCAATTGGTATATTAATAAATTGACCCCATTTTTTATTTTGTTGAAGGACCCAAGATTAAAATTTGTAGGTTGGGCTTACCAACTAATGATAATGGGCTTAACCGGACAGGGCCTACTTAACAAAACCAAACAATTAGGAAGTATAATTTTTGTCCATGTAGCCCAACAATTATGTGGAATTATTACAGGACCATGTAGCCGAACCTTTAAGTATATAGTTACCCCTAAGAAATAAAATAGTACACAACATACTAGAAAAACAAGACGCAATAGTAGTCCTAATTGCTGAGTTCTACACAGAAAGCATACAATTGGGTGAAGATGGATTAAAGGAAAAAGTAAAAAGGCAAAGATGGAAAAAATTGAAGTGCACAATAAGGGCAATTGAATGGAAATTTTACTACAATAATGCTTTTTTATAAAATAAAGGGAAAAGTCCTAAAAACCCCCTGAACTATGCTCTTGTTGCACTTTACCCTCCATGCTTCAAAAACGTAGGAAAGACCTCATTGAACTTTTAAAATGTGCACTTTACCCCCCGACCTTGACGTCCGTCCATTAATGTGCACATGATGTGATTAATCTGGGCCATAGTGCAATTTTGTAAGGGTATAAATGAAAATAAATTTATAAAAATTAGGGTCAAAAAGTAACATTCAAAGAGTTTTGGGGTCAAATTATAATATTTAAATCCCTTCTTCCGTCCATTAATGCACGGACGTCAGGGTCGTGGGGTAAAGTGCACATTTTGAAAGTTCAAGGAGGTCTTTCTTACGTTTTTGAAGCATGGGAGGTAAAGTGCAATAAGAGCATAGTTCATGGGAGTTTTTAGGACTTTTCCATAAAATAAATACAGAAATGGGTTAGTTTTGAAAGTATTTACCCAATTGGGTCTCTTTTTTTGCCTAATGCACGCGTACACATTTTCTGATAAAAACGCTAAAATAATACACGTTTTCAATTAAAAATGTTGAAATGGTGATCTGCGTGTATTGTTAAAAACGCTAAAACACTAAAAAAGCATTTCTGAGTGGCTTTGGGAAAGGAAAAATGCATAAGCATTTTATATGCATAAAACGCGGTTTGGATCCGCGTGTTCCTCCATAAAACGCGGTTTTGAACCGTGTTTTCCTCCAAAAAATGCACCAACATTTTACCTATTTCCAATGTTTGTTAGGTGTGTGTCCCCATGCTTCACTTCTTATTTCCCAACCCCCCCTCTGTCCCCTTCCTCTCCCCTCACCCATCCGACCCCTTCATTCTCCCCTCATACTCTCTCCCAATTCTTTCTCCCATCCTCCATCTTCTCTATTAAATATTCATCTCACATTCTCTACTCTTTTTGTTCTCAACCATTCTCAATCTTCCATTTCAATTTTTATTTTCACTCTAACTTTCAATTTGCACTTAAAAAAATGGTTAGTTGTGGAGAAATTACACCAAGACCAATAGATTCATCTGTCTTAACCTTAGAACTGGAACTTATTTCTAATGGTATATGGGGCAATGAGGTTAGTAAATTTAAATTTAATCTTTTAGTTTAGANTCTTCTGGAAAGTAATGAAAATTTCTTGGAATTTTTTTTTCAACCATTTCTTTAATACTATTATCTCTTTGATGAGATTCAGGAAAACATATATTGAGGAAAATAGTTTTTTGAATATAGGATGGTACATTGTTAGGATCATGGGAAGATGCACTGTTTGAGGATACTAAAGTACTATGATAAGATCTTGGCTGTGGAATAGTTCCTAGACTTTGGAATCTGTTTTGAGAAAGTGTAGAACCTAGGGTAAGTCTTGATGGGATTGTTCTTTGAGAGAGGTTTGGTAAATTTGATGATGATGAAGGTGCAACTTTTGAAGTGGATGGTGAGACTTTTGACATACTAGTTGCTGAATTCTTCTTACTCATTTTTTCCCTGTAGGAATTCATGAGTAAGAAAATCAGGAAGGAAATTTTTGTCTCCTTTAATGAATTCTATTTGAAAATCAAAACAAGATAATATTGCTTGCCATCTTGCAAAAATTTGTTTTGAAACTAGATTTTGAACATCTTTTTTGTAAAACATCTTTTGTAGCTTTGGAATCAACTCTTAATAAAAAAAATTTATTCATTAAATCAACTTAAAATTTTGAGATGCATAAAACAATGGATAAAACTTCTTTTTTGATTGTAGAGTAATTCTTTTGAGATTCGATCCATAGTCCTGAATGGTATCTCACTATTTGTTCTTAACTATTTTCTATTTTTCTTTGCTGTAAGATTCCCCCATAACTTATGTTAGAAGCATCAGTTTCTACTATCATTTAAGCTAAAGGGTTAGGAATTCCTAAACAAGGAAGATTTTGAGATAGAATTTTTAAATCTTTAATGACTTGAGTCATCTGTTGATTCCATGCAGGAGGATTTCTCCTAAGTCTTTTGAATAATGGTTTACATTTTTGCCTTAAATTTGGAATAAAATCATAAATATAATTTAAACATCCTAAGAACCTTTGTAATTGATTTTTATCTTTGATTTCATCTGAAAATTTGGTTGAAAATTTTATTGACTTGCTAATAGGCTTAATGGTTCTTTGATATATATCTAATCCTAAAATTCTAACTTTTGTTTGAAACAATTTCATTTTCTTAGCTAACATTACTAGTCCATTTTGCTTGACTATATCAAAGAAAGTTTCTAAATGCTCAAAATGTCTATTTATTGAGTTTGAGAATACTAAAACATAATCTATGTAAACAATAGTGAATGTTGAAAAAGGGTTAAAAATATCATTCATAATATTTTGAAATTCAGATGGTGCATTTTTTAAACCAAATAGCATGACATTCCATTCATAATGTCCAAATGGAACTGTGAAAGTAGTTTTGTACCTATCTTTTTCATGAATTTGAATATGCCAAAAATCAGATTTCATATCAAATTTTAAAAATATAGATGCATTATACAAATGACTAATTAAATCATTTTTGTTAGATATTTGATACCTAATCCATTGAAAAACTTTGTTGAGAGGCTTGTAATTTAAAACTAACCTAGGTACTTCTCTTTCTTGTTTAACTTGTTTATTAATATAAAAAGTTGCACAATTCTAAGGAGACTTATTTGGTCTAACGAGTTTTTTTATTTAATAGCTCTTGAATTTATTTTTTACAAATTTCTAATAATTCTTTATTCATTTGAATTGGTCTTGCTTTGGTAGGAATCTTACTTTCATGAATTTTTTTTTTATAAGGTAATTCTACCATATGTTTTTTCTTTTGCCAAAAAACATTTAAAAGATCTAGATAGACTTCATTTTCAAATTTTTTTTTGGATTTTATCTATTCTTTCTTTTACCTAAGGATTTTGAATTTGTTCTTCTATTATCTTGTAATGAACTTCTTGATTTAAGTATTGAATTTTTTTTTATTTTTTCATTATCATATTGATAACAGATATTGAACTATTTTGAATTTCATTAATGTCTTTGTCTTTCATCGGGGTAAAAAATTCAAATATGATTTCTTTACCACCTTGAATAGTATGTATTCTTTGAGATGTTACATGAAAATGATAAATTTGAGTAAGGAAAAAAGTTCCTAATATGACTGGTGTTGAAATATTTTTGAATAAGATAAAAGTATTTTTGAAAAAAATTCCTTTATTGCAAATATGAGTCTTGGTTAACTTATAATCTATCTGAAGTTTTGAACCATTAGCACTAGATAAAGACTCTAAAGTCTTTTCATAGTACTTAGTAAGAATTAATCATTCTTGAATACAATTCATATATGCTCCTGAGTCTATTAGAGCAATGAAATCTCTATGATATTTATCATTAATGATTAATGATATTTTACAATACCATAATTTTGAATTTTAATCTTATTAATGATATTCAAATAAGTTTCATGAGGATCTGAAGATTATACAATATCTTCATCCTTATCTTTTTGACTAGATGCTTGACTATTTGTGTGATTTTTTAATGATAGATTAAGTAACTTTAATTCTATTTGACTTTGATTTTGCTTTAATTGCCTAATTTCTTCTTTAACTTCTTTAATTTCATTTTAAAGATCTTTGACAGAAACTACCTACTGTTTTGAATTTATTTTTGAAAGGATATCACTAAGACTTATAAAACTTATAGGTTTGATAACAGGTATATTAGGTTTTTCTTTATCTATTATATCTTTTAATTTTAAAAGATATTGCTTTTTGATTTCATCATCCTCTATCTTTTCTATGACATCTATTAGAAAATTAGCTTCTTATGAAATAACATTTATTGACTTACAATTTCTAGTAATATTTGGATCTTTGCAATTTTGGACACAAGGTTCATTTGTTGCAGATACAGATGATTCTTCTTGAATTTCATACATATTTTCTATTTGATCTTCAAAATCTTGTTCTGAAGAATTTCTTCTAGATTCATTCTCTGAGTCTGAAACATTATTGATAAAAAAATTTACTTAATTCTTCTTCTAATTTTTCACTAATGTTTAATGAATTATCTTTTTCTTCATTGGACAATTATTCTTTTAATGTCCTATTTGACCACACCTATAACAAACTAGACCTTTGTAATACTTTTTAGACTTTGAACTTTTATGAGATTTGTTCTAATTCTTTGAGGATTTACTTTATTTTTTTGAAGGTTTATTTGATTCATTTTTATCATAATATTTTCTATTCTTACTACATTTTTTATTCCTAAATTCTTCCGTAAAGGATTTATGTTGTTTACTATTCCTTGAAGAGGGATGAATCAACTTAGTATCAAAACCCATTTGGTTACAAATATTTCCTAATTCATCTTTTCTCTTATGACTATCTTTTTGAATTTTATATCATTACATTGAGTCATGACTTCTTGATTGATAGCACTAACTAACTGACTATATGAAGAGGTTTCATAAACTTGAGTTAGTGATAAACCTTGTTCTATGCCAAAAATTCTTTTTTTTTTTTTTTTGACTTTTTCTACAAATAGTTTAGGAAGACCACAAATAAATTTTTCTTTCCAATAAGCTACATTGCAATCATTTCTTAAGAATACTTTTGATAAAAATACATATTTATACCATCTTAAGTCTGAGAGTTTTCTACACCTTAAGTTGGCTAAGATTTCTAAGGATTTTTCTTGAAAGTTTTGAGGTTTACCTATGAAATGTTTAATAATAGCATAGATTAGGATTTCTATACAGTTTGAATTATTAGTTTCAGGATCTATTGAATTCTCTATTTCTAATCTTTGATCTTCAGTGAAATAATTATCCTACCAACCTCTAAGTTGTCTTGTGAAACCACTAATAATAATTCTAAGGATATTTCTTAAGTCTACTGAAGGAATTTTAACTCTAAAAGCATAAATTGCCATGAGAATTTCATTTGTATGATTTAATATTTCATATTCATTCATACCATCAATATTCCATTCATAAATACTAGTTCCATCATAACTTGAATGGACGTATTGATTTCTTTCTTCATATTGAATATTAGGAAGAGTGAGTCTTGGATAATAATTCCTAGTTTGAGATGTTCTTTGACCTAATCTTGAATTTTGTTTGAGTTTATTTATTGCTAACTCTTCTTCATTATTGATCATATTGATTGATTGTTTCTTTTCTTTCTCTAATTTCTTAAGCTTTTCAACTATTAGATTTATTGTTTTTTCACTTCCAAACCTAATATCTTTTACTTTTGAAAAGTGTGATATCTTATACATAGGCTGTTAAGTTTTTGAGTTTGTGAAAGAGATTGAAGGAGAAGAAGAAAATCCTGAGGAAGAAGGACCTAAGGAAGGAGGAGGAGTTCCTAAAGAAGAAGGACCTAAAGAAGGAGATGAAGAGAGTTTATTCTCAATTCTAGTCATTTGATCTAACACAATCTTGAGTATTTGATTTGTATAATTATTTTGATGTTGTATATTTTTAATATCTTTTAATGAAGGATTGTCCTTGTCAGGACCATTTGTCATTTTGAATGGTGAAGCAACTACATCTTCATTATGAACATTTTTTATAGTAATTTCTTCTAAAGGAGGATGAACTGCAGTAACAGTTGTATTGGATGAAGTTTTCCAATTTTGACTTATCCTAGTATTTGTATTAATCTTTCTGGATTTTTGAATAAGGATAAAATATGTCATGTCTTTCAGCATAATCTCCCAACCATTCAAAGAAAGGCATGTTGATTTCCATGACATTTAATTCATGATAATAGATTATTTTGAGTGTATCTCTTGTATACTTATCAAATTTTTTGAAATACCATTTTCTTTTCTCTTTGTTAGAATCTTTCATGAATTCTGCTCTAAGACATTCCTTATCTATTGGGAATTCTCTTGATATGACATTAAGTTGACTTTGGAAATTTGATCTAGTAGGAGACATGTTTGGTGAATTAGAATTTTGACTATCTTAATGGATAGGTTTTGGAATGATGAGTGGCTGCTTGCCTCTTTCCCTATCCCTAGGGGGAGTTCTTTTCTCTGAAGAATGTTCAAACTCAGACATAGATGACTGGCAGGGTCAGGGCCTTTCTCGCTGGGCGAGCGCATTCAATTCTAAAGTCCTTTCCTAAACCCTAAACCCTAAACCTCATTCATTCCCAGATTCCCGTCACTACGGATTGATTGTCCTTACCTAACTACATGGTAGTGGTCTAGGGAGCGCAATTGCTAGAGCACAGGAGAATGGTCTAAAGTTTATTCCTAAAGAATTTATGGAAGAGAAATCTACTGATCTCCTAACATAACCATAATGAGTTGATGATTCATATCTTACAAAATTTGATCTACTAAACCTAAGAGTAACATTCCCTGAAGGAGATGTTATAATATGATTTAATTCTAGAAATTCTTGAGGTCTAGGGGAGACAACATCTTCTAATTCCCATTCATTTACATATGAAATCTCATCATGTCTTAACCTCTTAGGGGTTATTGACTAGGAATTTTGGGTGTTGACTTCTAGTAGTAAAGATTCATCTTTTGGAGATTGTTTGATACAACTTATATTGATTTTGGTTTTCATGACTTTGTAACATACTCTAAATATGACTACCATGTATTCTATTCCTGGAAGAAACTTTTCTTCTTTTAACTTAATCTTTAGTTCTAGAAATTTTGAAGTTTCAGGATGGCTTAATCCCATGGTGAAATTTGGAAAACAGTCTAAATATGCAGGACCATTATGAAGATTTGAGTAGATAACTCTTAAGACTAAGTCTTTGAAGTCTACCACTCTTTTATCTCTAAGGCATACTAGGATAGGTGTATCTATTCCTAGTCTGTGAAGAGGTTTAATAACTATTTGAGCTAATCCTATATAGAGATATTTGAAACTTTCTTGTCTATGTTTTCTAATCATGTCTTTTGAAAAAAGATAGACTGTATCCTTTGATTTTTTGACTGATATTGTTTGTCCTACTATTTTGATAACATAATTTTGAAATATGTTAAAACTACCTTTTTGATAAACTTCTGTTGATGGAATCTTTGGAATAGTCCAATTTTGTAAGTTTTGTTCTATTCTAGATATAACAACTTCTCTACTATTATTATCATCATGATTATCTATTGAATAATCATGTAAGTTTCAACAAGGTCTTTATCTTGAAGAAGACTTCTAAAATATCTAATCAAGGTTTGATCTTCTAATAAACCATAACCATTATATCTATTGGCTCTATAGCCTAACCACCTAGCCATTAATTTAAGGTCATTTTGAGAAAAGAGTCATACACCCCATTATCCCCACCTAATTTAATAGGCGACTGACTCTGATACCTTATGTATGTGTGTGTATATGTATTTATGTATAGATAATCTACCACTATTGATAAGATTAGTTAATAGTGTGTTTTAAAATGAAATCATTTAATTTCAATTTACAAAGTGGTTGAGCATTTAGTCCTTTATGGTAGATGTATCGGATTCAAATCCCACTAGAAACAAGTGGGGTGGCATTTTAGGAGGAGTAAGCTACCATTTATTGTGTAGTCTCCCGTAGACATAAAAAATGCCAGACACATTGAGTTTTTTAACCTCTATACCATTATGCACAAAAAAAAAAAAAAACACAATATGGGATAGCCTGTATTGGTGATTTCTATTGTTCTCTGGCTTTTCTGCTTATAAGCCTAATACTAGAATTTTCTTTAAATCTTGCTATATTAATGTGCATCAAAAATATCTTGATATATCCATCAATAAAATCAAATTGAAGATGCGCTGGTAAGGGCAAAATAACTGCGTAGACATTTAAGAAAGAGGAATTCATTATGGTTGGTCAGAAAAAATATTGAATGTCATATTGTAATGAAAACCTCTACGTGAAAAGAGGCTAATCCAATAGTTGCCTCATTCTCACAATGCGCTAGTTCCACCTTCACATTAATTGTACATATATCTCAAACTAGAAATTACTTTATTCCTTTTAAGGTGCAAGATCTTTGATTGCTTTTCTTTTGGTATAATTGATGATTGATTTGGGAAATTAGACGATAGAATTAATTTTCAAAAATTTATAAAAGACCTTCCTTTAGTGAATAATTTGTTAAGTCATTCCGATGAGGATCCAATTCAAATTTCTTGATGAGAAGACCTAAAATCATGACATTTTCCCAAAAAAGAATTTGTCATAAGTTTGAAAAAAATGTTATTAAGATTTCTTTCCCGTGAATTTGGACAATATAGAATTAAAGAAGGACTAAGAGAGGTCAACAACTGGGTTCATCTTTCTCTGCACAATTTAAGGCGGAAAATCTTTGATTAGTTTTCTTTTGGTTTTAATTGTCACGGAATTGAACGAAATGATGAATTTTCGAAAATTAAGGATAATTTTCATAAATGATTAAGTGATTCCAATGAGGATCCCATTCAACTCTCATAAAGAGAAGATTGAAAATCATGTAAACTCCTAAAAAATAATTTGTCACAAGCTTTAAAAATTGTGTATATATATATTTAGTGGATAATTTGTTAAGTCATTCCGATGAGGATCCAATTCAATTTTTTTGATGAAAAGACCTAAAATCATGACATTTTCCCAAAAAAGAATTTGTCATAAGTTTGAAAAAAATGTCATCAAGATTTCTTTCCGGTGAATTTGGACAATATAAAAATAAAGAATGACTAAGAGAGTTCAACAACTGGGTTCATCTTTCTCTGCACAATTTAAGGCGGAAAATGTTTGATTAGTTTTCTTTTGGTTTTAATTGTCATGGAATTGAACGAAATGATGAATTTTCGAAAATTAAGGATAATTTTCATAAATGATTAAGTGATTCCAATGAGGATCCTATTCAACTATCATAATGAGAAGACTGAAAATCATGAAAACCCCTAAAAAATAATTTGTCACAAGCTTTAAAAATTGTGTATATATATCTCAGTTCCTTGACGAGATGAGACAATGCAACAAAAGTTAGAAAGACAGAAGGATTAAGAGAGTTCTGCAACTTAGAAACTGAGTTCATCTTCTTTTTTTTTTTTTTTTT
>QAOA01005576.1:47964-60159 GCA_003255065.1 Cercis canadensis
TTTTGGGCTGAGGCAGTTAATACCTCAGTATACTTGCTGAATATGTTGCCTACCAAAGCCTTGAACGGAAAAACTTCTTATGAGGCATGGCATGGAGTGAAGCCTTCAGCAGAGCATCTCAAAATATTTGGTTGTGTGTGTTATGCTCTTGTTCCAGAAATGAAAAGAGACAAACTGGATCAAAAGGCAGAAATGGGCATTTTTGTGGGGTATAGCAGTAACTCCAAAGGTTACAGAATATATAATTTGAAGACAAAGAAGATTATGGTTAGCAGAAATGTGAAGTTTGATGAGTTCTCTAAATGGAATTGGGAAAATTCTGAATTAGAAGTCTCAAGTAAGGGTCAACATAGAGAAGATAACCTCCAAGAACAGAATTTTGAAGATGAAGAAGAGAATGATGACAGTGACACAGAACTTCCAATTAGAGGCACTAGAACTTTGCAAGAGATTTATGAAAGGTGTAATGTGGCTGCATTGGAACCTACAAGGTATGTTGAAGCTGCTGCTAAAGAAGAATGGAGAGTTGCTATGTAGGAGGAGATGAATATGATAGAAAAAAATAGAACTTGGCAGTTGGTAGATAGACCAAGCAATCAAAAGGTAATTGGTGTTAAATGGGTTTATAAAACTAAACTCAATCCAGATGGTTCTGTAAACAAATTCAAAGCAAGGTTGGTGGTAAAAGGCTATTTTCAGCAGCATGGAGTTGATTTTGCAGACACATTTGCTCCTGTGGCAAGACATGATACAATCAGGTTGCTAGCAGCATTGGCAGCAAAATTGGGTTGGAAAATCTATCATTTTGATGTGAAATCAGCATTCTTAAATGGTTTGCTTGAGGAAGATATCTATGTTGATCAACCTGAAGGTTTTCAGGTTCCAGGAAGTGAAGATAAAGTCTACAAGCTTCATAAAGCACTTTACGGTTTGAAACATGCACCAAGGGCCTGGTACAGCATAATTGATTCGATAGAAAACGTTTTTCCGAAATTTTCTTCACTTTTTGAAGCCATTTTATATGTGAAGAAATCAAGAAGTGAAGTGCAGCTGATTGTATCCTTGTATGTTGATGATTTACTGGTCATAGGGAATAATTCAAATTCTCTAAAGCAATTTAAGCTGGATATGGAGAATGAGTTTGAAATGACTAATTTGGGGGAAATGAAGTATTTTCTTAGAATGGAAATCCACCAATCAGATGCTGGAATCTTCATTTCACAAAGAAAATATGCTCTGGAGATATTAAGGAAGTTTCATATGGAGAAATGTAAACCTGTGGCCACACCCCTAGTTGTAAATGAGAGGTTGTCAAAGAATGATGGTAACTACAAAGTAGATGCCCTTGCATATAGAAGCTTAATTGGAAGTTTATTGTATCTCTCAGCTAGCAGACCTGATATAATGTTTGCTACAAGTCTGCTTTCCAGATTTATGCATTCTCCTAGTCAAGCTCATTATGGTGCTGCGAAAAGAGTTTTAAGATACATTAGGGGAACAGCTGACTATGGGTTGTGTTTTTTGAAAATTGAAAGTGGAAAATTTCAAGGATATGCAGACAGTGACCATGGAGGAAGTGTGGATGATGCTAAAAGCACTTCTGGTTACTGTTTTTCATTTGGCAGTGGTGTTTTCTCATGGAATTCAAAGAAACAAAAGGTGGTTGCTCAATCAACAGCAGAAGCTGAATATATTTCAGCAGCAGCAGCAGCAAATCAAGCCATATGGCTCAGGAAAATTTTAACTGATGTGTGGCAGTTCCAAGATGAAGCTACTACCATATGGGTGGACAACAAGTCAGCAATTGCCATAGCAAAGAACCCTGTACAGCATGGAAGAACCAAGCATATCAATGTGAAGTATCATGCCATTAGAGAGGCAGAGAAGTCAAAAGAAGTTAATTTGATTCACTGCAGCTCAGAGAACCAGATTGCAGACATCATGACCAAAGCTCTTCCTAGAGTCAGATTTGAATTATTAAGAGAAAAGCTTGGAGTCTTTAAGAAAAATCTCAAGGAGGAGTGTTAGACTATGAGTTTTTTCTAAGTACTCTAAGCTAAGAAAATATCTTGTTTTGTTTATGTATAAAATTTGCTATACTATTTTGTTAGTTGTAGATGTATGGTAATGCTGGTTTGAGGGAAAATTCTGTCAGGTTTGATATGGACCAAAACCTGCTCTTACTGTAGCTTAAACCAACTATGTACTGTTTGTATTTTGTATACATAGCAAAAAATGAATGAAACTCGTTCAGACCCTTTCAGCCATAGAAAAAGACATGTATACATAGCAGAAAATGAATGAAACTCGTTCAGACCCTTTCAGTCATAGAAAAAGACTTCTGTTACTTTGTTTTTCTGCTATTCCTTCTCCTCTGATTGTGTAACACATTTTCAGTTTCACCACCCACTAAGTAATTACATTGTTATGTTATTAATCCATTTTGGTTTTGGGTACTTCATTCTTATAGATCAAAACCATAGAATTTTTTTTATCTATCCCAAATGGGTTTTCTTGTCTTGATTGATGCAAAAGAGAGAGTAAGGATGTCAAAGATGATTTATGAATCTAAAAATAAAGATGGACTTAGACGAAGATTTACCTTCATACAAATCACAAAGGTAAGGGGTACATGCAAATCCCCAATTTTTTGAGAGAGAAACAACACCTAGAGAGAGAGACAGAGCCTGAGGAGAGAAACAAAGAGAGAATCAGAGAATTTTTTTAGAGAAAGTTAAATAGAGGAATAGAATCTTACCTTGGCACATTGATCAAGTGTGTTAGAGCCAAATTTTTGAGCTCCCAAATCTGAAGAGATGAAGATCCTTCTTGCGTTTTCCCCCTGTGCTGTCTCCATCCCTCCCCTTTTCTTTTTTTATTTTCTCCTTATCGCATGGCCTTATCTTGTTTCACTCCCTGATTTTCTATTTACTACTTTCCTTTTGTGTTACTATATTTGTTTGTTTGGGTTTCTGAATATGGCTATTGGTTTTATTAGTGTTAGTGTAGGCTGTTTTGCTTTTTATTGAGTTATTAAGTTATTGGGTTGGATATAATTTGGATCTGGGCCGATTGTCTTGGTTCATTTAAATGATTTCATTCATAACATGCTATCTTCACTAGGCCCACGAAATGGGGCTGTTGGTCTTAGTTTGTTTATTATTGTTTTTTTTAGCTCACTTTCCTATTTATTAATCGGATTGGGCTATTTCTTTTGGGTCATTTTAATCTTTGTTATTTGCTGATTAGGCTAGTTTTAATTGGATCAACCCATTTGTGTGTTTGATTATTTTTCTTTCTTGTTAGAATTAGGCATTTGTTTCTTTTAATTAGGCTTAGATTATCTCTTGTTGGGTTTACCTTTTCTTTTAATTCATATATATGATATGGCGTACCGGTACCCATATTTTTTGAAAAATGTCATATTGGCATTTCATACTTGTGCCCATATCCGTGCTACATAGGCTGCAACTAAGAAGCTGGAGTTAGACAAAGAATCAAACGATCAAATGGGGTCTGGTGATGATGCCAAACCCAGAAGGTTAGTGGACTTGTGTGTGTGTGTGTGTTGTTTTTTTTTTTTTTAATGATATTTGAATATTTCCCCTTTCTTATAAAGTTATATCATATATATTTACTTGGAGAAAGGGGTTCTTCCTGCTTTCTTATATTATAAATAGTTGATGCTATGGTTGAATTTTAAGATATTTTATTTGATTTTTTTAGTCCATCGAACTATACACAAGAGTTAGGCTATAATAGAACATTATACTGTTTAATAAATTCCATTTTTTTTGTCATTTAGATTGATTTGATTGTTGGGATATAGACCAAAGTCTAATCGACTAATTAATTTCTGTTTACAGAATATTTTTTCTATCTATCTGTTGTGCAGTCATTAAGATGCATTAAAGATCTAGCCCGGCCTGTAAGTGAGTCCCATGAAGATCGTGGTAGCAGAATTCAGAAAAAAGGGCAATGCTTCTGATAAAATGCCCTTACGGTCAAACCTTTGATACATCAAATAGAGAGCTAGATTGAAATCATTGAGTGATAATTCGATTTCTTTTCAGTATTGAGAGGTTGTTGATTTTTTGGTTGATGTCAAGTATTGAAGAATATAAGTTACTCGTTTTTGATTGGGAGTCAGATTTAAATGCATGTTGATCTCTATAGAATTTCTTTTCTGAGAAGATCACATGCATTGGATAAAATGAACTACCAAAATTATCTTGCTGCATTATTTGGAATGCATATATCTCAAAATGTTATAAGAAAGAAAAAAATCAAATAATTTTCATTATTCAATGCAAAGTTGTGGTCTTTCAAGGTTTTGACTTTAATAGATTGGGAATGGCCAATCAGAGACAAATTTTGAATTTCGTCTTAAATTAGAAAAAATTTACTTTACGTTTAATTCCTAACTATGGATTCATTATTTTATTAGGCCTTAGTAAATTAAGAAAGGCCTAGTTAGTGAAAAAAATTTAATTTGATTTTAATTAATTACCGTGGAAGAAAATCAAGTAATGGATTATAAATTGTTCATTTTAAGATAAAACAACTTGTCACCAAATGACATTGAGGTCATTTTCATCAAGGCTGACGATTTTATATTCGATTCCAAAATTGTAGCCTAATTATTAAAAAAAAAAAATATTTTAGGTTCATGTCCTAACTAAGATTGCATTAACCTATTGAGATTTAATAAATTAAAAAAGATCTAATAGATTAATCAATCCATAATTAAAAATTGAACTTAAAGTGAAATTCGTTAAGATGCTTTGTGTTTGATAGACCGACCAAATGGACTCAGTTTTTACCTAGGGCTGAGTATTGATATAATTCTAATTTCCACTTTTCTATTGGTACGTCTCCATTTATGGCCTTATATGGAAGAGAAGCAACGGTTGTTCCTACCTACATTCCGCGTACCATTAAAGTTTAAAGTTGATACTATGGATATATTGCTGCAACACAGAACGGAGCTCCTCAAATTACTCCGATCTAACCTTCTCCAAGTCCAGCAATGTATTAAAGAAGTGGCAGATAAAAGGAGAAAATAGATTCAGTTTGACATTGCTGATTGGGTCTTTCTAAAGTTTCAACCATACCCCAATCTTCAGTAGCATCTCGGGTTAACCAGAGACTGAGCATCCGATATTATGGGCCATTCCAAGTCAAAACCAAAATTTGTAAGGTTGATTATGAGTTGTCTTGCCGGATAATAGTAAATTTCATCATGTATCTCTGTTGAAGCCTTATAGACGAGAGCTTCCCCTTGTAGTTATTGGGCTGCCAAAATTTTCCAGTGGATATCACCTACTTGTTCTCCCTGTAGCAATTATTGCAGCCAGACATAGACTTTAAATAGCAAATTAGCTAGTGAAATAGGTCTTAGTTAAATGACAGGACTTGCCACTAGAAGAGTCCACTTGGGAGGACTAGGCCCAGTTTCGTATTATCCACCTACAACATAACCTTCAGGACAAGGTTTCTTTTGACGAGGAGGGCAATGATACAAATAGTATTGCTGCCTTTCCTGTACTAGTGAATCAGATAATTTCTGAAAGGGAATTTAAGGAGTCTGTGAGTGAAGACGAAACTATAGAAACTGAAGCTATTATTTACGAATTTTTCTTTTGCTAGGTGGGGGACGTTTACAATTTTGATCAATAGAGGGAAGAATATTAAATAATGGCAAAATTTTAACATCCAAATTCATTTACCAATGAATTCATCTATGAAACTATTTCAAACCTTATTTTAAAATTCAATTCACTGAACTAATTTTACATAGAATGCTAATGTTTAATTAGTTAATATATATATATATACCACTATTGATAAGATTTGTTAATAGTGTGTTTTAAAATGAAATCATTTAATTTCAATTTACAAAGTGGTTGAGCATTTAGTCCTTTATGGTAGATGTATCGGATTCAAATCCCACTAGAAATAAGTGGGGTGGAATTTTAGGAGGAGTAAGCTACCATTTATTGTGTAGTCTCCCGTAGACATAAAAAATGCCAGACACATTGAGTTTTTGAACCTCTATACCATTATGNAAAAAAAAAAAAAAAAAAACACAATATGGGATAGCCTGTATATAAAAGATATGCAGTTGTGGGAAAGTGAATTGCATTCTCATTAACTTTGAGTGACTTTAAATACACGAGGTGTTTGAGTTTTACAGGGAGACCATGTAAGCTAATGATAAGGTTAAATACTATGTATTTGAGTGAGTCAACCTAATCTGATATTAACAAACTTAGATACTAGAGTTTGAGTTTCAAGAGGTCACTACACCAATACGCCCCCTCAAGATGGTGGAGGATGGAACGACACCAATCTTGTCTTTGAGAAAAAGGTGTCGGGGTCCTGATAGTGGTTTGGTGAGTAAGTCTGCAAGCTGATGACTGGAGGGTACATGGGAGACCTGTAATGAACCATTACTCACTAAATCACGCACAAAGTGATAATCAATAGCAAGATGTTTCATTCGAGAGTGAAAGACAGGATTAGCACATAGATAGGTGGCACCAATATTGTCTGAGAAAATGTGAGGGGGTCTTGGCAATGAAAGTCCCATTTCTTGCAGAAGTTACGTGAGCCAGAGGAGCTTAGCAGAAGTGGAAGCAATAGTTCGATACTCTGCTTCTGTGGAAGACCGAGCAACTGAAGATTGCTTGCGAGCAGCCCATGATATAGGATTGGAGCCAAGATAGGCAATGTAAGCTCCGGTGGATTTTCTGTCAACGTGATCACTAGCCTAATCAGCATCACAATAAGCGATGAGAGGAAAAGACCTGTCCTTCTTAAGGTTAATGCCATGATCAACGGTGGTCTTTAAGTAACGAAGGACACGTTTTAGAGCTTGAAAATGATTATCCTGAGGGCTTTGCATGTGTTGAGCAAGTTTGTTGACAGAGAAACTAATGTCAGGATGAGTATTGATATAATTCTAATTTCCACTTTTCTATTTGTACGTCTCCATTTATGGCCTTATATGGAAGAGAAGCAACGGTTGTTCCTACCTACATTCCGCGTACCATTAAAGTTTAAAGTTGATACTATGGATATATTGCTGCAACACAGAACGGAGCTCCTCAAATTACTCCGATCTAACCTTCTCCAAGTCCAGCAATGTATTAAAGAAGTGGCAGATAAAAGGAGAAAAGAGATTCAGTTTGACATTGCTGATTGGGTCTTTCTAAAGTCTCAACCATACCCCAATCTTCAGTAGCATCTCGGGTTAACCAGAGACTGAGCATCCGATATTATGGGCCATTCCAANCCTTTTTGTAGACGAAGAGAGAGGTATCACACTTGGTATGAGTAAAACCAAAGCTCAAGAGAAAAGCTTTGAGAGTATTATACCATGCGCGAGGTCCCTGTTTGAGCCCATAGATTGCTTTGCGCAATTTACATACATGAGTGGGAAATGTGGGGTGTTGAAAACCTGGAGGTTGAGCCATGTAAACATCTTCAGTGAGAGTGCCATGCAGGAATGCATTGTCAACATCCATTTGACACATGCGCCAACCATGAGAGATGGCAAGACATAGAACAATTTTAATGGTTTGAGGCCGGACCACTGGACTGAAAGTGTCATGAAAATCAAGACCAGGGCGCTGCTGAAACCCTTTGGCAACAAGTCGGGCTTTGTACCGTGCAATAGAGCCATCTGGATTTCTTTTTAGACAAAAGACCCATTTGTTGCCAACAATGTTGTAAGCTGAGTGAGAGGGAACAAGATCCTAAGTGCCATTCTTGAGAAGTGCATTAAATTCATCAGACATGGCATGCTTCCATTCTGGAGACTTGATTGCCTGAGACATACAAGTAGGTTCAACTGGACAAGGTAAAGGATATTTAAGAACAGTAAGGGCCTTTTTCTATTTAGAGATACCAATTTTAGATCTAGTAACCATGGGGCGAGTGGAGGTTGAGGAGGGAACATTACCTGAGGTATCGGCACTGATGTCAAGAGGACTCAGTTCTGCTAGAGGCGGGCAAGAGGTATCTGGTGAAATGGAAGATTGTGAGAGGGGAGAAGAGGAGTTGCAAATAGGAGAGACAGGAGTAGTAGAGAGAGAGATGGGGTTAGGGGTGGGTGAGGACGAAGGGAGAGGAAAGGTGGAATGAAATGGAACAGTAGTGGTGAGAGAGGGATCAGCGGAAGAGATGGAAACAATGGACTCTATGGTGGAAGAAGTAGACTTGGACTGAAACTGTGGATAAGGAAAAACGTTTTCAATGAACTCAACATGCCGGCTGGGATACATGTGGTTAGTGAGTGGGTTAAAACAAAGGTAAGCACTTTGGGAAGGGGAATAACCGAGGAAAAGGCAAGGGGAGGAACGTTGATCAAGTTTAGACTTAGTGTAAGGTTTGAGCCAAGGGAAGCAAAGACAGCCAAATGTACGAAGTTTAGTGTAATTGGGAAGGGAACCAAAAAGCTTAGTATGAGGTGTGGTCATATGAAGAATGGGGGTGGGCATGCGGTTAATCAAGTAGGCAGCGGTTTGAAGAGCATAGGACCAAAAGGAAGAAGGTAGAGAAGCTTGATGGAGTAAGCAGCGAGCTGTTTCAACCAAGTGGCGATGACGGCGTTCAGAGACACCATTATGCTCTGGAGTGTGTGGAGGAATGGTGAAATGTGAGATGCCTTGGGTGGCAAGATAAGAACGAAGGGCAATAAATTCGCCACCATTGTCAGTGTAAAGTGTTTTTATCCGTGTGTTGAATTTATTCTCAACAAGATTTTTAAAGGTAGGAAAAATGAGAGAAACATCAGATTTGTGTTTTAAGGGATATAACCAAATATATTTTGAATAATGATCAACAAGAACAATATAATACCGAAAATTATCAATGGAGCACAGGGGATGGACCCCAAATATCAGCATAAATAATATCAAGAGGATGAGTGCTGGTGACAGTAGACATAGAGAAAGGTAACTTATGGCTTTTATTGCAAAGACATGAAGTACAAGGAATAGACTTTAGACGGGAAACATGTAAATGATTGGAAGAAAGGACATGAGATAAAATCCTAGGGCCTGGATGACCAAGCCGTGAGTGCCATAAATGCATACTGGGTTGGACGATGACATGGGATGCACGTGGTGAGGAAGAGGGAATGGAGGAAAGCTTGTAGATGTTGCCTTCATTTAGCCCTTGCAGAAGAGTCTCCCCTGTTTTCAGTGCTTTGACCTTAAAATAAGAGGGAAAAAATTCAACAGATACATCATTATGGGTGCATAATTGAGAAACTGAAAGTAGGTTATGGTCAAGTGAAGGAACATGTAAAAGATTAGTGAGCTGTAAAGGAATAGAATGGGTGTCTAAGGTAGCTGAACCTATGTGAGTAATAGGCAAACCTGACCCATCAGCTACAGTAAGCTGGTCCATGCCTGTATATTCGGATTGCAGTGTAAGGTTGGCGAAATCATTCGTTACATGGTGGAAGGCACCTGAGTCCACGAGCCAGTGAGTGTTGGCTGGAGTGGGAGGCGCCTGGGCCATGCGAGCAACCGGTGCAGGGGTTTTTGTAGGGTATCCATGAAGCTTATAGCACTCTTTAGCAGTGTGACCACGTCTGTCACAATATTGACAAACCAAAGGGGTAGTGGCAGGGTGTGAAGGTCAACGGTTTGGAAGATTGGAGTGAGACTGGTTGCGGGTTCTGGTGTAAGAGGGTGCATTGTTTCTGGTGTAGTAAGGTGCAGTGTTTTTGGTGTAGGAGGGTGCACTGTTTTTGTGGGCATAGTTGACGGTAACAGGAGCAGGGCTGCCATGGAGTCTTTATTCTCTTTGAAGGGAGAGTTCATGATCAACTAGTTTATCAAATAAGTCATCAAAAGTGATAGGGTTCTCACGAGTTCGAAGAGAAGTGGAGATTTCTCGAAAAGAAGGACCAAGCCCACTGAGTGCATATATGACAAGATCAATATCATCAAGTGGGTAGCCAATTAGAGATAGTTCATTGGCAGTACCTTTGATGGTGTTCAGGTAGTCGGAGACGGAAGACGTGCCTTTGGTAAGGGAGGCTAAACGTTCCTTGAGAGACATGACTCTCGACCGAGAGTGGTTGGCATATGCTTTCTGAAGTTTGATCCATGCTTCAGCTGATGTTTCTGCGGAAGACATGATGCTACGAGCATCAGCTTCACAGGAGCTGAGGATGGCAAGATAAAGGAGCTGGTCCTGTCGAATCTAGTAATGATAAGCTGGGTTGGTCACACCTACTTCGTCGTCGTTGTCGAGAAGAGGTGAAGGGCATGCATGGGCACCGGTGACATAGCCAACTAGATCATGGCCAATGAGAAGTGACCGGAACTGCTTGTGCCAAGCAGGATAATTGGTGCCAGTGAGTTTGATGGGTAGTTGAGTGATAGTGTTAATCTGGAAGAGATTCTTGGGGTCATATGGTGAGGATACGGGAGGGGTAGTAGTTGTGGTGGTGGTGATGGGGTTGGTATTGGTAGAGCTGTTGGAGGCCATGGTTTTGGATCAGAGGTAGCGGTTAGGCTATTACTGCTCTGATACCATATAAAAGATATGCAGTTGTGGGAAAGTGAATTGCATTCTCATTAACTTTGAGTGACTTTAAATACACGAGGTGTTTGAGTTTTACAGGGAGACCATGTAAGCTAATGATAAGGTTAGATACTATGTATTTGAGTGAGTCAACCTAATCTGATATTAACAAACTTAGATACTAGAGTTTGAGTTTCAAGAGGTCACTACACCAAGTGAGTCAACCTAATCTAATATTAACAAACTTAGATACTAGAGTTTGAGTTTCAAGAGGTCACTACACCAATACTGTATTGGTGATTTCTATTGTTCTCTGGCTTTTCTGCTTATAACCCAAATACTAGAATTTTCTTTAAATCTTGCTATATTAATGTGCATAAAAAATATCTTGATATATCAATCAATAAAATCAAATTGAAGATGCTCTGGTAAGGCCAAAATAACTGCGTAGACATTTAAGAAAGATGAATTCATTATGGTTGGTCAGAAAAAATATTCAATGTCATATTGTAATGAAAACCTCTACGTGAAAAGAGGCTAATCCAATAGTTGCCTCATTCTCACAATGTGCTAGTTCCACCTTCACATTAATTGTACATATATCTCAGACTTGAAATTACTTTGTTCCTTTTAAGGTGCAAGATCTTTGATTACTTTTCTTTTGGTATAATTGATGATTGATCTGGGAAATTAAACGATAGAATTAATTTTCAAAAATTTATAAAAGACCTTCCTTTAGTGGATAATTTGTTAAGTCATTCCGATGAGGATCCAATTCAATTTTTTTGATGAAAAGACCTAAAATCATGACATTTTCCCAAAAAAGAATTTGTCATAAGTTTGAAAAAAATTTCATTAAGATTTCTTTCCCGTGAATTTGGACAATATAAAAATAAAGAACGACTAAGAGAGTTCAACAACTGGGTTCATCTTTCTCTGCACAATTTAAGGCGGAAAATCTTTGATTCTTTTGGTTTTAATTGTCATGGAATTGAACGAAATGATGAATTTTCGAAAATTAAGGATAATTTTCATAAATGATTAAGTGATTCCAATGAGGATCCTATTCAACTATCATAATGAGAAGACTGAAAATCATGAAAGCTGCTAAAAAATAATTTGTCACAAGCTTTAAAAATTGTGTATATATATCTCAGTTCCTTGACGAGATGAGACAATGCAACAAAAATTAGAAAGACAGAGAAGGATTAAGAGAGTTCTGCAACTTAGAAACTGAGTTCATCTTTCTTTTTTTTTTTCTCCAGAAGCTAAGAGAGGAGATCAAATGGAGGCGGGTGATAATGCTCAACCAAGAAGGTTGGTTTGTGATGCTTTTTTTTTTTTAATTTCTCTTTTTCCTTTTTTGGTTTGGGATTCGTTTGGTATCTGTTTATAGTTGATTTCTTTTTAATGGCATATCTATTATATTGTATGCCAACAGTGTTTAAGGTTAAATATGTGTTTTTGTTTTCGATCTATAATCCATTGAAGAATATAAACAAACACTATAAGTTCTTTCCCAACCCCATTTATTGCAATTTCGATGAGCAGATCAGTTCTATTTTCGTTGAAGAAATTGACCAAACACTTCTTTTATTTAGGAGTAGGTGGAATATTTAAAAATATGCTTAATCACATAAACATCCCTGC
>QAOA01005576.1:63114-73859 GCA_003255065.1 Cercis canadensis
CATTCTCATTAACTTTGAGTGACTTTAAATACACGAGGTGTTTGAGTTTTACAGGGAGACCATGTAAGCTAATGATAAGGTTAGATACTATGTATTTGAGTGAGTCAACCTAATCTGATATTAACAAACTTAGATACTAGAGTTTGAGTTTTAAGAGGTCACTACACCAAGTGAGTCAACCTAATCTGATATTAACAAACTTAGATACTAGAGTTTGAGTTTCAAGAGGTCACTACACCAATACGCCCCCTCAAGATGGTGGAGGATGGAACGACACCAATCTTGTCTTTGAGAAAGAGGTGTCGGGGTCCTGATAGTGGTTTGGTGAGTAAGTCTGCAAGCTGATGACTGGAGGGTACATGGGAGACCCGTAATGAACCATTACTCACTAAATCACGCACAAAGTGATAATCAATAGCAAGATGTTTCATTCGAGAGTAAAAGACAGGATTAGCACATAGATAGGTGGCACCAATATTGTCTGAGAAAATGTGAGGGGGTCTTGGCAATGAAAGTCCCATTTCTTGTAGAAGTTACGTGAGCCAGAGGAGCTTAGCGGAAATGGAAGCAATAGTTCGATACTCTGCTTCTGTGGAAGACCGAGCAACTGAAGATTGCTTGCGAGCAGCCCATGATATAGGATTGGAGCCAAGATAGGCAATGTAAGCTCCGGTGGATTTTCTGTCAACGTGATCACTAGCCTAATCAGCATCACAATAAGCGATGAGAGGAAAAGACCTGTCCTTCTTAAGGTGAATGCCATGATCAACGGTGGTCTTTAAGTAACGAAGGACACGTTTTAGAGCTTGAAAATGATTATCCTGAGGGCTTTGCATGTGTTGAGCAAGTTTGTTGACAGAGAAACTAATGTCAGGACGAGTGAGGGCAAGATACTGTAATGAGCTAACAAGACACCGATATAGTTTGGTGTCACATGATGAGGCATTAGGCAGGGCAACAAGGGAGCAATTGATGGCCATAGGAGTAGTCACAGGACAGGCACCTTGCATGGAAGCTTTTTCCAATAGATCACGAACATATTTGTGCTGAGTAAGGAAGAGACCCGTAGTGGTAGGGATAATTTCAACACCAAGGAAATAATTGGGAGTGCCAAGGTCCTTGAGAGAGAACTGTTGTGAAAGAACATGTTGAAATGTCTGGAGGAAAGTGGGGTTATTGCCCGTCAATAGTAAATCATCAACATAGACGAGGAAATAAGCGACTGTGTTGCCCTTTTTTGTAGACGAAGAGAGAGGTATCACACTTGGTATGAGTAAAACCAAAGCTCAAGAGAAAAACTTTGAGAGTATTATACCATGCGCGAGGTGCCTGTTTGAACCCATAGATTGCTTTGCGCAATTTACATACATGAGTGGGAAATGTGGGGTGTTGAAAACCTGGAGGTTGAGCCATGTAAACATCTTCAGTGAGAGTGTCATGCAGGAATGCATTGTTAACATCCATTTGACACATGCGCCAACCATGAGAGAAGGCAAGACATAGAACAATTTTAATGGTTTGAGGCCGGACCACTGGACTGAAAGTGTCATGAAAATCAAGACCAAGGCGCTGCTGAAACCCTTTGGCAACAAGTCGGGCTTTGTACCGTGCAATAGAGCCATCTGGATTTCTTTTTAGACAAAAGACCCATTTGTTGCCAACAATGTTGTAAGCTGAGTGAGAGGGAACAAGATCCTAAGTGCCATTCTTGAGAAGTGCATTAAATTCATCAGACATGGCATGCTTCCATTCTGGAGACTTGATTGCCTGAGATATACAAGTAGGTTCAACTGGACAAGGTAAAAGATATTTGAGAACAGTAAGAGCCTTTTTCTGTTTAGAGATACCATTTTTAGATCTAGTAACCATGGGGCGAGTGGAGGTTGAGGAGGGAACATTACCTGAGGTACCGGCACTGATGTCAAGAGGACTCAGTTCTGCTAGAGGCGGGCAAGAGGTATCTGGTGAAATGGAAGATTGTGAGAGGGGTGAAGAGGAGTTGCAAATAAGAGAGACAGGAGTAGTAGAGAGAGAGATGGGGTTAGGGGTGGGTGAGGACGAAGGGAGAGGAAAGGTGGAATGAAATGGAACAGTAGTGGTGAGAGAGGGATCATCGGAAGAGATGGAAACAATGGACTCTATGGTGGAAGAAGTAGACTTGGACTGAAACTGTGGATAAGGAAAAACGTTTTCAATGAACTCAACATGCCGGCTGGGATACATGCAGTTAGTGAGTGGCTTAAAACAAAGGTAAGCACTTTGGGAAGGGGAATAACCGAGGAAAAGGCAAGGGGAGGAACGTTGATCAAGTTTAGACTTAGTGTAAGGTTTGAGCCAAGGGAAGCAAAGACAGCCAAACGTACGAAGTTTAGTGTAATTGGGAAGGGAACCAAAAAGCTTAGTATAAGGTGTGGTCATATGAAGAATGGGGGTGGGCATGCGGTTAATCAAGTAGGCAGCGGTTTGAAGAGCATAGGACCAAAAGGAAGNTTGAAGAGCATAAGACCAAAAGGAAGAAGGTAGAGAAGCTTGATGGAGTAAGCAGCGAGCTGTTTCAACCAAGTGGTGATGACGGCGTTCAGAGACACCATTATGCTCTGGAGTGTGTGGAGGAATGGTGAAATGTGAGATGCCATGGGTGGCAAGATAAGAACAAAGGGCAATAAATTCGCCACCATTGTCAGTGTAAAGTGTTTTTATCCGTGTGTTGAATTTATTCTCAACAAGATTTTTAAAGGTAGGAAAAATGAGAGAAACATCAGATTTGTGTTTTAAGGGATATAACCAAATATATTTTGAATAATGATCAACAAGAACAATATAATACTGAAAATTATCAATGGAGGGCACAGGGGATGGACCCCAAATATCAGCATAAATAATATCAAGAGGATGAGCGCTGGTGACAGTAGACATAGAGAAAGGTAACTTATGGCTTTTATTGCAAAGACATGAAGTACAAGGAATAGACTTTAAACGGGAAACATGTAAATGATTGGAAGAAAGGACATGAGATAAATCCTAGGGCCTGGATGACCAAGCCGTGAGTGCCATAAATGCATACTGGGTTGGACGGTGACATGGGATGCACGTGGTGAGGAAGAGGGAATGGAGGAAAGCTTGTAGATGTTGCCTTCATTTAGCCCTTGCAGAAGAGTCTCCCCTGTTTTCAGTGCTTTGACCTTAAAATAAGAGGGAAAAAATTCAACAGATACATCATTATGGGTGCATAATTGAGAAACTGAAAGTAGGTTATGGTCAAATGAAGGAACATGTAAAAGATTAGTGAGCTGTAAAGGAATAGAAGGGGTGTCTAAGGTAGCTGAACCTATGTGAGTAATAGGCAAACCTGACCCATCAGCTACAGTAAGCTGGTCCATGCCTGTATATTCGACTGCAATGTAAGGTTGGCGAAATCATTCGTTACATGGTAGGAGGCACCTGAGTCCACGAGCCAGTGAGTGTTGGCTGGAGTGGGAGGCGCCTGGGCCATGTGAGCAACTGGTGCAGGGGTTTTTGTAGGGTATCCATGAAGCTTATAGCACTCTTTAGCAGTGTGACCACGTCTGTCACAATATTGGCAAACCAAAGGGGTAGTGGCAGGGTGTGAAGGTCGATGGTTTTGAAGATTGGAGTGAGACTGGTTGCGGGTTCTGGTGTAAGAGGGTGCATTGTTTCTGGTGTAGTAAGGTGCAGTGTTTTTGGTGTAGGAGGGTGCACTGTTTTTGTGGGCATAGTTGACGGTAACAGGAGCAGGGCTGCCATGGAGTCTTTCTTCTCTTTGAAGGGAGAGTTCATGATCAACTAGTTTATCAAATAAGTCATCAAAAGTGATAGGGTTCTCACGAGTTCAAAGAGAAGTGGAGATTTCTCGAAAAGAAGGACCAAGCCCACTGAGTGCATATATGACAAGATCAATATCATCAAGTGGGTAGCCAATTAGAGATAGTTCATTGGCAATACCTTTGATGGTGTTCAGGTAGTCGAAGACGGAAGACGTGCCTTTGGTAAGGGAGGCTAAACATTCCTTGAGAGACATGACTCTCGACCGAGAGTGGTTGGCATATGCTTTCTGAAGTTTGATCCATGCTTCAGCTGATGTTTCTGCAGAAGACATGATGCTATGAGCATCAGCTTCACAAGAGCTGAGGATGGCAAGATAAAGGAGCTGGTCCTGTCGAATCCAATAATGATAAGCTGGGTTAGTCACACCTGCTTCGTCGTCGCTGTCGAGAAGAGGTGAAGGGCATGCATGGGCACCGGTGACATAGCCAACTAGATCATGGCCAATGAGAAGTGACCGGAACTGCTTGTGCCAAGCAGGATAATTGGTGCCAGTGAGTTTGATGGGTAGTTGAGTGATAGTGTTAATCTGGACGAGATTCTTGGGGTCATATGGTGAGGATACGGGAGGGGTAGCAGTTGTGGTGGTGGTGGTGGTGTTGGTATTGGTAGAGCTGTTGGAGGCCATGGTTTTGGATCAGAGGTAGCGGTTAGGCTATTACTGCTCTGATACCATATAAAAGNATTACTCCAACAGCTCTGATACCATATAAAAGATATGCAGTTGTGGGAAAGTGAATTACATTCTCATTAACTTTGAGTGACTTTAAATACATGAGGTGTTTGAGTTTTACAGGGAGACCATGTAAGCTAATGATAAGGTTAGATACTATGTATTTGAGTGAGTCAACCTAATCTGATATTAACAAACTTAAATACTAGAGTTTGAGTTTCAAGAGGTCACTGCACCAATAACCTCAAACCTTTTTAAACATGAGTTGAAAGTGAAGGTTTTATATAAAAACTCTTCTGCAATGAAGACCTAAAATAAAACATTTTTAAGCTAATGACTAAATTAGCCGAAAAAAAAGGGGACTGTAATTACTATGAAACATTTCTTCTTTTTTTGTTTTAGGCTATGATCCTATGAAATTATATTCTTTTTCCTTCTTATCTTCCTATGAGTTGTTATTTGTGGTACTTGTATTCTCTTTTCATTTTCTACGGACCTAAACTACCTCGAAGAAGTCCACCAAATTCAGCTCATTTATTGGATTCCTAGTCTCCAATGGTGGACAAAACAAAATTGCTAATTAGCCTTAATTATACAGATAGTTTCAATTGAGTTTAACAAAGACAATTTGAGTAAGAAGGCAAACTCAAATAAGATCATTTGTAAAGTGATACACAATTATAATTGTTAAAAAGAGAAATAATAACTACACACTATTAATGTCATACTATCTCACGTTGTTTAATTTTGTTCACCAAATCTAATTTTGGTAGAATCTTGCATATAATAGAAACATAAGGATCTAACAATGAGGCCTAATTATTTGAGTCAAGTTTCATAAATTTAGCAGTTCTTAAGTCAGAGTATTGAGCCTCGCATTCCAAATCTAAAAAAACATTATTGCTTGAAATGTCACGATAAACTATAAGAGGTGTTCTACCATGATACATATATAAAAAAGTATTAGCTAAGTTGTTAATATAATTTGCCCTCCTATTCTAATTAATTACAATTGCTAACTTAGATACTAGAGTTTGAGTTTCAAGAGGTCACTACACCAATACTGTATTGGTGATTTCTATTGTTCTATGGCTTTTCTGCTTATAACCCAAATACTAGAATTTTCTTTAAATCTTGCTATATTAATGTGCATAAAAAATATCTTGATATATCCATCAAAAAATCAAATTGAAGATGCGCTGGTAAGGCCAAAATAACTGCGTAGACATTTAAGAAAGATGAATTCATTATGGTTGGTCAGAAAAAATATTCAATGTCATATTGTAATGAAAACCTCTACGTGAAAAGAGGCTAATCCAATAGTTGCCTCATTCTCACAATGTGCTAGTTCCACCTTCACATTAATTGTACATATATCTCAGACTTGAAATTACTTTATTCCTTTTAAGGTGCAAGATCTTTGATTACTTTTCTTTTGGTATAATTGATGATTGATCTGGGAAATTAAACGATAGAATTAATTTTCAAAAATTTATAAAAGACCTTCCTTTAGTGGATAATTTGTTAAGTCATTCTGATGAGGATCCAATTCAAATTTTTTGATGAAAAGACCTAAAATCATGACATTTTCCCAAAAAAGAATTTGTCATAAGTTTGAAAAAAATTTCATTAAGATTTCTTTCCCGTGAATTTGGACAATATAAAAATAAAGAATGACTAAGAGAGTTCAACAACTGGGTTCATCTTTCTCTGCACAATTTAAGGCGGAAAATCTTTGATTCTTTTGGTTTTAATTGTCATGGAATTGAACGAAATGATGAATTTTCGAAAATTAAGGATAATTTTCATAAATGATTAAGTGATTCCAATGAGGATCCTATTCAACTATCATAATGAGAAGACTGAAAATCATGAAAACTCCTAAAAAATAATTTGTCACAAGCTTTAAAAATTGTGTATATATATCTCAGTTCCTTGACGAGATGAGACAATGCAACAAAAATTAGAAAGACAGAGAAGGATTAAGAGAGTTCTGCAACTTAGAAACTGAGTTCATCTTTCTTTTTTTTTTTCTCCAGAAGCTAAGAGAGGAGATCAAATGGAGGCGGGTGATAATGCTCAACCAAGAAGGTTGGTTTGTGATGCTTTTTTTTTTTTTTTTTTTTTCTCTTTTTCCTTTTTTAGTTTGGGATTCGTTTGGTATCTGTTTATAGTTGATTTCTTTTTAATGGCATATCTATTATATTGTATGCCAACAGTGTTTAAGGTTAAATATGTGTTTTTGTTTTCGATCTATAATCCATTGAAGAATATAAACAAACACTATAAGTTCTTTCCCAACCCCATTTATTGCAATTTCGATGAGCAGATCAGTTCTATTTTCGTTGAAGAAATTGACCAAACACTTCTTTTATTTAGGAGTAGGTGGAATATTTAAAAATATGCTTAATCACATAAACATCCCTGCGGTCTACCCAGTTTTCAATTGCTTTTCTTCTGTAACTTTCTTAAACACTTATACTTCCTTACGTTTTCCTGCAAAATTATGTTAATCATATATTTAAACCCTAGCATAATTTCTTTTCTAAAATAATAAAATAGGCTAAGTCAACATTAACTCTATAACTCTATAATTTTAAGCACAATGGACTAATTCAGTTTTCTTATTCTCTGTAAATAGGAATGGGCTGTCACTGTACTATGATGGCAAATCAAGGAATTTCACTGACCTATCTAGTCTGAAAAATGGACAAGATCTGGCTAAACCATTAAATCAACGACATGGTGGAAACAATGAAGTAGGAAGGCAATTGATGTTGCAACTGATGCTGTTACTGAATCTGCATGATCCAGCTCCAGCAAATGGACCATGATCATTCTTTAGTATGGTTAACGTTGAGTGACATTTGATTTCAAGTATTGAGATATATTTGTTTCCTTTTGGATTTGGAGTTTGATAAATAACGCTATGTTTTGTTGCACGACAATTTGTTGTGCTGAAATATAGCTCTAGAGAAATAGCCTTGTCCTCAATGGTGTTTTTGCTTGAAAGGAATTTCACATTATTTGGAATCTCAGCATTTTATGTATCAAATAAAATTTCTTGCTTTTCGATTCAATTTTTCATACTAAATAAAAATATGATGGATTGATACTCACAAAACCACAAGGGCATAAATGTGTTTGTATATAAACAAGCAAAATTTTCATTTAGACATAAATAACCCTTATTTTAAGGCTTATTATAAAGTTTTTGCAAAACCAAAGTCACGCTATATGAATTAAAATAGTTAACTACGTATCAGCGTAAAAGCCTTGAAACACTAAAAAAATAACTAAAGCCTCAAATCCCTAGGCAACATCAGCAAGGTCATCCCTTTGAAGATCCCAAAGATAATTAGGAAGATCAGGGAAAATCTCAACTTCAAAACTGGAAAATTATTCCTCCTTAGCAATACAATCAAAACTACCAAAGATGCATAAATTAAATATTTATATTTTTCCCATAAGAAATATTTTATTTATTTTATTTTATCTAACAACTACTCAATTTTAGCAACATTTCTGTCAATTGTTTACTAAGTAGCATTGCTCTAAAATCTATTACTAATTTTTTTCTTCAAATCTTGGACTGCCGATTAAAAGAATTAAATAGAAAACGTATCCATGAGAAGCAGAAAATTGTATAAACATTTGAAGACGAGCAATTAGTTATGGTTAATCAAATACTAAATATTATAATGTAAATAAGAACTCTATGTAAAAAGTTGCTAATACATTATTTACTTAATTCTTTTCCAATATTATTGGGCAAGCTCCAACTGCATATTAGATGTATGTATATCTCACATTTGAAATAACTATATTCCATTTAAGGTGCAAGATCTCTCATTAGTTTTGGTTTGATGTAAATGATAATATATTTTCAAATATTAAGGAATTTTTTTTCTTTCCCATATGATTAATTAATTCAGTCCAATAAGTATCCTTTTTAATCCTCAGAATGAAAAGGCTCAACTCATGAAACTTTTTTTAAAAATCTGTCGCATTTTTTTTTTAAAAAAAGTGTCATTACTTTTTCAATTGCAAGAAGAGCTCTAGCTCAGTGGAATATTCAGATAGGCTAATCTCTTTATCGCCTTCCTTGATTTAAATCTCTTCAATTGCAATTGCAGTCACTATTTATCCATAGGAAAAAGAAATAAAAAACAAATACATGTATATGTCCGTGGGTTGAGGAGATGAAACAATGCAATAAAAGAAGAGAGAGCTGCAACTAAGAAGCTTGAGTTAGACAAAGAATCTAAGGATCAAATGGGGTCTGATGATGATGCCAAACCCAGAAGGTTTGTGGACTTGTGCATGTGTCTGTGTTTTTTTTTTTTTTTTCCTTTATTTGATTATTTCCCCTTTCTTATAAAGTTATATCATATATATTTACCTGGAGATAGGGTTCTTCCTGCTTTCTTATATTATGAATAGTTGACGATGGTTAAATTATAAGATATTTTATTTGATTTTTTTAGTCCATTGATATTTTTTTAATCATGCTGTACTACTGAAATTCTGGTGTTTACCATTTGATTGTGGCGTGGGGGTTTCAAATTTTTTTCCCTGGGTTTTACAATTAATTTGAACCGTTGAAGCATGGAAGCTTAGATTTTCTCTCTAATGGCTGCTGTGAACCTTGTCATTTGGGGATATGAAAATATTGTGTTAGAGAAGTAATCTCTAATGGTATGCACAGCATACTCAATTTCCATTGTTAAATCACCATACATGCTTTATTACCCAAACACTTCAAGTAAGAATTGCTTGGCCCTTTTAGTAATTTCCATTGTTAAAAAATACCTGGTGTAGTTACTCATCCAAACACTCAAATTTGATCTAAAAGCACTTTTTGAAATGAGTATCCAAATGCAAATTAGCTTTTTTTAAGCTACTTATTGCATTAAGACTTATGCAACAAGCCATTTTTATATAAGCTTTTAATTAAGCTATTTACCCAAAAATGACCTTAATAGATTAAAAAAGGCCTAATAGATTAATGAATCCATGATTAAGAATTGAACTTAAAGTGAAATTCACATAATCAATAACTTAGTCTTCTTTCATGGTGATTAAGACCTAATTAATGAAAAATCTTCAATTTGGTCTTAATTACCATGAAAAGTGATCCAGTTATGGAGAAAAAGATCAAGTTGTATATACTTCTTGTAGTTTTTTAAATCACTTAGAAACTTTTAATTCAACTTTGGTATAGTAACCGTTAAATTACTCATAGACAAAAGTCATATTAATTTGATTTTTTCCATTGATATTTTTTTAATCATGCTGTACTACTGAAATTCTGGTGTTTACCATTTGATTGTGGCGTGGGGCTTTCAAATTTTTTTCCCTGGGTTTTACAATTAATTTGAACCGTTGAAGCATGGAAGCTTAGATTTTCTCTCTAATGGCTGCTGTGACCCTTGTCATTTGGGGATATGAAAATATTGTGTTAGAGAAGTATTCTCTAATGGTATGCACAGCATACTCAATTTCCATTGTTAAATCACCATACATGTTTTATTACCCAAACACTTCAAGCAAGAATTGCTTGGCCCTTTTAGTAATTTCCGTTGTTAAAAAATACCTAGAGTAGTTACTCATCTAAATACTTAAATTTGATATAAAAGGACTTTTTGAAATGAGTATCCAAATGCAAATTAGCTTATTTTTAAGCTACTTATTGCATTAAGACTTATGCAACAGGCCATTTTTATATAAGCCTTTAATTAAGCTGTTTACCAAAAAATGACCTTAATAGATTAAAAAAGGCCCAATAGATTAATGAATCCATGATTAAGAATTGAACTTAAAGTGAAATTCACATAATCAATAACTTAGTCTTCTTTCATGGTGATTAAGACCTAATTAATGAAAAATCTTCAATTTGGTCTTAATTACCATGAAAAGTGATCCAGTTATGGAGTAAAAGATCAAATTGTATATACTTCTTGTAGTTTTTGAAATCACTTAGAAACTTTTAATTCAATTTTGGTATAGTAACCGTTAAATTACTCATAGACAAAAGTCATATTAATGTATTTTATTGTTCTAAAAATATTCTTATCTTTTACAGTAAATGAGTTTGTGTTAAATTTAAATATATATTTTTTAACATTACAACATTTGGGAGAAGAATACATAGGTCATGTATCCAAGCTTGAGTTTAACCAATAAATAATAAATAAGAATCTGAACCAAACTAATTTTAAAAAAAAAA
>QAOA01005576.1:73864-111899 GCA_003255065.1 Cercis canadensis
ATAATTACGAATTCATTTAGTTTTGTGGATCTTTTTAACTGATTACATAAGCCATGGAGGTATATTCCTATCCTCCATGTAACTCATGGCATTTACCCCAAGGAACTTGACACACAACTCTCCTTCCGGTCTCATTGTGATTAACAATTCATCTAATTATTGGCCAGACAATCAGAGGCATTAAGAAAAGAGATAAACGCTCAAATTGAAGAGATAAATAATGGAATTAACTTCATATGAAACTACAGCTGGTTCTAATTAGGCTACATCGTACCCTAGATAAGAGAATTAGTTCATACTAGAAGAAGAGAACAAGAAAGAATAAAGTTTAGACATGATTCAAAGTTAAAAGAGGAAAACCTCTGGTTTGAAGTTTGATTCAGCTTTGCATCTCCGCCCTTCAATCCTTGCTTTACCTCCTTTGTGCCTCCAAAAGTGTCTAAGAACAAACTCCCTTCTAATTCCCTAGATATCCTATTTATACTCCTAAAGAAAAACCCTAAAACTAGAGAAATAGAGTGACGTGTATCAGTAGTCCGCGCACGGGCGCTGCAGCGCTGAAAACACTGCCTGAATTGCTGTTGTGGGCGCTGTGGCGCTGGGTTGCTGGAAGATTGGCACTGCGGCACTGAGTCTCTGCCTGAGATTGAATTTTCAGTGCTTTAGCGCTGCGGCACTGGATTTCAAGGGCTGCGGCGCTGGCTTGCTGTCCAGTTCATGCATTCTAATGCTCTAAGGGCTGCGGCGCTGGAATTCAAGGGCTACAGCGCTGGTTTTCTGTCCAAATCCTCTCTTTACTTCATTCCTTCACTTTAGTCCATGAGTTCTGCAATTTAACATAAAACTTACAATAAGTGACCATCATTCCTCAAAAACCAATCAAATACTTTGCAAAAAGACATCTAAAGAGTGAGTATAAAACTCACTCAACAAATACGACCAAACTTAACATTTGCTAGTCCTCGAGCAAAGAAAATAAGTTCTGATTTAGGAATTCACTAAGAAATGTAAACTTTTCTTACTCTCCATACAGGCCTCAGAGAATTTAATTGACCACAACTTTTAGAAAATTGTCAAGATGACATGCATGTATCTAATTCAACTAATAGCTACTCTCTTTAAACTAGAATTTTGTGTGTGGGTGGAAGTAGCCTTGCTTACTCTACTCTTTCTATTTAAATTAGATTATTCGAACTCATAGCAGTGCTAGTCTCTACTTTAATTTCTTCGGAACACCATATGCTTGCTTTTCATGCCAATCTCCACTAATGTAGGCTAAACAACATAAAGGATCAATAGGACTTTGGTTTGGTCTGTACTGTGGCTGGGTGAAGGGTAAGATAAAAGATGACAAACTGGCATAATTCACTCATTCCACTTATTTTTCAATTAGAGCAAGATTCACTAGCTAACACTCTTCTTTCTCTCACTTCTAACTCCCTCAAACTTATTTTCACCTCTGTTTTTATATCCACCAACAACTTGTATTCACTTTGGGTTACTACATCCTGAGCTTTGTGCTTTTTATGGGCTTTCTTTCCTTTTTCATTGCACATTTCATTTCTTGTACAGCAGGATTGTAACTCATTGACTTTGGTGGTATATTGCTATTTTTCTTTTCTTTTCTCACTCATTCTTCCCAAAATTCTTAGCTCTAAATGCTCTTTTAACTGAAGAAATGCTCTGAGTGAAGGGTACAGAAAAAGATTCATCCAAATGTTAAGGTAAATAAGGGTCATAAAGAAAAGGCTACTTTAAGCTCAATAGGGGTGTGCTAGGGATTTAATCATCATTCACAAGGTTAGCTAGAAAGGTCCAAACTGAGGAAATATGGCCTAAATCATATCCCTACCATTGTGCAGCCTAGGATTTCACCTCGACTGACAATCAAGCAAGTTCTAGTGTTCAAGAGACAATCCTAAAAAAAATTCAGTTCACATAATTGTCATTAAACAATGTCAACTTCAAGCAAGCAAAGCTGTGTGCTTCGTGATTCACAGAGATTCAGTCAAACAAGAGTAAGCTTTGGAGTTCTCAGACACACAAACATCTATCATTTTTTTAGAGATGTGATCAATAGAAAACAGTTTTATCATAGGCCCTAGGTTTTCAGAATATTTTTTTATTTTAATTAACATCCTAAGATCAGGAAATAAAAATGCATACATAAACATTATGAATACCCTAAAGTCTAAAGGGATAAAAATCCCACTACCCCCAAACTTAAAATACAACATTGTCCCCAATGTTCAAAATAACTAAAAGCGAGGGTGAGTGAGACTTCCCTGAAGTAGCGGTGGGTCATGTGGCATGATCGCCGTCCTCCTGTGAAGCTGGAGGTGTTGGATCTGATGGCATGGTGGGAATGGACCCAGGGGCGAGTGTGCACTGCCTCATCAACTGGTTTAGTGCATAGGTCTGTGACTGCATGAAACTGTCGACCCGGCTCTGGAAAGCTTGCTGCTAAGTGAGAGTGCCCTGAATGGCAGCAAGTGTAGTGTGGATGTCATGAATGTCTACCTCGATCTGATCGAACCTCTCAACGGCAGTAATGGGTCCGCGTTGCTAAAGAGGTTGTGAGGAACTGGCCAGCTCTGTGGAGGAAGATCTCCAAGTCTTGAAAGCATAAAGGATGTTATCATCAAGAGCACGCTGAGGGGCACAAAGTTCTTCATCAGCGCTCCATTGAACTCCTGCCTGTTTACAGAGTTCGGTGATCAAAGATGGATGAGCTAAACCACCGGTAGTCGCCCCATGGGTGATGTCAAGGATGTTGTCATGAATAATATGGCCCATATCAAGGGGTAAATCAGCTACTATGACATAGAGCAAAATGGCACGATCAGTCACCACGTCACTGAGATGGCGGACAAGGAGAAGTTTCGCTGAGAGAAACTGAAGCTAAGCTTTGCCCACTGTATCGAGTGTGTCTTGGCGGAAAGAAAGGGCGCGGTCACCAGACATTTTCCATTCAGTGTCGGGGCGGCAGAGAAGGCGCGTGATCTCGTCCTTATCACATTCGTCGGTCTCAACAAGGGCACGATAAGCATCATCCTTAACAGGTGGTAGCTGATAAATATGGTTGATAGCCGCCCGGCTAAAAGGCACGAGTTTGCCGCGCACAAACACTTTGTCTTGGTTACGCTCGGGGGCGTTAGCATAGAATTCGCGCACCACCGCGACCACAGCAGCATCAGGCTGTTTAACAAACTACGTCCAACGTCGCTGCGCAATCTTCCAGTAAATGCCGACATAATCACTGGTAAGAGAGAGCTGGATGCCCCGCTCTGGGACTATGGAGCGTTGAGCTACGGAAACTTGGTACCTTTGGAATGCCTCTGGACTGACGAACCGATGTTTGTCGAAAGTCTGTGGTGCTGAGGAGGTGGTCCCGCGAGTGGTCTTTTGCCTCTTTGTGGACATGGTGGTTAAGGAAAAGTAGCTGCAAAACCTCTTAAGCCCAATATGTAGCGTATGTAACTTAAAAGCCTAAAAGAGTGTGCAAAACCTCTTAAGCCCAAGGGAGCAGCGCTAGGTCTCGACTAATATGGGATTTTGAGTGCTGCAACGCCTAGCTGCTGTCTAGTCTGTACCATGAATGCTTTCAGGCGCCGTAGCGCTAGATAATTGGCGCCGCAGCTGCAAGTCTCTGGTTCAACACTTCTTGGAGGCTTTTTAAGCGCTAGAGCGCCAAATTAAGAGAGCGGCAGCTCTTCCTCTCTGTCCAAGCTGACATGTTAGACTAGCATGTTAGGACATTTTCACAGTCTTTGATCCCCATTAAGCATCTTTTTGCCGAAATTGGAGTTGGTACCTTGCACGATAATGAGAAACCAAACAATAAACACGACACTACATATTTTGAAATTAAAATAAGAGTAAAACCCCTTTTTGGTCCCTGAAAAATACATCCACTGACAAATTAGTCCTCCAAAAATGTTCGGTGACAAATTAGTCCTCGAATTATTGTTTTCGCTGACAAATTAGTCCTCGAATTATATTCACTGACAATTTAGTCCTCGAATTATGGTTTCATACGACAAATTAGTCCTCGAATTGAGGACTAATTTGTCGTACGGAACCATAATTCGAGGACTAAATTGTCAGCGAATATAATTTGAGGACTAATTTGTCAGCGAAAACAATAATTCGAGGACTAATTTGTCACCGAACATTTTTGGGGGACTAACTTGTCCATCGTTGAATTTTTCAGGGACCAAAAAGGGGTTTTACTCTTAAAATAAATGAAAATTTTAAACCAAAATGCAAGAAAAAGAGTGTGCTAAAAACACTTGGGTTGCCTCCCAATAAGAAGCACTAATTTTATAGTCTTTAGCTAGACTGTCTCGAAAGGATCACTTGAGTTCTTCAAGGGTGAAGGAAGATTTGGGAAAATCGTTCACACCATCAATGTAGCTCTTGAGTCGCTGACCATTAACTTTAAATTTTCTATCGATACTTTGAATTTCCACAGCTCCATGTAGGAATACTTGAACCACAGTAAAAGGTCCCGACCACCTAGATTTTAGTTTTCCTGGAAAAAACCTCAAACGGGAGTTGAAAAGAAGGACTTATTGACCAGGGGCAAAGTCACGCTGCACAATATGTTTGTCATGCTATTTCTTCGTCCGCTCTTTATAAAGCTTGGCGTTCTCGTAAGCCCCCTGATGAAACTCGTCCATTTCATTTAGTTGAAGACAATGCTTTTCACCCGCAACTTGAAGATCAAAGTTGAGCTTTTTGGTGGCCCAATAAGCATGATGTTCTAACTCAACAGGCAGATGGCAAGCCTTACCAAACACCAACTGGTATGGGGACATACCAATTGGAGTCTTAAAAGCCGTGCGATACACCCAGAGTGCGTCATCAAGCTTTTTGGACCAATCCTTTCTGTTAGCATTAACTGTATTGTCTAGGATCCACTTCAGCTCCCTATTTGAAATCTCCACTTGACCACTTCTTTGAGGATGATAAGGAGTGGCTACCTTATGCTTGACCCCATACTTGGCCAATAAAGTCTCGAACTGCTTATTGCAAAAATGCTTCCCCCCATCACTGATGATTGCTCTCGGGGTTCCAAACCGAGTAAAAATATGCTTTCGAAGAAAGTTCACTACCACTTGAGAATCATTGGTGGGTAATGCAGCAGCCTCAACCCATTTGGAGACGTAGTCAACCGCAACTAGGATGTATTGGTTATGCAAAGAGGATGGGAAAGGTCCCATGAAATCAATGCCCCATACATCGAAAAGTTCTACTTCCAACATAGTGGTCAAGGGCATCTCATGACGATTGGAAATATTCCCCGTCCGTTGGCATCTGTCACAATAGGACACAAAGGCATGAGCATTTTTGAACAATGTGGGCCAATAGAATCCCAACTGAAGAACTTTGGTAGCAGTACGATTAGCTCCAAAATGACCCCCATACTTTGAAGAATGACAATGATGAAGAATATGATCTATCTCTGCTTCAGGAACACACTTTCTGATGATCTGATCAGAATAATGTTTGTATAGAAATGGGTCATCCCACAAATAGTGCTTCACATCAGAGTAAAACTTCTTCCGCTGGTGACTAGTCTGCTCTGGTGGAAGTGTCTCGGTTGCTAGAAAATTTTCAAAATCTGCAAACCAAGGGGACTGTCCAGCTTGGATACGATAGAGCTGTTCATCAGGGAATGCATCATCAATGTGGGGAGTGGAAGGTGTCTGCTGCTCATGTGGTTCTAATTGAGACAGGTGATCCGCCACCACATTTTCTTTGCCTTTTTTATCTTTAATTTCAAGGTCAAACTCCTGAAGTATAAGTACCCACCGAATGAGTCTGGGTTTTGCATCTTTCTTCTCAATCAGGTACTTGATAGCCGAGTGGTCAGTAAAGACTATCGTTTTGGTGCCAATCAAGTATGACCTGAACTTATCAAAGACAAAGACCACAACCAAGAGCTCATTTTCAGTGGTGGCATAGTTCATTTGTGTAGGATTCAGAGTGCGACTTGCATTGTAGATGGCATGAAAATGTTTATCTCGACTCTATCCCAAAACAGCCTCGATGGCGAAATCACTAGCATTGCACATTAACTCAAATGGAAGATCCCAATCCGGAGCTACAATAATAGGGGCAGAGATTAAAGCTCTCTTGAGAACCTCAAACGCAACTAAGCAAGCTTCATCAAATAGGAAGGGAACCTCCTTAAGAAGCAAATTACAGAGGGGTTTGGTGATTTTAGAGAAATCCTTAATAAACCGTCTGTAAAAGCCAGCATGCCCCAGAAAACTGCGCACACCTTTGACCAAGGTGGGAGGAGGTAATTTTTCAATTGTGGCTATCTTGGCCCGATCCACTTCAACACCAGTAGCAGAGACTTTGTGGCCTAAAACTATGCCTTCTATCACCATGAAGTGACATTTTTTCCAGTTGAGCACCATATTTGTTTCCTCACACCTTTTGAGAACTGATGAGAGATTGATCAGGCAAGTGTCAAAGGACTCCCCAAAGACTGAGAATTCATCCATGAAAACCTCAATGAAGCGCTCCACCATATCAAAAAATATCGCCATCATGCACCGTTGAAAAGTGGCCGGTGCGTTGCATAACCCAAAAGGCATGCGCCGGAAAGCGAAAGTACCATAAGGGCAGGTGAAAGTAGTATTCTCTTGGTCTTCAGGTGCGATGGAGATCTGATTATAGCCTAAACACCCACCCAAGAAGCAATAGTAAGGATGCCCAGCTAGCCGATCGAGCATCTGATCGATGAAAGGAAGAGGAAAATGGTCATTTCGAGTGGCTGTGTTGAGCTTCCTGTAGTCGATACATACTCGCCACCCTATCATCGTCCTTGTGGGGATTAACTCATCCTTCTCATTTTTTATCACTGTCATCCCACCTTTCTTGGAAACCACTTGCACAGGATTAACCCACGCACTGTCAGAGATAGGATAGATGATCCTTGCATCCAAAAGCTTCAGTACCTCTACTCTCACTACCTCTTTCATGTTAGGGTTCAATCGGCGTTGGTGTTCCACAGACGGTCAGTAGCTATCCTCCATCAGAATCTTGTGCATGCACAAAGAAGGGCTTATATCTCTGATATCAGCAATGGACCAACCGATGGCGGTCTTGTGCTCCCGAAGCACTCTCAGTAGCTTATCTTCCTGATTGGTCATCAAAGAAGCAAAAAGAATGACTGGCAGAGTAGATGAGTCCCCCAGAAATCCATACTTCAGATGCCCAGGTAACTGTTTGAGCTCTAAAGTCAGTGGCTAGTGAATGGATGGCACTGGTCTACTGGTCCCTTTCCCTAGCTCTTCAAAGGGACGGTGGATAAAAATAGGAGCGGTGGCCTCAAGTTGACTCACAACCGCTCGAATCTCTGGATCATCAGGATGAGACTCCCAAGCAAGCATGCCTCAAGCAGCTCTATAGGACTTGTCACTCTAACAAAATCTCTGGTGCACTCATCAATGGTGTCAAGTCTGAAGCAGCTATCACCATCCAAGGGGTACTTCATGGCTTTGAAGACATTGAATGCTACTTCCTCATCTTGTACCTGCAAAATTAACTGTCCTTTTTGCACGTCAATCAGAGTCCTCCCAGTAGCTAAGAATGGTTGACCAAGAATAATTGGGATTTCTTGGTCTTCCTCCATGTCCAAAACAATAAAGTCAGCAGGGAAGATGAACTTATCCACCTTGACTAGCACATCTTCAATGATACCCCTGGGGTATTTGATTGATCGATCTGCTAACTGCAATGAGATTGTCGTAGGTTTCGCTTCTCCAAGACCCAATTTCCTATAAACAGACAAGGGCATCAAATTAATACTGGCACCTAAATCACAAAGGGCTTTACCAAAAAAAGAATTACCAATAGTACAAGGTATAGTAAAACTCCCTAGATCTTTTAATTTAGGTGGTAATTTTTTTTGAAGAATAGCAATGCATTCCTCAGTAAGTGCAACAGTCTCAAAGTCCTCCAGCTTCCCCTTGTTAGACAGTATATCCTTCATAAGTTTGACGTAACTGGGCATTTGTTCAAGAGCATCAGCAAATGATATGTTGATGTGAAGCTTCTTGAATACTTCCAGAAATTTAGAGAACTGTGAATCCAGCTTTTTCTTTTGCAATCTCTAGGGGAATGGTAGAGGTGGAACATAGGGGGGAGGATTGTCTGGAAACAATTTAGATGTTTTCCCCATAGGTGCTACTGGAGTCTCTACTGGAGTGGTTTCCATCATCTCAGGCTCAACTGGCTTACACGGAAACTTCTTGGTAGTGTCAGAGGGTTCATCCAAGGTCTTACCACTACGAAGGGTAATGGCTTTGATGTGTTCCTTGGGATTAACCTCTGTGTCACTGGGCAATGACCCTTGTTGTCTGGTAGTGAGCATGGTGGAGAGCTGGCCTACTTGAACTTCTAGGTTACGAATGGAGGCATCGGTTCAAGCCATGAATTGGCTTGTATTCATGGTGAGCTGGGCTAGAGCATCCTCCAAAGAAACCTTTGCTTGTACAGGTGGTTGAGCAGAATTTTGGTTGTTCTTCCATGAGAAGTTTGGATGATTCCGCCACCCCGGATTATAGGTGTTTGAGTAAGGGTTATTTAGCCAATTCTGATTTCCCACATAATTGGCTTCCTCAGCTTGGGAAGCAAAGAATGGATTTCCCACCTGACACTCTGTACTGATGTGAGGACCTCCACAATGGTCACAATTTTCAGGAGGTGACTAGATGACATTTACATTCCGAACAGTCAACTGCTTAGCTAGCGAGTCAATTTTTGCAGATAAAGTGGTAAAGGCGTCAACCTCATGAACCCCAAGCACCTTTATTGAATTGGACCTCTCAGTAGGCCACTGATAGGCAATGGTAGCCATCTCTTCTAGCAAGTCATTGGCATCTTCATATGTTTTTCTCATCAAAGACCCATCAGCAGCGGCATCAACTAGGGTCTTGGTGGAATTTAGCAACCCATTATAAAAAGTCTGCAACTGCAACTAGTCAGGGAGTCCATGGTGAGGGCATCTACGAAGCAACTCCTTGTACCTTTCCCAAGCCTCCTGAAGTGACTCGTTCTCCAATTGATAAAATGTTGCAATGTCATTTCGGAGCTTGGCGGTTTTAGCTGGTGGGAAAAATTTGGCCAAGAATTTTTGGGCCAAAATATCCCATGTGGTGATGGTCCTTGTTGGCAACGACTGAAGCCAAGCCTTGGCTTTATCCCGTAATGAGAAGGGAAATAGGCGGAGGCGAATAACATCATTACCAGCCCCGTTGTGCTTGAAAGTATCGCATATCTCCACGAACCCGGAAAGATGAGCATGAGGGTCTTCACTTGCTAATCCACTGAACGAGGTTGACTGGACCATGTGAATGACAGCTGGTTTAATCTCAAAAGAGTTTGCTTCAATAGCCGGTTGCCTTATACCCAAATTGATATCTGTGATGGAAGGTAAAGCATAATCACGGAGTGCCTTTGGATGGTTTTCTTCTCCCATTTTGTCTATCACAACTCTGGTAGACTCTCTTCTCGCCTTTCTATTCCTTCGACAAGTCTTTTCTATCTCAGAGTCAAAAGGAATAAGAGAACTACTTCCAGATTTTCTCATACACAAAGGAAACTCCTGCAAGTGTCAGAAGATAAACACTTAAGTAAATTTGTGAGCAGTAAACGACTAGACTAAAATTAAGTTTACTGAGTATCGATATTGATAACAAATTAGTCCCCGGCAACGGCGCCAAAAACTTCTTGTAAAAATTCCAACGCAAGTGTACGTTGTTGTTTGCAAGTAATAAAATGAGATAAATTTATCGTTCCCACGAGGACTAATGTACTAACTACCGAAAGAGGGTTACCTTAACTTTATCTAATCAATCGATAAGGAGATATTTCAATGAAACAACTGAAAATAGAATAAAAACAATGTAAACCAGAAAAATACCAAATCAAACAAGAAAACTAGATAGATTCAGCAAGAGAGAAACACCTAGGGTTCCGATTTCACCATAATTACTCCCAGCTTTCATTCCATATTTCATTAACTCCAATTTATCTTCCTAATTGCTAATCAAGATTCCCTAATTTATTCACTAGCCTCTCCCAAGGTCTAGTGTAAATATCCATTAATTACTAATCTTGTATATCCTTATACGAGTTACAATAATTACAAATTCATTTAGTTTTGTGGATCTTTTTAACTGATTACATAAGCCATTGAGGTATATTCCTATCCTCCGTGTAACTTATGGCATTTACCCTAAGGAACTTGACACACAACTCTCCTTCCGGTCTCATTGTGATTAACAATTCATCTAATTATTGGCCAGACAATCAGAGGCATTAAGAAAAGAGATAAACGCTTAAATTGAAAAGATAAATAATGGAATTAACTTCATATGAAACTACAACTGGTTCTAATTAGGCTACATCGTACCCCTAGATAAGAGAATTAGTTCATACTAGAAGAAGAGAACAAGAAAGAATAAAGTTTAGACATGATTCAAAGTTAAAAGAGGAAAAACTCTGGTTTGAAGTTTGATTCAGCTTTACATCTTTGCCCTTCAATCCTTGCTTTGCCTCCTTTGTGCCTCCAAAAGTGTCTAAGAACGAATTCCCTTCTAATTCCCTATATATCCTATTTATACTCCTAAAGAAAAACCCTAAAACTAGAGAAATAGAGTGACATATATCAATAGTCTGCGCACGGGCGTTGCAGTGATGAATATTGGGGGCGCTGCGGCGCTGAAAACACTGCCTGAATTGCTGTTGTGGGCGTTGCGGCGCTGGGAACTGGCGCTGTGGCACTAGGTTGCTGGAAGACTGGCGTTGCGGTGCTAGATCACGGGCGCTGCGGCGCTGAGTCTCTGCCTGAGATTGAATTTTCAGTGCTTTAGCGTTGCGGCGCTAGCTTGTTGTCCAATTCATGCATTCTGATGCTCCAAGGGCTGCGGTGCTGGAATTCAAGGGCTGCAGCACTGGTTTTCTGTCCAAATCCTCCCTTTACTTCATTCCTTCACTTTAGTCAATGAGTTCTGCAATTTAACATAAAACTTACAATAAGTGACCATCATTCCTCAAAAACCAACGAAATACTTTTCAAAAAGACATCTAAAGAGTGAGTATAAAACTCACTCAACACGCTAGCTCCCTCTTCCAAACCAAATTAGGTGGGTGTAGTGATTTTGGTGTCATTACAAAGATCTCGAAAAACTAAATCACCTAATATGTGACATAATACACAAGTCCTTATAAAATGCAAGAAAACGGCACAATATAAGAAAATGTGCCAATTTCTAATTTTTCTAGCAAAAGTTGAATTTTTTGTTTGACAAACTTTCTTATATCATGTTGTTCTTGCATTTTATAAGAAATTTTGTATTATATAATATATTGTGTGACTTAGGTTTTTGAGATTTTTGCAAAGACACCAAATTCAGCCTTTAGGTCTCACTAGAACACCCCCCCCCTCNCCAAATAATTCTAGGGGTACTATGCTACACACTCATATGTGACTTATGTCACATTTTTAGTTTTTTTTTTAACTGTTTTTGTTTATATTGTATTGTTCTTTTATAGTTAATATAATTTAAATTTTACTAAATCGATATCTAGGTTATACTAAAAAAAGATTGAGTCTCATAAAATTTAAATTTTTTAACTATACCAAAATAATATAATATAGAACTAAAACAATGTAACAAAAAGCCTAGATGTGACAGGAGTTTAGTATAACTCCCCATAATATTATAATCCAAAAAAGACATTTTTCTATACAGCAGTTTCATGGTGATCAGGTAACTCTAAAATTTTCAAACTTCGTATATGTACTTATGTAGTCTTCTTTTTTAAGTCAATTCAGCTACCTTTGATGTCAAGTTAACAGTGAAACGCACTAACTACAACAAATATCTTTGACAGACTTTAAAAACTTTATTTTGCCTCTTTCGACAATACAACCGTATATAGACAAATCTCATAGAGATTATTGTCAAAAGCATATGGCATGCGTTGGACTATAATGGTCAAATGTAATACACAAATTACATTCACACTTTCAAATTGTTGACTTCCTTTCTAAATCTAATTTTTTTGCTTACCTCCGAATTTCCAAGCAATAGTACTGTGAATCTAATTTCTCTTTTCCCTGTTTTGTAATCCTTTTTTATGATTCAGAGTAGGTTTCCACTCACAATTTAAGGCTGCTAATTAAACTCACCTTCACCCAATCTAGAAACTGATTTGAAAGGTAAAAAGAGAACATCCATAAATGTCATGGCGAAAGACAATATTAGGCAACAACCATGGTAAATTAGACTTTGAATTTTGAACTCGGAAATATATATCTTAAATTTTATATTGAATTTTAGCACGTGTTTAATATATTATTACCATCATATATGTTACCGTGTAGGATACCTAAATATCTTGCATATCGAAACTAGGTACCTTTTTTTGGTACACCAATACAAGATTATGGAATGGTTCCATAATATTCAATGACACCAATATACCGATATCCTTTATAAAAATAAAAATAAAAAGTATTAGAAATATCACATTTTTCAATGAAAGACATGACAAAAAGAATTTAAAAGTGACTGAGTGCAACTAAACAGTTGCCTTCCATATTCATGGGAATGTAAGATCTTCAATAAATAACTATGTGTCAAACATATTGCAAAACCTAAGAGATACCAATGTATAAAATTATTTTATTATTTTATTTTTTGTTACAAGGAAGCGTAATGTGTTGTAAAAATAAAAGAAAAGTACATATGGTAAATACATCTCTCGATATTAACTCTCTTATTCCTATGATAGAAGGAGTTGCTATTAGAGTTACAGATCATTGGCTAATGTATCAAATTCTAATTTCTAAAGGTAGGTGCTGAAGCTTTCTCAGCAAAAAGAAAAAGAAAGTTACTTACTAAAGCAATTCCAACTTAGTACGTAAATGTTAAATTGGAATTCAAAAATTGGTCCATTTACAATGAAATATATAAAAATATAGTAAGATATTAAATTCACAAAAAGAAAACGTTGACTTGACCGAAGAAAAGCTAACAAAATTCATTCTTACGCGTCAAAAATAGCTGAGAGAATTGATGTACAATGTGGTTTCCTAGAAGATATGCTTATAAGGAATTCAAAAATGTCTAACTTAGAGAATAGTAGAGTAATTAAGGTTATAGTGTCTTAAGTAATCACAATAAATCTGACTTCCTGATTGCACTTTTAAGGTAATCATACTCTATATAAAGTCCTTCAAAACTCAGCTTTCTCACGCACTCCCTCTGTTCTTGGAGTACCATTATCAACATTGTATGTGGAAATGGCAACCAAACTTATGCACGCAGTTCAGTATGATCGCTATGGAGGAGACTCTGCTGCTTTAACGGTTAAATCTCTCTTTCTGTTATATCATTCTATCCATTTTATCAAGTAGTGTCTTTCGATTCTGTTCTTGTCGTTGCTTAGTTCCTCCTTTTTTTTTTTTTTTATTACTGTTCGTTTTAAAAATCTATGAACTTGGTTGAATGATTCTGTTCTGATGTCTGGATATGACGGAAGTTCAATATGTTATTGTTGAATAAATAGTGAAATGTGTATAATTCACAAATCCCACAAAGCTGTTGTACTTGTTTTGTGCTTCATCTTTTCTTTACATCTTCTTATTATCTTTTTCAAGCTCTATTAAAATTAACTGCACATTTTGTAATGCTGTTATTGGGTACATTTCAATGTAGAAGCAGCCTATTTGGTTTCTTCATTCAAATGGAAAAATAAGGTAAAATGAAAAAGAAAGGACATCAAGCTGAGTTATTCAAATTTAAGGTTCCTTTTTTTAACAAATTTAAGGTAACTCCCTCATCTAGTTTCTCCTTAAGGAATTAAAGGAGTATCTATTTTTTATTTTCCTCATAAAAATTTCAATAAATATTTTAATAGTACTGTCTTTTGTTTTGAAATTTCTAATACTATTTATGTAGTATATATTTAGGGTCATTTTACCATATCAAGAAAGTATGTGATACTTCATGGACGTGGTAACATAATAATCGTTGATGTGAAAAATAATTAATCTTGACTGTTAAAAGATAAATAACCAAAATTAAATACTTCTATATCAATGGTGATTAATGCATGTCATGTCAGAAAGCTCTATATATTTAATAATATTTATTTGTGCAAAATACTATACCACAATTAATATGGTTTAATATACTTCTCATTATTTTGACCAAATTGTATTTGCTAAATTAACTTTTAAAAACTATTTTGTCTTTTCTTATGCTAAATCAAATTAGTTCTATTGCTTAACAAATAAAATGGTATGCATATCGTTAAAAAAAAAAAAAAAANAAAAAAAAAAAAAAAAAAAACAGTTTTAGTAATATGAAGTTCTCTAACCATAATCAGATGCTCATTTGCTTTTCATCTACATTTTTGACTTAATATTGTTTTAACATACTTTTTTTTGGTCATAGATAAATAGAGCTAGATTTTCTAGTTGGGGATATAAGAAAATGAGGATTCGAACCTAGAACCTGAACCTTTTTGAGAGATCCTTAAACCTCAACCTTTGTTCTAAAATACTACTTTTACAATAATTATCTAAAATTCTTTCAAATTTTAATTTTTAACAACTTCTACAAAATAATAGATAAACTCGATTCTTTCATTATATATGACAAAGTAGGTTTACAAACTTACATGCCAGGAAAGACAAATCAGTCATTTATCAATAGGAAAGAAAACATCCTTAGATTTGACTCTGGCTACTGCCTTTCCAAGACTCATTCCAATGTCATTTTTCTTTTTGTTGAATATTATTTGATGTCTCATTCGTATAGTCCGAAAAGCGGCAAAGACATGACATTCACGCAAAATGTCACTTGCATTCAGTGCTCCACTAATTAACATAAATTTGGAGTTTACTTAACATTTTTTCTCAAATTTTGCAGCATGTTCAAGTTCCAATTCCCACTCCAAATAAAAATCAGGTTTTGCTGAAAGTAGAAGCAATTAGCCTTAATCCGATTGATTGGAAGACTCAGATGGGCCTCCTTTGGCCTATTCTCCCCGGAAGATTCCCTCACATACCAAGTAATTGTCTTTGCTTATCTATTATAGATACTGAAAAGTTCTTCTAAATACAATCTTGTTTAAGTCATCTTTGTCTAATTGGTCTTTTAAGGTATGCCAAATTCGTATGAGATATCTTTTCACATTATAGCTACCTAAAGAAGAAAAATTGGCACATGTTTCCCATTTTCTCTGAAATTATTTTTCTTGATGGAGACAGGTACTGATGTGGCAGGAAAGGTTGTAGAAATTGGAGCAGAAGTGAAAACTCTTAAAGTTGGAGACAATGTAGTAGCTAAGCTTACCAATACAGTAAGTACTTCTTAATTTGAATCCATTTTCTCAGTTATTTCCTTTTGTGTTCAGACATATACGTACACGCCGCCAAGTTGGACAATAAAACACGATAAACACGATGGCAAGGTGATATATATGTACCTAAGATTTGGATATTCATAAATTATAAGCTAGAACATTGTAGATGCTAATTATGTTTCTATTTAAAATTGTTAATATTGTATATTTTTATAAGAATATGGATCACCCAAAATGCATGGTGAACTTCCGAGAGTAATGTGTAGGGGAATAATTATTAATGAAAGTTGTCGAAGTTTTAATCAAATACTATCACCAGGATGAAGGTCTATAGATTTTTAAACCCCCTAATTCTTTTATTAGTCATTATCAAAGTGCACTTCACTCTTTAAACTGCACCCTCCCGTTAAAAGATCCAGATCAAATTACAAATTATTAAATGCTAAATAATTGCTAGTAACAAATTCTTAGTGTATGCATTATCTAATACTTTCTAGGCTTTCTAGACTGCATTTCTATCCTTCATATGTTGTTTATGTGCAATTCATAGGATGGAGGTGGACTAGCCGAGTTTGCCGTGGCGGAGGAGAGATTAACAGTGATTAGGCCACCTGATGTCTCACCAGCTGAAGGTGCAAGCTTACCAGTAGCAGCTCTCTCAGCTCATCAAGCACTAACTCAACTTGCTGGTGTCAAGCTTGATGGAAGTCGGTGCCGGCCGAAAAACATCTTAGTAACCGCTGCCTCCGGTGGTGTAGGTCATTATGCAGTTCAATTGGCAAAGCTTGGAAATGCCTATGTGACAGCGACTTGTGGTGCACGCAACATTCACTTAGTTAAGAGTTTAGGGGCTGATGAGGTTCTTGACTATAAGACCCCAGATGGGGCAGCCCTAAAGAGCCCATCTTTTAGGAAATATGATGTTGTATTAAATTGTGCAGTTGGCATACCTTGGTCCATTTTTGAGACAAATTTGACTGAAGAAGGGATGGTAATAGATTTTACACCAACCCCTTACTCAATGGTGGTTTCTATTTTAAGAAAGCTAGTTTGCAAGAAGCAGCTAATTCCGTTGGTCTTAAAACCCAAGCGTGAGCACTTGGATTATTTGGTGAATTTGGTGAAGGACGGGAAGCTCAAAACAATCATTGACTCAAAGTATCGGTTGAGCAAAGTTGAGCATGCTTGGGAGAAGTCTATTGGTGGTCATGCCACTGGTAAGATAATAGTAGAGCCATAGGGTTACCTATTTGTTTAGACTTGCTAGAACTTCTAATTATATTGTGGAAGATATGTTAGCATTATCCTTTATATAAAACTTGTCTTTCATTTCTTTAGATTCCAATTGATAATAAAGATATAATTTTTTATATTACTATACTAGGATCTTTCTATACAAAGGTATTAGAAATCTCACATTTTTCAATGAAAGACATAACAAAAGTGTGAATTAAGTGCAACTAAACATTTGTGATTCATATTCTTGGGAATGTACGATCTTCAATAAGCAACTACTTTACCCTATATATTACCTATACGTCCAACATACTGCAAAACCAAAGAGATACCAATGTATCAATTTTTTTTATTTCTTTTGGTGTTACAAGGGAGCTCAATGTTTTATGAAAAGGAGAAAGGTGTGAACATTAAAAATAAAACTCTTGACATTAACCATCTTGTTCCTATGACCAAAAAAAACTTGCCAATTGACTTATAGGCTATTGGCTAATGTATCAAATTCTAATTTCTAAAGTTAGGTGCTGAAGCTTTCTCAGCCAAAAAAAAAATTTAGGTGCTGAAGCAAATAAAAATTAGTATATAAATGTTAAATTGAAATCCAAAAATTAGTCCATTTACTATGGAATATATAAAAATATTAGCGATACTACATGTCACAAAAAGTATCGGTTGAGCAATGTTGTGCATGCTTGGAACAAGTCTATTGATGGTCATGCCACTGGTAAGATAATTGTAGAGCCATAGGGTTACCTATGTGCTTATACTTGCTAGAACTTCTAATTCACTTATGGAAGAATTGTTAAAATTGTCTTTTATGACTAAAAAACCTATGGTTGAGTGGTACTGAAGTTGTCCTCAGAGCTTGTAGGTTCCGTGTTCAAATGCAAAGTCATAGCCAAAAATATCAAAAAAGAATTGTCCCTTAGGTAAAAAATTTCTTTCATTTCTTTAGATTCCAAATCGGTAATAAAGATATAATCTTTTATATTACTATACTAGGGTCTTTTTCTTTCTTGCTTTTCTGACTTACGTTTTGAAATTTGATTCTTAGAACCCATCCTTTATTTTATCACATCAAAAGTGTAATGCAATGGAACTTTATATTGGCCCCACAGTTCTCCAACCCTAGTTTTGATGATAACAAATGGCCTTGAATACTACTAACCTTAACCTATTTGTTCAAATGGTTATTTAGTAATAGGTTAAGTGATGCTCTTGGGTCTAAAATAAAACCAGTTTCCTAGTCAAAAGAACTAGTTCGAGTACAAGTTAAAGGACTGGTTCTATCCAGAAATAAATATGCTAATATAGAAGATTAAATTGAAAGGCTTGTGAACTCCTCCAAGTCAAAAGTGTTAGTCCCACAATTCTCTAATCTAGTTTTGATGATAATAAATGATCCTATTGTTACTAACCTGTGTTATTTTCTCTAAGTTTTCATTTAGAATAGGTTTGAAAAGAAGGCCTTTCTTCAGCTTTTCTCAAAGCCTCTCACGTGCACAAGAAGCATTACAGAACTAGTTCTTGCCACTGATTAATGAGTGTTTCTATTTTGCTGATGTGGACAAACTTGTTGAAGACTCTAGTCTCTCTAAGAGTGTGTGAGATGAGATTGGAAAGTCTTCTTGAAGTGACTGATGTAAAGTCTCCTTTATTAAAGCAACACTCCATCTACTTTCTCTTTCACAAAGAGAAATCTCTTTTTCAAAAAAGGACAAAAAGCCATGATGCAAAATGGGTCTTGTGTCAGCAAATGGTAGACCTTCTCCTTAGCCTCTTGCAAAGAAACTCACGTGCACAAGAAAGAGGTGATGTCAAGAGGTAGTGCAAGGCTTTGATAAGGCATGAAGAGAAATTAGAAGAAAATATTTTAGAGAGTGAGAGAAGCCATTGTTGAGATCTTTGCTCTTCATCTTCTTCTTGGCCATTTCTTCATGCTTCAAGATTTTCATTGTAACTTATCTACTTTGTGAGAGAGATCTTCTTTGGGGCTGAACCAAAACACTTGGGTTTTTGTACTTGGATTTCTATGGGAGAAATCCATATGAGTGATCTCTAGTAAGTTAGAGAGAGAGAGTTTATGGTGAGCTTGAGAAACAAAAACTATGGTTTAGCTTGGAAAAATAAACTTGAAGAAAAGCTTGGACAACTAAACTCAAATTCTAGTGGAACCTTAAGAAATTGAGAGAGTGGATGTATGCGATTTGGCCGAACCACTATAAACTCTTGTGTCAAATCTGTTCTCCCTTCATCTCTTTAATTTTGAGCTATTTACACTTGTGAATTTTCTCTGTCTTCATATTTGATTTCTCTGGATAATTTTCTGTTGTTATTCTTTGTGATGTGCTAAGTTATTCTACTCTATTCAAATCTGGTATTTGGCGTAGAACTAGTTTGTAAGAACCAGTTCTTAAACAAATCTGTGATTTAAATTCGTTTTTTATGAGCAATTTTTAACAACTCCTATCCCCCCCCCCCCCTGTAGGAGTATTTTTTGCAACTCTCAAAAAGCCTAGTCCATTAGAACAAGCAAATGGACTTCATCAGAAACATTGGAAGGAAGCCCAACAAAGAAATTCAAATGAGAAAAAAATCAGCACCTCAAAGGGAAACAAACTCTATACGAGGAAAGTTTTTGAAAAAGAGATATTTCCTCTCTAAAATGAAATATTCTTTAAATTCTGATTTAATGACCAGAAATCTAGCAAGCAAAAGTCCAGCCCATCAACAACAGTCATCTTCTATCTTCTACTACTACAAAATCAAAGACCCAAGGTCTAGAACAAAGTAAAGAGAATCCATCAAACATCATCTAGAAAAAGCTGTGTGTTAACGTAAACTAGTTTTCATTCTCTTCTACCAACTCTATTATTCTTGTAAGAATTTCTTTAAGAGAGTTGTTATACTATGGCACTATATCCTATTGGGATTTTTGTAACAGATTTTAATAAGTTTCTCTTGATCAAAAAAGCTTGTCATTCTCATTGATACATAATGAATATATACAAGCAAGGTTAGCTGTTGTTACTCCTAAAAATCCTTTAACCATTATGCTAACAATATTCCTAATATAGTTGGTTAACTAATATAACGTCTACCCGAAACTATAGCAAACACCAATCACGTGCAGATTTACCTATGTACACATAATGAGCAAATCTGTTTCTTAATGGTCTAATACCCCCCTCAAGTTGGTGCGTGAAGGTTTTGAATGCCTAACTTGCTGAGCAAGAAATTGAACTATGATGCCCCTAAAACCTTTGTGAAGAGATATGCGAGCTAAGCATGAGTAGGAACACAAGAGGGCCAGATATTTCCTTGGAAGACTTCATTGCGCACAAAATGATAGTCCACTTCGATGTGCTTGGTTCGTTCATGAAAGATAGGGTTTTTGGCTATATGAAGTGCAGCTTGATTGTCACAGTAGAGGTAAATTGGCTTGTGATGCCTTATTCCAAGACTGGACAGGATACTTTTTAGCCACTTCAGTTCACCGGTGATAATGGCCATGGCATGATATTCAGCTTTTGCTGAGGAGCATGACACTGTGTGCTGCTTCTTGGTTTTCCAGGAAATGGGTGAGTGTCCCAAAAACACAAACCAGCCTTTTAGAGATTTTCGAGTTAAAGGGAAGCTTGCCCAATCAGAATCACACCATCCATATAGTTGTAGATCACATGAATTGGTTAGCAAAATCCCTTGCCCCAGATTCCCTTTTAAATATCGAACCACCCTGAGTGTAGCCTCCCAATGCTTAGTTTGTGGTTGCTGCATAAACTAGGATAAGGTGTGCATACAGTATGATAGTTCAAGACAAGTAAAGCACAAGTAGATTAGGCGCCCCACCAGCCGACAGTATTTGTCAGGATGAGCTAGCAGAGGACTCTCTGTCAAAGCTAACTGATGATTTTGTTCAAGAGGTATTGTGGTAGGTTTAGCTCACAATAAGCCAGCTTCTGTGATGATTTTGTTTTAGAGGTGTTGTGGCAAATTTGATGCAATTCCCAATTCTTTGCTGCTGCCATGGCCAGAACTGTTCTCACTGTAACCATCTTTGCTACTGGGGCGAAGGTCTCAGTGTAGTCTATTCCTTTGGTTTGATGGTTTTCAAATATCACCAACCTAGCTTTGAACTGTTTGATAGTGCCGTCAGAGTTATGCTTTATTTTGTAATCTCACTTACATCTTAGTGCCTTTTTACTAGGAGGCAGTGAAGTCACAACCCACGTACCATTATTTTCAAGGGCCAGTAGCTCGTTTTGCACTGCATCTCACGATCTTGCATCTTTTACAGCCTCTGAGAAGTGTACTAGTTCTCTTTTTGCAGTAATGGCTGCAAGAAACTTGCGATGATTCAAGAAAAATCTGTCATAGTTTACATAGTGTGCAATAGGATACCATGTACCTGAAGGTTGCTTTGGAGTTGAGGAACTGAGGGATGGGCTCAACTTCCGTATTTTGTTGGTCACATAATCACGTAGCCAAATTGAAGGTTCCCTGATCCTATGGCCATGTCCAAGTTGGGTGTTGTCATCAATATTGTTGTCATTCTGTCTGGGCTTATCAGTAGTTATGTCCTGACCATGTTCTTCAATTCTTTCTTCAGTCTCTTCACCTGTGCCCCCCTTGTCATCAATATTTCTGTGTTCGGTAATAGGTGTATTAGACCTGGCTTCTTCTCTATACTTGTCTTCTTCATAAGCTATGGTTGGGTTCACATCTTCTTCTGGTCTAGAAGAATCTGGAGCAAAAGGAAATTTTGTTTCGACAAATGTCACATCTCTTGATACAAAGAATTCTTTAGTGTCTAAGTCAAACACCTTCCATCCCTTTGTACCATATGGGTACCCTACAAAAATACATTTTCGGCTTCTACTAGAAAATTTATCTCCCTTTCTACCTTGATTGTGTACATAGCATAATGAACCAAACACCCTCAAATTATCATAGGAAGGTGCTCGTCCATGTAATATTTCATAAGGTATTTTTCCTTACAAAATAGAAGATGAAGTGTGATTTATTTAAAACCCAGCAGTCAGCACACATTCTCCCCAAAAATCCATAGGAAGTTGTCCTTGGAAACGTAATGTCCTTGCAACATTCAAAATGTGCCTATGCTTTCTCTCTACTCTCCCATTTTGTTGTGGTGTTCCAACGCATGATGTTTGGAAAATAATGCCATGATCCATGAAGTAGTTGGTTAAACAAGTAAACTCAGTCCCATTGTCAGTTCGAATAATTTTTACTTATTTATTGTACTGTCGTTCCACGAGAGCAAAGAAATTCAAGAATGTGTGTGACACTTCCCTTTTATCAATTAGCAGATATATCCATGTTGCTCTTGAAAAAGCATCCACAATTGTTAAAAAATATGATGCACCACATGAAGAAAATGTTTTATAAGGTCCCCATAAATCACAATGGATTAACTCAAAAATATCACTTGTTATATGCTCACTTAAAGAAAATTTATCTCTGGTTTGCTTTGCTTTGTAACACACTTCACAAACTATATTCAAAGATTCTCTACATTTACCATTTATATTGGAGGCCAGTTGAGTGATTTTCAGGGAAGGGTGTCATAATCTTCTAGGCCATAGTTCCAGCTGATCCACCTTATCAACTTTGAAGGATTTTGCATCACAAACTCCTCGGAAGTAATAGAGCCCATCCCTTCATTCACCCACACCAATCAACATTTTCGAAGTGCGGTCCTGTATGACACACAAACTGTGAGTAACTTGAACAGTACAATTTTTCTCATCTATCAGTTGAGATACATATATAGATTACAGGTTAAAGTAGGAACATAAAGAACGTTGCTAAGTGTCAGTCCTCCTTCAAGAAGCACTGTGCCTTCCTTAGTTGCTTCAGCGTTATGTCCATCTGGTAGTCCAACTGGACATCCAGACATGTCTCTAAGTTCTCTCAGAATCTCCAAATTCCCAGTCATATGATTGGATGCCCCTATATCAATAATCCATGAAATAGTTTTATTCTTACCAGTCATCTTCTCACTTGCACTGGTCTTATGATTACTTAGCATCTCACGCAGTGCATGCCATTGTTCATCATTCAATCCTGTGAGTCCTGCTTTTTCTGAATCCAGACCTTTTCCTGCACTTGCACTTCCTCCCGTGACATATGCAGCATTGGCCCTCATGGTGCCACCTCTTCCACGTCCTGCACCGGTTCTATGTTGTCTTCTTTCATGTCCAATGTTTCTCCTTTTGTTCTGTAGTCTCTCATCCCACCAGTCTGGATAGCCTATGTGTTGAAAGCAATTTGCAGCATGCATCATGACCTGTTCAATTACAGTTTGAACAAATCACTTGCTTGTCTCTTGCTTCTAGTCTTTCTTTTATCCTAGTATTGGCCTGAATTGCCAGTCCCATTATTACACCATGTTCATCTTTGGTGCAAGCTATAGACTTCATGCATTCCTCCTGAATCAATGTGGCATATACTCGGTTGAGTGATGGCAAGAGGTCTGTAGCAAGAAGATTGGAAGACACAGTCCCATAGGTCACATTGTCCAAGCCCATCAAGAACTGATGAACTCGTTCTTTCTCTCTCCGCTTCTCCAACTAGGAAGCTATGTCACATTTGCATCCTCCACATGGGCAAATGGATATCTGTTCGTAATTTACTAGTTCCTTCCATAAAGCCTTTAGCTTTTCATAGTATGCCACCATTGTCATCCCTCCTTGTTTGCAAACTGCTAATTCTGACTTTAGTTGTCGAATTACGTAAAATCAAAATGTCTCCTAATCTACTTATTGACAATGTCTATTTAGTTAAAGGTTTGATGCATAATCTACTGAGCATAAGTCAACTTTGTGATAAGGGTCACAAAATCACAATTGAAACTCCTTATTGCATTATTCATAAGAAAAATTTTGATGATGTTTTGTTTGTTGGTCAAAGATGTTCCAATATATATACTGTTTCTGGAGACTTTTTGAAATCAAAAGAGGAAACATGTTTTTTCGTCTCAAAATAATAATTCTTGGTTGTGGCATAGAAGACTTGGACATGTAAATTTTAAAGTTATTTCAAAGCTTTCTAAAAAGGAGTTGGTTTCTGGTTTGCCTAAACTAGTTTTCAAAAGGAGCACGGTTTGTGCTGCTTGTCAGCAAGACAAACAAATCAAATCCTCTTTCAAGTCTAAGAAAGAATTGTCATCTTCTAGGCCATTTCAACTTCTCCATAAAGATCTCTTTGGACCAGCATCTACATCTAGTCTAAATAAAAAGAATTATTGCTTTGTTATTGTGGATGATTTTTTTAGGTTTACTTGAGTTTTCTTTCTTGCTCATAAGGATGTCACCTTTGAGATTTTTGAAAGTTTTAGCAAAAGAGTTCAAAATGGAAAATATTTTGCAATCACCTCAATTAGAAGTGATCATGGTGGAGAATTTGAAAACAAGTTATTTCAAAACCTTTGTGAAAAACAAGGAATCCACCATAATTTTTCATGTCCTAGAACCCCCCCCCCCCCNCCCCCCCCAACAAAATGGTATGGTTGAAAGGAAAAATAGAACTCTTGTTAAGATGGGCAAAACCATGTTATGTGAAAATGATTTGCCAAATATTTTTAGGCTGAAGTGTAAACACAACATGTTATATTTTGAATAGATGCTTGATTAGGCCTATTTTAAAGAAAACTCCATATGAGCTTTGGAAAGGAAGAAAACCTAATGTAAGTTACTTTCATGCATTTGGATGTAAATGTTTTGTGCTAAACAATGGAAAGGAATATTTGGGAAAATTTGATGAAGCTATTTTCTTGGGTTACTCTTTGACAAGTAAAGCTTATAGAGTCTATAACAAAAGAACTCTCATTGTAGAAGAATCAATGCATGTAGTCTTTGATGAATCTAACTATCTTTTGGTTTCAAATACCCTTGAGGAAAATTAGTTAATGCAAGACAACATCAAAGAATCCTCTAAGACAAAGACCAGCCAAGAGAAGACAGCAAAGCAAATTTTATATGATTCAATTCACATAGAGCTGGATATTTCATAACCTATTCAAGAAGAAGCCCTATAGAAAAATGTGAAAGATTCATTGCCAAAAGAAACCAGAATTCTATAAGATCACCTAATTAAAAAATTAATTGGTGACTTGGAAAGAGGAATTAGTACAAGAGCATCTCTTCGGGATAAGCATGTAAACTTGGCTCTCTTATCTCTGTTCTACCCCACTAAAATTGGTGAAGTACTACAAGATGAAGCATGGATCATGGCAATGCAAGAAGAGCTAAATCAGTTCTCAAGAAATCAAGTTTGGACTCTTGTACTTGAACCTAAAGATCACACAATCATTGGTACAAGGTGGGTTTTCAGAAACAAGCTTGATGAACATGGCAAAATTGTGAGAAACAAAGCAAGATTGGTAGCTCAAGGCTTTAATCAGCAAAAAGGTATAGACTTTGAAGAAACTTTTGCTCCTATAGCTAGATTAGAAGCCATTAAAATGTTTCTTGCATTTGCATCTTTTAAAGGCTTTAAGGTTTTTCAAATGGATATGAAAAGTGCTTTTCTGAATAGGTACATTAGTGAGGGAGTGTTTGTTAAGCATCTCCCTGGTTTTGAAAATCTAGAGTTTCCTAATCATGTATATAAACTTTCCAGAGCTCTCTATGGTCTTAAGCAAGCTCCTAGAGCTTGGTATGATAGACTTAGTGAATTTCTCATGAAAAATGATTTTCTAAGAGGAAAAGTTGATATCACTCTGTTCACTAAAAGATTATCTCATAATATTATCATAGTTCAAATTTATGTTAATGATATTATCTTTGGATCAACTAACAATAAACTATGCAAGGATTTTGAGATATTAATGAAAAGTGAGTTAGAAATGAGCATGATGGGAGAACTTAACTTCTTCCTTGGACTTCAAGTTAAGCAACTTAGAGATGGAATCTTCATAAACCATTCCAAGTACACAAGAGAGTTGCTCAAACGTTTTGGCATGGACAATGCAAAAGGTATTTCAACTCCTATGAGTCCTTCTACAAAACTGGTTCTGAATGAAAATGGGTAAATCTGTGTGTGAGAAAAGGGTTAGAGGTATGATTGGATCCTTGTTGTATTTAACTGCTAATAGGGCAGATATTTTCTACTCTGTTTGTGCATGTGTTAGATTTCAGGTTAATCCAAAGGAATATCATTTAATTGTTGTTAAAAGAATCTTTCGATATCTAATCAATTCTATAAATGTTGGCTTATGGTTCAGTAGAACTAGTTTCTTATACATATTCTAATTACGCTGGTTGTTCCATTGATCGAAAGAGCACAAGTGCAGGATGTTAGTTCCTTGGAGGAGCACTGGTCTATTGGCAATCAAAGAAACAAAATTCAGTTGCTTAATCAACAGCTGAAGCTAAGTACATGGTTGTTGGATTGTTTTGTTCATGAGTGTTATGGATGAAACAACAACTTGTTGATTATGGTATAATTCTAACCAAAATCCCATTGCTTTATGAAAATACAAGTGTCATAAACATTGCAAGAAATCTAGTGCAGCATTCTAGAACTAAGCACATAGACATAAAACATCATTTTCTTAGAGATCATGTTCTTAAGGGTGACAGTGAACTGTCTTTTATCAATACTGAGGATTAGCTTGCTAATATTTTTACAAAACTTTTAGCTGAAGAAATGTTTTCTAAGGCATGATCAATATGCATTGATGAAGTGTTCTTGTGTATGTGTGCATAATGCATGTTCATATGCATTTCATGTTTGATAAAAGTTTTTTGGTTGGCTGTTGGAATTCTCTATTTGTTGCTCACTTCTTCTGAAATTTTGTTTTAAAGGAATTCTAAAAGTTTGTTAAGCTTCTAGTATTTTCTTAAATTCATTCCTTGAATTCTTTCTCTTATGTGAGCTGTTAATTCTTTAAATAAATTTGATTTCGTTGGGATCTCTTATCTGAAGAAATCTCAAATTTTCTGGAAAAATATTGCTATATGGTCTAATATTTCAAAAGGGGCTTGCTTGTTTATTTTTGGACTGAAGATGTTTATGGGCTGTAGCATTTCTATTAAATATGGGCCTCTATTTCTTCAGCCCACGTTTCTGACCTTTGGCCAAAACATGCGTTTCAATTGGTTCCCCTGGTCAGCTCCTATTTTGGCCAAAATTGTGTGTTTCATTTGCATTCACTAATCAGTCTTCCTTTTAGCCCAAACACATCGTTTTGTTCTCTATTGCTTCCTAGCTAAAATTCCTCATTTCCTCTTTCGAGTGTGAACCTAACTGTTCATCTTCCCCTTATTCACGTTCCTCTCCCAGCTCCCCTGTTTCTCCTTCATCCTCGATGAGTGCCTCAGTGATTTCTTTAAACTGTCATTCTCTCTGCAAGTGTTTCAACTACTAAAGTAATGGACAAAAGAAGAACCGGTCAAAGATTGAGAACTCAGCTCAAAGGAAAGGTTGAAGTGGATTCTTCTCGTGAGAACCCCATTCAAGTGGAAAATTCATCATCCTTAGAGGAGCAGGCAGACATTAATCCCATAATTCAAAGAGCAAGAAATCTTGCTTCAAGTTCTGCTAAAGGAAAAGGTATAATGGCTACTCCTCCTTCTTTTCCTAATTTAGAACCCTTGTTCGCCTATCCTGATCCTAATCCTAATTCCAATCCATCATCCTCTCCTTCGGCCACACCTTCTCTCTCTTCAATTTCTTCTCCTTCTCATGCCTCCCAATCCTCTAAATCAGCATCTCCACCTATTTTACCCACTCACATACCAATTCCATCAGAACTTGAAACTACACCATCCTCAAATCTGTTAGTTCCTCCTCCAAAATCTAAAAGAATCAAAATGTTGGCAAGAAAAACAACATTTACCCCCAGGCCTAAAGCTCCAATCCCTTAAGCACAAGCCTCTACTTCTAAGTCAACAGCAGCCACTCCTCCTACTAAGACCTTCAAGAAGGAAGAAGCATCGAAATCCTTTGCTAAGAAAGCTTCTACTAAAGGTCCAGGTGTTAAAAAGACAACTAAAAGTACTACTGAGAGTACTGTTCTTAAAGGACAAGTTTCTGAATTCAAGAGTATAGCTGCTGAAAAAAAATTTCTAAAGCTTTATGATAAAAAACCAATTGCTCCTAGATGCTTTGTTGACTGGAACTCCACATCATCCTCAACTCAAGCAATTGAAGAAGCTTTTGCCTCTATGGGGTGGTCCAACATGCTCAAAATAAATGAACCTCTCATTCCTAATGTAATTCGTTTATTCTATGCTCATCTGCAACCTTTGAAAGGCTCAGATTCTGGGATCATTTATTTGAAATCTTTTGTTAGTGGAATTGAAATGGTGATTTCTGAGAGATTGTTAGCAAACATCTTAAGGTTACCAATTAAAGGAGAGTGTCAATTTGTTCAAAAAGTGTGGCTATCTAATTTGGTACCTTTTAATGATGCAATGACATCCATTTGTGATTTTCCTAATCAAATAGGGCTGGGTAGACCTCCCTCTATTCACTGTTTTAATTCTTTTACCAGAACCAAAATTATAACATCACACCTTCTATCTCACATAGGGAGTCACAGTGATCTCTTTACTCCTGACCTTTATTTGTTGTATCATCTGAAAAACCAATTGCCCTTGAATTTACCCAGACTTATTCTTAGCACAATGACTGCAACTATTAAAGGATCCAGGACCAAAACCAGTTTGCCATATGGAATGATCATCATCAAAATCTGCAAATATTTAAGGTTTATCTTTCCAAATTTAACTCTGAACCATTTCTTGAAAAGCTTGTCCTCAAAAGGCCTCTTCCTTTGACCAATGCCTCCTCAGAACCATCTCAGACTCCTTCATATGGAAAAGGCAAGAAACCTACAACCTCTCCTAGTTCTCCCTCTCGCAAAACAAAAAGGGATGCTGCCAACACACCATCTAGTTCTTAGCCCTCTAAGAAAGCCAGAAAGCCAATTCACACAGCTCAACCTTCTGAAAGGTAAATCATGAAGAGTGGATCACTTTAATTAATCCAAAGGAGCTAGCCAATCAAATTGGCAAGCGCTTAAAATTCTTCTAGACTTTGGCTTTTGACTCTACTGCTAGGATGGTAGCTGTTGAAAACGATTTGACAATCATAAAAGAAAAATTGACAGCTCTACTTGCATCTCAACTACCTCCTTCCTCTGCTCCTTAGTTTATCTGAACTATTTTTGGATTTCCTTTGACACATTTTCAAATGTAAATGTAGCATAGGTGGACACTCTTTTAGCCTATTACTTTTATTATTTCACTTGCATCATACATATCCAACACTGCTTGACTAATTGTGACATGATTTGAACTAGTTTGATATGATTATGCTCTATTTTGGTTGATAGAATGATTTGATTTGATTATAATGATTAGTTCTTACCCGTATCTTTTTGATAATGCCAAAGGGGGAGAAATTATGTGGATTAGTCTAGTTGAATTGTGTTGGTATAATTTCTTTGATATTAAACAGATCTTTTGCGAAAACCCCATTCTGCTATCTGGTTGTAGAGAACTGATTTATCAGTTCTAGTTGGCATATATTAAGGGGGAGCTTTTCTCAAATACATTATTGTCATCATAAAAAAAGGGGAGATTGTTAGCCCCATAAGTCTCTGAACCTATTTTGATGATAACAATAATGTTTTGCTATTTCTTAAATGTGTTGTTTGTCTTGTGGCAATTAATCTTTGTTATGTTTTTAAGCTGTTGTTTAGAACAATCTTCAAATAAAGTCTTGAAGAACTTGTTCTTAAGAACCAGTTCTTGCTTCTGTGATGAGTCTCGAATATTGCAATGTGGACAAAGTCTTTTGCGGACTCTAGCCAAAGTTATCCTTTTTCACAATCTGACTAAGAGTTGTACTCTTAGAGAATGGAAGGTTACTTTTCAAGTGCTCTTTGACAAAGTCCATTCTTCAAGAAAGTTTATCTACCGTCTTACACAAAAGAGAGACTTTTGTGGACCAAAGGACAAAAGCTATGTGATTGATGGACAAGGAGTTAGCCGGTTGATGGCTCCTATTTTCCCTTACCATTTGGTCTTTCACAAGGAAGCAAATAAAGTAAAGTTAGAAGAAAAACATTTTTAGAGAGAGAAGGAAGCCATTGTTGAAAGTTGAGTTCCTCATCTTCTTCTTCCTACTCTCGGTCATCCCTTCATGTATTAAGATCTTTGTTGTAACACATATACTCTTTGAGAGAGTTTCTTCTTGGGGCTAAACCAAACATTTGGGTTTTGTATCTTGGATTTCTATGGGTGAAATCCATGAGAGTGATCTCTAGGATATTAGAGAGAAATAGTTCATGGTGAGCTTGAGAAACAAAAACCATGAGAGTTAAGCTTCGAAAAATAAACTTGAGGTATAGTGAAACCCCATTGACATGGGAGAAGTGGATGTAAGCATGTTGAGCCGAACCACTATAAAATCTCTGGCTCACTCTCTTTCTCTTCATCTCTGGTTAAATGACTGTTTCTGTTCTTCATGGTTTGTTAAGTTATTTCATAATATTCAAATCTGGTATTTGTAAAAGAACTAGTTTGTAAGAACTAGTTCTTAAACAAATATGTGATTTGAATCTATTTTAAGAAGAAATTTTTAACAATTCCTATTCACCACCCTCTAAGAATAAAGTCTACAACTCTCAAAAAATTCCATTGGAATCTAGAAAATTTCTTGCCGTGAGAGTCCTATATTTAGGAAAGGCATTTTTTATGGTGACTAGCATCAAAGAAGCTCTTGGACAATTTTTGATGGCCAATAAACATTGAAAATATCCTTTTCAAAAGTATTTTCCTGATGCATTTTGAGTGTTAAATCTTTGGTGTCATTAGAGATCACCAAGGAATGGGTTTCAAGCTTCATGGGAAACATTGGCCATAGTATAGTTAACAAAGGGGAACTTTGGAGCATTAAAAAAGGGCTAGAGCTAGCTATTATCCTAGATATTCAATGTCTTATGCTAGAATAGGATTCTCTTATTCCTATAAATTCCTTACAGATTCCTTCTATTTCTGAAACTCACCCATGGAGTTCCTTAATTGAGTTGTGTAGGTTGCTGATCTCATTGGTAGGCCTCACTCTATCTTTTTTTTTTTGAAATAGTTTAATATTAAAAAATTGCAAACTACGGTATCTATGAAAATTGTTTCAAAAATACTATAGCTATGGAAATTGTTTCCAAAACTACAATATTGAAGTCCATTACCCCAAATTAATGGGGTAAAGATTGGTTTTGAGCTGTTTCACCACAATATTGATGTTTTGGAAACTATTTCCTCAAACGCAGATAATTTTAACCTATTTCTCCATTTACAAATTTTTTATTTACTCTTTTTGAGAAAGCTCATAATTGAATAGTTTACTTCTTACCTAATTGATGGGTATTCTAAATCATTCGATTTTCTCTTTATATTAACTAGGTTTTTCTTTCTGTTTACCAAATAATAACTCAAAACCTAATTAAAGTAGAAAAGAAAGGTTTTAATTAATTAGGAAACAGACATATAAATGATAGAAAATGTGCTGTAGGTAAAATTAATGGTGGTATATTATGATAAAGGAAACCACAATTCATTTTTCTATTCTTAGGGGATATAATTAATATTTCCTTGACTAAGCATTTGTTATTCTTTCCCAAATTTAAATACAATCTATCATGAGCAACATAAAGACAAAATACATATAAAAGGAAATTGACATTCCATATTTATTACAACTTATTCTTAAACAAATTTTAAGTTCACTGTAAATTATCTAGTTGTTATGGTCGTTGTGATCGTTGTGATTAGGTTCTTCTATCCAAGTGAGCTCTGCCATGAAGTCGGTTAAAGTTTGTGCCTTGATCGCACCTTTGGGCTCGTAAGTGATTGTGTCCTTTCAGAGTTCTACTGACCATCCGAGCATTCATCCTGCCAAATCTGGTTTTTGGAGCACCTGCCTTATTGGCTGATCGGTTTAAACTGTTATTTAGTGATTCTGAAAATATAGCATGAGGCGGCGCCCTGAGAGGAGGAGCGCGTATGCGAACTTTTCGATCTTATAATATTTCAGCTCAGAGCCTTAAAGGAAATGGCTGGTGTAGGGCATGGGAAATTGGATTTTGTCTTCTTCTCGGACAAGGGCAAAGTTAACAAGTTGGTCACTGGTGGCATATATATAGGGTTTCTCTTGGCTTTGGTTTAGAGAGGATGAGAGGCAAGACGAGATATTGTTTTAGCTGTTCAAAAGCTTACTGGCAATCCGAGGTCCATTCAAAGTTTTTGATCTTTTTGAGGGTCTTAAAGAACGAAAAAGCTCAGTCTGCCGACCTTGACATAAAACAGGAGAGTGCCACGATTTTCCCAAGTAATCTTTGGACTTTTCTTACAGTTTTGGGTGGTTCTATCCTCATGATTGCTTCACATTTATTCGGGTTGGCCTCTATACCTCTGTGCGTTAGCATGAAACCTATGAACTTTCTCGCTTAAACTCCAAATGCACATTTAGAAGGGTTTAAATGCATGGAATGCTTGTGGAGCTTGGTAAATGTCTCCTCTAGGTCGGTCAGGCGGTTTTCTTCCGAGTGGGATTTCACAAGCATGTCTTCCATGTATACTTCGACGTTCCTGAAGGTTGCAGGATCTATTCTTAGAGGGGATGAATAAGAATTTTTAGATTTTATTGCAAAAATAGTTTTGATATAGATAAATTCAAATAATAGATTTGTTTAAGAACTAGTTCTTTAACAAATACCATATTTGAATACAATAGATAACCTAATCAACCATTATCAGTATAGCAAAAAATAATCCAAACAATGAAAGATAAAGGCAGAGAAGATCCATGAGAGTTTTTATAGTGGTTCAGCTTAAAAAAGCCTACATCTACTTCTCCCATATCTGGGGTTCCACTATTCTTCAAGTTTATTTTTCCAAGTTTCTCAACCATGGTTTTTGTTTTTTAAGCTAACCATGAACTCTCTCTCTCTCTCTCTCTCTAACTCATTAGAGATCATTCTCATTTATTTCTCCTATAGAAATCCAGATACAAAACTCAAGTGTTTGAGTTTAGCCCCAAGGAAGAAATTCTCTTATAGAGTAGAAATGATACAATGAAATTCTTGCTACATGAAGAGATGAACGAGAGGAAGAAGAAGAGTAGAACTCTTAAGAATGGCTTCCTTCCCATTCTAAAATATTTTCTTCTCACCTCTCTTCATGCATTCTGAAGCCTTGGAAGTTCCTTTGTTTTATTTCATTTCTTGTGCACGTGAAGGGCTATGAAAGAGGTAAAAAAGAACCCACCTACTAGCTAACACAAAGTCTATCATGTAAGAAGACTTTTGTCCTTTTGTTCCAAAAAGCTTTACTTTGTGTAAGAAAAAGTAGATAAACTTTCCTTTGAAACAAGGATTTTACATCAATCACTTCAAGAAGGAAATTTCCAATCTCAACTAACACAAATTCCTAGAGAGACTAGAAAAGACTAATTTCGACTAGAGTCCTCAACAAGCTTGTCCACATCAGCAAAAAATAGAGACTCTCATTATCCAGAGGCAAGAACTAGTTCTTAAGAACAAGTAGAGCTAGTTCTTTGAGGCTTCTTTTCAAACCTGTTCTAAATAATAACTTAGAGAAAAATAACACAGATTAGTAGTAAAAATACATTTTGTCATCATCAAAACAGGACTAGAGACTTGTGGAGCTAACAGTTCTGCCCTAACTAGCTTTTGAAGACCGTGTCCATCAATCTTTGGTAAGTGGCTTTGGCATTCTTCAGCCCGAAAGGTAGCACTCTATAGTAGTAAGTTGTCTTCTCGGTGATGAAGGTCATTTTGTCTTTGTCGTCTGGGTGCATTTTGATTTGGTTGTACCCTGAATAAGCATCCATGAAGCTTAAGAGCTTATATCCTGATGCTCCATCGATGAGCTTATCAATGCTAGTAAGAGGGTACGGGTTTTTTGGGCATGCTTTATTGAGGTCAGTGTTGTCCACACACATCCTTCATTTCCCATTGGCTTTTTTTACCATGATCACATTTGACAACCAAGTTGCATAGGGTACTTCCTTGATGAACCCAATGTTGAGTAGTTTTGCTACTTTTTCTTAAATTGCTACCTTTCGCTTTGGTCCGACCACCCTTTTCTTTTGCCAAACTAGTTTTGCACTTGTGCCAATAGCAAGTTTATGACAAATGAAATATGGGTTTATACATGGCATGTCAACTGCTTTCCATGAGAATAGGTCAGTGTTGCCTACCAGAAGGTCGGTAAGCTTTTTTAGGTTTTGAGAGGGGGTATGTTTGATCCCACCTGGACTATCTGGCTTAAATTGCTTCCAACTTGAATTGATATAAGCTCGCCCCTAGTCTTAGGACAAGTTTCTTGGTTTTCTCCTCTGTTATCCAGCTCGCTGATAGGATCGAGCAGCTGAAGGATGGTTTGCTAGTGTTTTTTGGCTTTTGGGGTTTGGAGTAATCAATGGACAGGTTGATATTATAGCACACTCTCCCGAGAAGCTAATATCCTCTCACTTGAGCAATAGGTGTTTTGTTAAGACTATTGCATTAATTCAATTGAGGGATGGTCGCCCAAAAAATGGCATTGTAAGTAGAAGGGCAATTGTCACAACATACCCGAAAGTCACTACGACGCGAATGACTAAATAAAAAGAGATTTAGTTTTCAAAATGAAAACTATGGAGTCGCCATCAATTGTATTAAAATCAGGGAACAATTGGAAAACCCCTTTTCTTTCCAAAATTTGGTCTACGAACTAAAGAGGGCTTGGGAGTCTAATTGTGTGTGGCAAAGGTGTTAGGCACCCTATGACACCCGTCTAAAAGACAGTTACCTGAAATTAATTGTGCGAATCATAAAATGGCCATAAATGTATTTAAATTATCCCTAAAAAAAATGCTAATATTTACAAGTTTAAAACAAAGAGAAAAATAGAATATTTACGAAAGTGAGTTTGTGTCATAATCAAGTAAAATAGAGTGGCATTGAGCCAAAACAAAAAAATGACTTAGAGCCCTTGACTTTTATTTTTTCTTGAAAACTAGAAATTAAATAAAAATAGGAAGTTATTAGAAAGTTGGATTTGACTCACTTCCCCTCGAATGCCTACGTACCCCTTGGATAGGATCAAAGTCTGCGTAGTTCGCTTTAAAAATATTTTTTTGAAAGAGAGATTTTGAGAAAATGAATCAATCTCAATTTTAGCTTAAATCCTATAAGTCCTTATAGAGAGCATGCAAAAAGGGATTATAACAAAGCATTAAACATTTTTAACAAACACTCTCTAGGAAGAAAATTAAATGTGCAATGCATGATGATGCAAATCTTATATCATATATCTCTATTAGATAAGAAAATAAATATGCAATGCATGGTGCAACTAGTGCATCCTAAGTCCTTCCACCCGTTCCCCGCATATGGCGTCCTCTGGGGTGACGCTTATCCTTACCTAGGAACAATAGGGTGGGCCGCCTGATATGCAGATAGATCGCTTTATCCTTCCATGATAGGTAAAGGGCCTATGAAAACTACGTGACAGATATATATTACATGAATGCACATGCATGATTTTACAAAAATTATACAATTGTTTGGGGAGAGGAAATTAAGATACAATTATGAAATAAAATAAAATGATCCTTTAATCCAGCATCTCCCACTTGTCTCCAAATTTACAGTTCAAAATGGAGATCCACTTGCCTCACATGGATTTGCCAAAAATCAATATAGCAAGGAAAATGACTCGGGAAAATATCAAAGCAAAAAAAATGAGGAAAAGTTAGAAGACGATATAGAAAGAAAGAAACAACCTAATTAAAAAAATTTGGGCAGAAATAAACTAATATCCGACAAAAGGCTATGCAAAAATGAAATAAAATAAAATAAAATTCACAGAATAACATCTACAAGGCCAAGGGACAACAAGTGAACCAATTAACCACAATAGGGCAACAATTATTTTTCCAAGACGAAATAATGTACAAATAGAGCCTAGGACTTGAATCAAATTGGAGAGGAATTTAGAAATAAAACAAAAGTAATTCACCAAAGATACAACATGCTACATCAGCTAGAAATTGACTTGAACCAAATGTAAAGCCATGCTATTTCCCTTTTGATAAAGCTCAACATAACATAAGACATATTTCAAGAAGAAATCTCTAATTCTCCTTCATGAATAAGCCATGTGAACTTTCCACAAAACCAATGATACCCATATATTTGGATATAGTGATAATGGGGAGATATCAATGAACAAAAATTTCTAAAACATTTGTGGGACAACCATCACATATATAAATTAAGTGCAATCCCCAAAAGATGCAACATGGTGCATCAACTAGAAATTGACTTGATCCAAATGCAAAGCTATGCTATTTCCCTTTTGATAAAGCTCAACATAACATAAGACATATTTCAAGAAGAATTCTCTAATTCTCCTTCATGAATAAGCCATGTGAGCTTTTCACAAAACCAATGATACCCATATATTTGGATATAGTGATCATGGGATGATATCAATCCACAAAACTTTCTAATACATCTGTGGGACAGCCATCACATATATATAAATCAAGTGCCAACCGAACTTAGTAAAAGTCCAAAGAATTCACATACTCATTAATTAACCAAAACAACCCTGTTCGAATCAATACTGAGAGCAAATTAGGCATGCAAAAATTCTAAAAATTAAGTATGCTGGAGGAAAATGTCTTATTATTCTAAAGAGATGAGAAACACTTAAATCAGAGCTCTATTGCTCCGAAAAGAAATAAAAAACTACATCCTGCCAGATAAAAACAACAGACTTGATGAAGCAGAAAAAACAAACAACTTTAAATGCAAACTGGGATCAAAGTACACATGAAAAAAAATCTAAAAAATTTACACATTGAAGCCATGCCTCTTACGGTTCTAATGAGACCAATATCACTTAATTTGGAGCCCTGAAGATCCAAAAAAAAAAAAATCAAACATTGAGTACTGGCAGAGAAGAACAACATGCATGACAACTCAGAAAAACAACCAAATTTCCATGAACATTGGGAGTAAACGAAACCTGAAAAAAATATGAAAACTTTACACATTGATTTGGAGCCCTGAAGATCCAAAAAAAAAAATCAAACATTGAGTACTGCCAGAGAAGAACAACATGCATGACAACTCAGAAAAACAGCCAAATTTCCATGAAAATTAGGAGTAAACGAAACATGAAAAAAAATCTGAAAACTTTACACATTGAAGACATGCATCTTATGGTTCTGATGAGACCAAAATCACTTAAATCTGAGCTCTGTAGCTCCAGAAATAAATCAAACATTGAGTGCTGCCAGAGCTATCTGACAGACCCAAAAATAGCTAAAACAAGTGCCTTTGATCTATCTATTCACAATCAAACTCATACCAAATGCATTAAATCATATTAAGATAAAAGAACAGCATGAACACGATTGCTTTGCCAAATTTACAATGCATATTATGAAGAGGCATAATAAAGGCAAGCTTCATGAGCAATTACTATTTCCTCAAAAAAAAGAAAAAAAAAAAAACGAAAGCATGAAATCACCATAACTAGAGAGATGAAAACTATATCTAAACACATTTATCTCAATAGTATAGAGCAACAAAACATAGAGACCAATATTTCTTAAGCATAAATGCCTAATTATCCTCAAAACAGCCCCAAAAATGCACTAAAACAAATAATGCAAGTCAACTAAAACAGTTGAGAGAAATACACTAAAACAAAGCTTAAACGAGCATGCAAATCAACCAAAACCAACAATTAATCAAGGGCAGGACAGTGGCAAAAATCAAACCAGAAACAACAATAAGATACCACAGAACAGCAGCAACAAAAAAAAAAAAAACCTAGGCAGCAGTAGTAAATCTAATGCAAATCTGCTCAAGATCAATTTAATATACTAAAAACTGAAATTGTACCAATGAAGACAATCCAAATCATCATTCTAAAAATCATAAACAGAGGCATTATCATATCATAACAACAAGAACCAGAAATATAAAAAGTCATCAAGCAATTACTTGGACTCAACCTTACAAACAATTTATTTCAATGGACAAAATACTAGATACCCCAATCCCATAAATCCCAATGTAGAAATCAAAGAAGAAACAACTAATTAGCAAACCCAAACTCAAAACATTATCTAGCAGCACACCAATCTTGAATGAAAGCATAAAAATAGACTACAATCAACAAAAATTCTCAAGATATATCAGGACTTGGGGAAATTCTCGTCAAATCTATGAAGGCTTGAGTTCAAATTAGAGAAGAGAAGAGAAAGAACACCTGGGTGATAGGAAACGTGGGGTTCTGCTTGCTTTTGTCTCTCCCTCTAGCTCGTTCTTCCTCTCTCTCTA
>QAOA01005581.1:10997-27543 GCA_003255065.1 Cercis canadensis
ACCCAAGGAAAAAATATTTATCACTTATCTTGACGAAACCAGTTGCACGACCAAGGTTTAAATGAAGATTCTTTACCTCCCCATATTCACCAAATGCATTTTGTAGATCATCCTCTTGCGCTTCCTCATGCAACACCGTGACCAAAATAATCCATCCTTCAACAACTGCATACAAGAAATTGAAACTATGATTCCATGTTCCAAGCAAAAATAGGGAAAGAGCGTAAAATTATTAAAAATGAGCCGAAGCATAAATGCATTAGTTGTGCATGAATTAGGTTTAAACATAGAACTTGATAAAAGAGTGCAGTTCTATGCATGCACACATGTGTATGAGAGTGCCTACATGCAGTTCTGTGTACACATACATGTGTATGAGAGTGTCTACATGTGTACTAAGCTGGATAAGAATATAAAGTAGATTTGCTGTTTTTAGGAACGAGCCACTATTATGGGTTTTATTTATGCATTTATACAATTTACTTTGTTTTCTTACTAGTTATTTCAATGTCAAAAGCTTAAACATACAATATAAAAATTCATAGTTAGCACCTAATAATATAAAAATGCAAAGATTGGAAAATCAACCCAAAAAAAAAAAGAGGCAGAAACTGTTTAGAGCAAGAAAAAACACATACTGTTGGAAATCCCGGATATTAAGGGAGGAAATTAAGGGATAGCTGATTGAATTCAATCAGCTGGAGTTATTGTATTTAATCAGCTGTAGTTAATTGTATTTATTAGGATAGCTGACTAGGGATAATTAATGTAAATAGAATCCCTTAGATTAGGCTATTGCTTATAATTAGGAATTGATTGCTGTCATCAATTCCTATATATGTAAAGTTTGGTTGTCAATAGTAGTAAGAGAGAAATTATGCTCAGAATTTTACATGGTATCAGAGCAAGTTCAAACCATGGATCTTTCGGGAAAAGAGAGTTCTGGTAGTAATACCAGTTTGTCCACTCCGGGTATCTCTTCCTTTGGTGAAAATTCTTCTCTAGTCATTACAAATCATAGGCTAGATGGGAAGAACTTTCTCCACTGGTCTCAGTCAGTCCTCATGGTGATTAGAGGACGGGGAGAGCTGGGTTTTATTACTGGTGAACTCAGTAAACCCAAGCTTGATGATCCCAGCTATGCTGCTTGGGAACTTAATAACTCCATTGTCATGTCTTGGCTCATCAACTCCATGGAGCCAACCATCAGCCGAACCTACTTGTTGTTCAAGACAGCCAAGGCGATTTGGGATGCTGTAAAAGAAACCTACTCAGACCTTGAGAATGCATCTCAAGTGTTTGAGATCAAGTTGAAGCTGAAGGATATTAGGCAAGGCAACCTGGATGTCACTGGATATTACAACTCCCTAAAGGTTCTGTGGCAAGAACTAGATCTGTTCTATGAATCTGATTGGGGAGATGTTGATGAACATGTCAAATTCAAGGCACATCTGGACAAGGAGCGACTGTATGATTTTCTGGCAGGTTTAAACAGAACTTTGGATGAGGTACGTGGTCGGATCTTGGGAAGAAGGCCTCTGCCATCAATTGGAGAAGCCTTTGCTGAAGTGAGACGTGAAGAAAACAGAAAGAGGGTAATGTTGGGAGAAGAAAAAAACCCAATCTCTGTTGAAACTACTGCCCTCTATACCAAGGGCAGTTCTGATCCTAAAATTTGAAGTGACAACAGGCCACTCAAGCTTGGAGATCGTCCTACTTGCAGCTACTGTAAGAAGATAGGCCACACCCGGGAGAAGTGCTTCCAACTCCATGGAGTACCCCCTGGCTGGAAATCTAAAAATAAAAGAGAAGGCAAGGCCCACCGAGTGTCTAGTGAACCTACACTTGAAGAAACTTGGGGAGAGGAAGAAGTCTCTAGTGTTCAGCTGTCTAAACCTCAACTGGAAGCACTCCACCGATTGCTTAGTACCCAATCCGAGACACCTGTACGGCCCTCTCTATGTCTAACCCTGAACCTGCACATTCAGCTCCTTGGATCTTTGATTCTGGAGCTTCGGACCATATGACAGGTGATTCCTCTCTTTTATTCTCCTATACACCATGCACCTATGACTATCGGGTAAGGGTAGCCAATGGATCTCTCGCACCTGTTGCTGGTTTTGGGTCAATCAAATTAACCAAAAATCTGGTTCTTCATTCTGTTCTTCATGTCCCTAATTTAACTTGTAACCTTGTTTCAATCAGTAAATTGACCAATGACTCCCAATGCCGAGTGAAATTTACCCTTGATTGTTGTGTTATACAGGAGCAAGCTACGGGGAAGATGATTGGCAGTGCTAGTATGTCAGATGGTCTCTACTTCTGGAAAAACTGTGGACCTCCTAATAAACAAGCTCTTGCTGTAAAAGTGTCCAAATCTGATCAAATTATGTTGTGGCATCGTAGGTTAGGGCATCCTAATTTTCTGTACCTCAAGCGGTTGTTTCCAACCTTATTTATCAATGAAAATTTGAATTCTCTTTCTTGTGAGGTGTGTCAATTAGCAAAGCAAACTCGAGTTCCATATACTGTTAAACCATATACTGCCTCTAGACCTTTTGCCCTTATTCATAGTGATGTTTGGGGACCCTCTAGAGTGAAAAGTACTTCCGGGGCTAAATGGTTCATTACATTTATTGATGACCATACCAGAATCTGCTGGGTATACCTCCTAAAAGAAAAATCTGAAGCCTCCCAAACCTTCAAAAATTTTCGTTCTATGGTCCAAAATCAGTTCAAAGCCACCATTCAGATTTTTCGAACCAATAATGGAAAGGAATACTTTAACTCTATCCTAGGAGAATACCTTAATTCTCAGGGTATAATTCACCAAAGTTCTTGTGCCAATACCCCCCAACAGAATGGTATATCCGAGAGAAAAAACCGTCATCTCTTAGAAGTGGCTAGATCCCTCATGTTCACTATGCATGTTCCCAAATATCTATGGGGAGAGGCTGTTCTAACAGCAGCTCATCTCATTAATCGGATGCCTTCTAAAGTTCTGGCCTTTCAAACCCCCATTTCAGTCCTTCAACAGTCCTTTCCCTACTTCAGTCCTACATCTCTCTCCCCTAAGACTTTCGGTTGTAAGGTCTTTGTTTACTTCCAATTTCCTGGGCAATCCAAACTTGATCCTAGGGCACACAAATGTGTGTTTGTCGGTTACTCACCCACTCAAAAAGGGTATAAGTGTTATTCACCTCCTCTCAAAACGGTTTTTTGTATCTAAGGATGTCACCTTCTTTGAAACAGAACCATACTTTCCCCCCACACATCTTCAGGGGGAGCATATAGGCGAAGATGTGTGCCGGGAAACCATCTTAGAGCTTGAACAGCAGACCATTCCATCATCTGAAACAGGACCTATTCAGCAAGTTGAAACAGGACCTGTTCAACAAGTTGAAATAGGACCTGCTCAACCTTCCATAATTTCCGCAACCATTCCTACTTCTCTACCTATTCCCGAAACTCCTTTGTCTATCCCCGAAAGCAACTTGACTGAACCTGAACCAGTCACCACAGAAACAGAAAACCCTAAAGACCCTCCAGAATTGCTTGTTTATTCCAGGAGAAATACATCTTCAAAGGTTGACAAATCTGACATACAACAAGGGCAATCATCTGAACCTAGAGTGTGCTCTAATAACACTCATAGTACTGAATGCCCCATACAGCAACCGACAGAAACTCAACCAGCCATGCAGCAGCTGACCGAATTGCCCCAAAACTTGGGAGACTTTCCAATTGCAATCAGAAAAGGGGTAAGGGCATGTACAAAACACCCTATTTCCAAATTTGTGTCATATGAACAGCTATCTCCTAGTTTTCATGCTTTCACCACTGACCTCTCCAAGACAGCAATTCCTAAAAACATATATGAAGCAGTCACTAAACCTGAATGGAAGCATGCTGTTTTGGAAGAGATGAGGGCACTTGAGAAAAATGGCACTTGGGAATTCAGGGACCTACCTATTGGTAAGAAGACAGTTGGATGTAAATGGCTGTTTACTATTAAATATAAAGGTGATGGCAGCATAGACAGGTATAAAGCTAGACTGGTTGCAAGGGGATTCACTCAAACCTATGGCATTGACTACCAGGAGACATTTGCACCTGTAGCAAAACTCAACACAGTGAGGGTGCTGTTTTCATTGGCAGCAAACTTAGACTGGCCTCTCCATCAGCTAGATGTGAAGAATGCTTTTCTTAATGGAGTGCTGAATGAGGAAGTCTACATGAATATACCTCCCGGGTTTGAGGGACCAAAAGGGAAGGTGTGCAGATTAAAAAAGGCTCTTTATGGGCTGAAACAATCCCCAAGAGCATGGTTTGAGAAACTTGTGAGGGTTGTGAAGAATAGAGGGTACTGCCAAGCTCAAACCGATCACACCATGTTCTTTAAGCACTCATTAGGAGGTAAGATTACTATCCTTATTGTGTATGTGGATGATATGATTATAACAGGGAATGATCTAGCTGAAATCAGTTCATTAAAGACTTATCTCAGCAAGATATTTGAGCTTAAAGACCTAGGACCTCTAAAATACTTCCTAGGGATGGAGGTAGCAAGGAACCATACTGGCATTTCAATCTCACAGCGAAAATATGTGCTGGATTTATTGCAAGAAACTGGAATGATGGGCTGTAAACCAGCTGACACCCCTATGGAACCTAATAAGAAGTTAGGGGGAGAAGAGGATGGCAAAGATGCTGATAAAGGGAGGTATCAACGGCTTGTGGGAAAACTCATATACCTTGCACACACACGGCCTGACATTGCATTTGCAGTAAGTGTGGTGAGCCAATTCATGCATTCTCCTAAGGAAGGCCACATGGATGCAGTGTACAGAATTTTGAGGTACTTAAAGAGCACTCCAGGAAAGGGACTGTATTTTAGAAAAGGAAGGCAGAAACATGTTGAAATATTCACTGATGCAGATTGGGCAGGGTCAGTAACTGATAGGCGCTCCACTTCAGGTTATTGCACTTATGTGTGGGGAAATCTAGTGACATGGAGAAGTAAAAAGCAGGCTGTTGTAGCCAGAAGTACTGCAGAGGCAGAATTTCGGGCCTTAGCACATGGGGTTTGCGAGGGTATTTGGCTAAAAAGAATACTAAAGGAACTTCGGGTTCCTACACCTCTACCCATAACCTTATATTGTGACAACCAAGCAGCAGTCAATATAGCCCACAATCCAGTCCATCATGACAGAACTAAGCATGTAGAGATTGACAGACACTTCATTAAAGAAAAGGTTGATAATGGGCTTATTAGTCTAAGATATCTGCCCACAAAGCAGCAGGTAGCAGATCTTCTTACCAAGAGCCTTCCTAGACCACGGGTTGAAGAATTAACAAGCAAGCTGGGCATGATCAATATCTATGCCTCAGCTTGAGGGGGAGTGTTGGAAATCCCGGATATTAAGGGAGGAAATTAAGGGATAGCTGATTGAATTCAATCAGCTGGAGTTATTGTATTTAATCAGCTGTAGTTAATTGTATTTATTAGGATAGCTGACTAGGGATAATTAATGTAAATAGAATCCCTTAGATTAGGCTATTGCTTATAATTAGGAATTGATTGCTGTCATCAATTCCTATATATGTAAAGTCTGGTTGTCAATAGTAGTAAGAGAGAAATTATTCTCAGAATTTTACATGGTATCAGAGCAAGTTCAAACCATGGATCTTTCGGGAAAAGAGAGTTCTGGTAGTAATACCAGTTTGTCCACTCCGGGTATCTCTTCCTTTGGTGAAAATTCTTCTCTAGTCATTACAAATCATAGGCTAGATGGGAAGAACTTTCTCCACTGGTCTCAGTCAGTCCTCATGGTGATTAGAGGACGGGGAAAGCTGGGTTTTATTACTGGTGAACTCAGTAAACCCAAGCTTGATGATCCCAGCTATGCTGCTTGGGAACTTAATAACTCCATTGTCATGTCTTGGCTCATCAACTCCATGGAGCCAACCATCAGCCGAACCTACTTGCTGTTCAAGACAGCCAAGGCGATTTGGGATGCTGTAAAAGAAACCTACTCAGACCTTGAGAATGCATCTCAAGTGTTTGAGATCAAGTTGAAGCTGAAGGATATTAGGCAAGGCAACCTGGATGTCACTGGATATTACAACTCCCTAAAGGTTCTGTGGCAAGAACTAGATCTGTTCTATGAATCTGATTGGGGAGATGTTGATGAACATGTCAAATTCAAGGCACATCTGGACAAGGAGCGACTGTATGATTTTCTGGCAGGTTTAAACAGAACTTTGGATGAGGTACGTGGTCGGATCTTGGGCAGAAGGCCTCTGCCATCAATTGGAGAAGCCTTTGCTGAAGTGAGACGTGAAGAAAACAGAAAGAGGGTAATGTTGGGAGAAGAAAAAAACCCAATCTCTGTTGAAACTACTGCCCTCTATACCAAGGGCAGTTCTGATCCTAAAATTCGAGGTGACAACAGGCCACTCAAGCTTGGAGATCGTCCTACTTGCAGCTACTGTAAGAAGATAGGCCACACCCGGGAGAAGTGCTTCCAACTCCATGGAGTACCCCCTGGCTGGAAATCTAAAAATAAAAGAGAAGGCAAGGCCCACCGAGTTTCTAGTGAACCTACACTTGAAGAAACTTGGGGAGAGGAAGAAGTCTCTAGTGTTCAGCTGTCTAAACCTCAACTGGAAGCACTCCACCGATTGCTTAGTACCCAATCCGAGACACCTACATGTTCTCTAGCTCTTAAAGGTACGGCCCTCTCTATGTCTAACCCTGAACCTGCACATTCAGCTCCTTGGATCTTTGATTCTGGAGCTTCGGACCATATGACAGGTGATTCCTCTCTTTTATTCTCCTATACACCATGCACCTATGACTATCGGGTAAGGGTAGCCAATGGATCTCTCGCACCTGTTGCTGGTTTTGGGTCAATCAAATTAACCAAAAATCTGGTTCTTCATTCTGTTCTTCATGTCCCTAATTTAACTTGTAACCTTGTTTCAATCAGTAAATTGACCAATGACTCCCAATGCCGAGTGAAATTTACCCCTGATTGTTGTGTTATACAGGAGCAAGCTACGGGGAAGATGATTGGCAGTGCTAGTATGTCAGATGGTCTCTACTTCTGGAAAAACTGTGGACCTCCTAATAAACAAGCTCTTGCTGTAAAAGTGTCCAAATCTGATCAAATTATGTTGTGGCATCGTAGGTTAGGGCATCCTAATTTTCTGTACCTCAAGCGGTTGTTTCCAACCTTATTTATCAATGAAAATTTGAATTCTCTTTCTTGTGAGGTGTGTCAATTAGCAAAGCAAACTCGAGTTCCATATACTGTTAAACCATATACTGCCTCTAGACCTTTTGCCCTTATTCATAGTGATGTTTGGGGACCCTCTAGAGTGAAAAGTACTTCCGGGGCTAAATGGTTCATTACATTTATTGATGACCATACCAGAATCTGCTGGGTATACCTCCTAAAAGAAAAATCTGAAGCCTCCCAAACCTTCAAAATTTTTCATTCTATGGTCCAAAATCAGTTCAAAGCCACCATTCAGATTTTTCGAACCGATAATGGAAAGGAATACTTTAACTCTATCCTAGGAGAATACCTTAATTCTCAGGGTATAATTCACCAAAGTTCTTGTGCCAATACCCCCCAACAGAATGGTATATCCGAGAGAAAAAACCGTCATCTCTTAGAAGTGGCTAGATCCCTCATGTTCACTATGCATGTTCCCAAATATCTATGGGGAGAGGCTGTTCTAACAGCAGCTCATCTCATTAATCGGATGCCTTCTAAAGTTCTGGCCTTTCAAACCCCCATTTCAGTCCTTCAACAGTCCTTTCCCTACTTCAGTCCTACATCTCTCTCCCCTAAGACTTTCGGTTGTAAGGTCTTTGTTTACTTCCAATTTCCTGGGCAATCCAAACTTGATCCTAGGGCACACAAATGTGTGTTTGTAGGTTACTCACCCACTCAAAAAGGGTATAAGTGTTATTCACCTCCTCTCAAACGGTTTTTTGTATCTAAGGATGTCACCTTCTTTGAAACAGAACCATACTTTCCCCCCACACATCTTCAGGGGGAGCATATAGGCGAAGATGTGTGCCGGGAAACCATCTTAGAGCTTGAACAGCAGACCATTCCATCATCTGAAACAGGACCTATTCAGCAAGTTGAAACAGGACCTGTTCAACAAGTTGAAATAGGACCTGCTCAACCTTCCATAATTTCCGCAACCATTCCTACTTCTCTACCTATTCCCGAAACTCCTTTGTCTATCCCCGAAACCAACTTGACTGAACCTGAACCAGTCACCACAGAAACAGAAAACCCTAAAGACCCTCCAGAATTGCTTGTTTATTCCAGGAGAAATACATCTTCAAAGGTTGACAAATCTGACATACAACAAGGGCAATCATCTGAACCTAGAGTGTGCTCTAATAACACTCATAGTACTGAATGCCCCATACAGCAACCGACAGAAACTCAACCAGCCATGCAGCAGCTGACCGAATTGCCCCAAAACTTGGGAGACTTTCCAATTGCAATCAGAAAAGGGGTAAGGGCATGTACAAAACACCCTATTTCCAAATTTGTGTCATATGAACAGCTATCTCCTAGTTTTCATGCTTTCACCACTGACCTCTCCAAGACAGCAATTCCTAAAAACATATATGAAGCAGTCACTAAACCTGAATGGAAGCATGCTGTTTTGGAAGAGATGAGGGCACTTGAGAAAAATGGCACTTGGGAATTCAGGGACCTACCTATTGGTAAGAAGACAGTTGGATGTAAATGGCTGTTTACTATTAAATATAAAGGTGATGGCAGCATAGACAGGTATAAAGCTAGACTGGTTGCAAGGGGATTCACTCAAACCTATGGCATTGACTACCAGGAGACATTTGCACCTGTAGCAAAACTCAACACAGTGAGGGTGCTGTTTTCATTGGCAGCAAACTTAGACTGGCCTCTCCATCAGCTAGATGTGAAGAATGCTTTTCTTAATGGAGTGCTGAATGAGGAAGTCTACATGAATATACCTCCCGGGTTTGAGGGACCAAAAGGGAAGGTGTGCAGATTAAAAAAGGCTCTTTATGGGCTGAAACAATCCCCAAGAGCATGGTTTGAGAAACTTGTGAGGGTTGTGAAGAATAGAGGGTACTGCCAAGCTCAAACCGATCACACCATGTTCTTTAAGCACTCATTAGGAGGTAAGATTACTATCCTTATTGTGTATGTGGATGATATGATTATAACAGGGAATGATCTAGCTGAAATCAGTTCATTAAAGACTTATCTCAGCAAGATATTTGAGCTTAAAGACCTAGGACCTCTAAAATACTTCCTAGGGATGGAGGTAGCAAGGAACCATACTGGCATTTCAATCTCACAGCGAAAATATGTGCTGGATTTATTGCAAGAAACTGGAATGATGGGCTGTAAACCAGCTGACACCCCTATGGAACCTAATAAGAAGTTAGGGGGAGAAGAGGATGGCAAAGATGCTGATAAAGGGAGGTATCAACGGCTTGTGGGAAAACTCATATACCTTGCACACACACGGCCTGACATTGCATTTGCAGTAAGTGTGGTGAGCCAATTCATGCATTCTCCTAAGGAAGGCCACATGGATGCAGTGTACAGAATTTTGAGGTACTTAAAGAGCACTCCAGGAAAGGGACTGTATTTTAGAAAAGGAAGGCAGAAACATGTTGAAATATTCACTGATGCAGATTGGGCAGGGTCAGTAACTGATAGGCGCTCCACTTCAGGTTATTGCACTTATGTGTGGGGAAATCTAGTGACATGGAGAAGTAAAAAGCAGGCTGTTGTAGCCAGAAGTACTGCAGAGGCAGAATTTCGGGCCTTAGCACATGGGGTTTGCGAGGGTATTTGGCTAAAAAGAATACTAAAGGAACTTCGGGTTCCTACACCTCTACCCATAACCTTATATTGTGACAACCAAGCAGCAGTCAATATAGCCCACAATCCAGTCCATCATGACAGAACTAAGCATGTAGAGATTGACAGACACTTCATTAAAGAAAAGGTTGATAATGGGCTTATTAGTCTAAGATATCTGCCCACAAAGCAGCAGGTAGCTGATCTTCTTACCAAGAGCCTTCCTAGACCACGGGTTGAAGAATTAACAAGCAAGCTGGGCATGATCAATATCTATGCCTCAGCTTGAGGGGGAGTGTTGGAAATCCCGGATATTAAGGGAGGAAATTAAGGGATAGCTGATTGAATTCAATCAGCTGGAGTTATTGTATTTAATCAGCTGTAGTTAATTGTATTTATTAGGATAGCTGACTAGGGATAATTAATGTAAATAGAATCCCTTAGATTAGGCTATTGCTTATAATTAGGAATTGATTGCTGTCATCAATTCCTATATATGTAAAGTCTGGTTGTCAATAGCAGTAAGAGAGAAATTATTCTCAGATTTTTACATGGTATCAGAGCAAGTTCAAACCATGGATCTTTCGGGAAAAGGGAGTTCTGGTAGTAATACCAGTTTGTCCACTCCGGGTATCTCTTCCTTTGGTGAAAATTCTTCTCTAGTCATTACAAATCATAGGCTAGATGGGAAGAACTTTCTCCACTGGTCTCAGTCAGTCCTCATGGTGATTAGAGGACGGGGAAAGCTGGGTTTTATTACTGGTGAACTCAGTAAACCCAAGCTTGATGATCCCAGCTATGCTGCTTGGGAACTTAATAACTCCATTGTCATGTCTTGGCTCATCAACTCCATGGAGCCAACCATCAGCCGAACCTACTTGCTGTTCAAGATAGCCAAGGCGATTTGGGATGCTGTAAAAGAAACCTACTCAGACCTTGAGAATGCATCTCAAGTGTTTGAGATCAAGTTGAAGCTGAAGGATATTAGGCAAGGCAACCTGGATGTCACTGGATATTACAACTCCCTAAAGGTTCTGTGGCAAGAACTAGATCTGTTCTATGAATCTGATTGGGGAGATGTTGATGAACATGTCAAATTCAAGGCACATCTGGACAAGGAGCGACTGTATGATTTTCTGGCAGGTTTAAACAGAACTTTGGATGAGGTACGTGGTCGGATCTTGGAAAGAAGGCCTCTGCCATCAATTGGAGAAGCCTTTGCTGAAGTGAGACGTGAAGAAAACAGAAAGAGGGTAATGTTGGGAGAAGAAAAAAACCCAATCTCTGCTGAAACTACTGCCCTCTATACCAAGGGCAGTTCTGATCCTAAAATTCGAGGTGACAACAGGCCACTCAAGCTTGGAGATCGTCCTACTTGCAGCTACTGTAAGAAGATAGGCCACACCTGGGAGAAGTGCTTCCAACTCCATGGAGTACCCCCTGGCTGGAAATCTAAAAATAAAAGAGAAGGCAAGGCCCACCGAGTTTCTAGTGAACCTACACTTGAAGAAACTTGGGGAGAGGAAGAAGTCTCTAGTGTTCAGCTGTCTAAACCTCAACTGGAAGTACTCCACCGATTGCTTAGTACCCAATCCGAGACACCTACATGTTCTCTAGCTCTTAAAGGTACGGCCCTCTCTATGTCTAACCCTGAACCTGCACATTCAGCTCCTTGGATCTTTGATTCTGGAGCTTCGGACCATATGACAAGTGATTCCTCTCTTTTATTCTCCTATACACCATGCACCTATGACTATTGGGTAAGGGTAGCCAATGGATCTCTCGCACCTGTTGCTGGTTTTGGGTCAATCAAATTAACCAAAAATCTGGTTCTTCATTCTGTTCTTCATGTCCCTAATTTAACTTGTAACCTTGTTTCAATCAGTAAATTGACCAATGACTCCCAATGCCGAGTGAAATTTACCCCTGATTGTTGTGTTATACAGGAGCAAGCTACGGGGAAGATGATTGGCAGTGCTAGTATGTCAGATGGTCTCTACTTCTGGAAAAACTGTGGACCTCCTAATAAACAAGCTCTTGCTGTAAAAGTGTCCAAATTTGATCAAATTATGTTGTGGCATCGTAGGTTAGGGCATCCTAATTTTCTATACCTCAAGCGGTTGTTTCCAACCTTATTTATCAATGAAAATTTGAATTCTCTTTCTTGTGAGGTGTGTCAATTAGCAAAGCAAACTCGAGTTCCATATACTGTTAAACCATATACTGCCTCTAGACCTTTTGCCCTTATTCATAGTGATGTTTGGGGACCCTCTAGAGTGAAAAGTACTTCCGGGGCTAAATGGTTCATTACATTTATTGATGACCATACCAGAATCTGCTGGGTATACCTCCTAAAAGAAAAATCTGAAGCCTCCCAAACCATCAAAAATTTTCATTCTATGGTCCAAAATCAGTTCAAAGCCACCATTCAGATTTTTCGAACCGATAATGGAAAGGAATACTTTAACTCTATCCTAGGAGAATACCTTAATTCTCAGGGTATAATTCACCAAAGTTCTTGTGCCAATACCCCCCAACAGAATGATATATCCGAGAGAAAAAACCGTCATCTCTTAGAAGTGGCTAGATCCCTCATGTTCACTATGCATGTTCCCAAATATCTATGGGGAGAGGCTGTTCTAACAGCAGCTCTTCTCATTAATCGGATGCCTTCTAAAGTTTTGGCCTTTCAAACCTTTATTTCAGTCCTTTAACAGTCCTTTCCCTACTTCAGTCCTACATCTCTCTCCCCTAAGACTTTCGGTTGTAAGGTCTTTGTTTACTTCCAATTTCCTGGACAATCCAAACTTGATCCTAGGGCACACAAATGTGTGTTTGTAGGTTACTCACCCACTCAAAAAGGGTATAAGTGTTATTCACCTCCTCTCAAATGTTTTTTTGTATCTAAGGATGTCACCTTCTTTGAAACAGAACCATACTTTCCCCCCACACATCTTCAGGGGGAGCATATAGGCGAAGATGTGTGCCGGGAAACCATCTTAGAGCTTGAACAGCAGACCATTCCATCATCTGAAACAGGACCTATTCAGCAAGTTGAAACAGGACCTGTTCAACAAGTTGAAATAGGACCTGCTCAACCTTCCATAATTTCCGCAACCATTCCTACTTCTCTACCTATTCCCGAAACTCCTTTGTCTATCCCCGAAACCAACTTGACTGAACCTGAACCAGTCACCACAGAAACAGAAAACCCTAAAGACCCTCCAGAATTGCTTGTTTATTCCAGGAGAAATACATCTTCAAAGGTTGACAAATCTGACATACAACAAGGGCAATCATCTGAACCTAGAGTGTGCTCTAATAACACTCATAGTACTAAATGCCCCATACAGCAACCGATAGAAACTCAACCAGCCATGCAGCAGCTGACCGAATTGCCCCAAAACTTGGGAGACTTTCCAATTGCAATCAGAAAAGGGGTAAGGGCATGTACAAAACATCCTATTTCCAAATTTGTGTCATATGAACAGCTATCTCCTAGTTTTCATGCTTTCACCATTGACCTCTCCAAGACAGCAATTCCTAAAAACATATATGAAGCAGTCACTAAACCTGAATGGAAGCATGCTGTTTTTGAAGAGATGAGGGCACTTGAGAAAAATGGCACTTGGGAATTCAGGGACCTACCTATTGGTAAGAAGACAGTTGGATGTAAATGGCTGTTTACTATTAAATATAAAGGTGATGGCAGCATAGACAGGTATAAAGCTAGACTGGTTGCAAGGGGATTCACTCAAACCTATGGCATTGACTACCAGGAGACATTTGCACCTGTAGCAAAACTCAACACAGTGAGGGTGCTGTTTTCATTGGCAGCAAACTTAGACTGGCCTCTCCATCAGCTAGATGTGAAGAATGCTTTTCTTAATGGAGTGCTGAATGAGGAAGTCTACATGAATATACCTCCCGGGTTTGAGGGACCAAAAGGGAAGGTGTGCAGATTAAAAAAGGCTCTTTATGGGCTGAAACAATCCCCAAGAGCATGGTTTGAGAAACTTGTAAGGGTTGTGAAGAATAGAGGGTACTGCCAAGCTCAAACCAATAACACCATGTTCTTTAAGCACTCATTAGGAGGTAAGATTACTATCCTCATTGTGTATGTGGATGATATGATTATAACAGAAAATGATCTAGCTGAAATCAGTTCATTAAAGAATTATCTCAGCAAGATATTTGAGAAGACCTAGGAACTCTAAAATACTTCCTAGGGATGGAGGTAGCAAGGAACCATACTGGCATTTCAATCTCACAGCGAAAATATGTGCTGGATTTATTGCAAGAAACTGGAATGATGGGCTGTAAACTAGCTGACACCCCTATGGAACCTAATAAGAAGTTAGGGGGAGAAGAGGATGGCATAGATGTTGATAAAGGGAGGTATCAACGGCTTGTGGGAAAACTCATATACCTTGCACACACGGCCTGACATTGCATTTGCAGTAAGCGTGGTGAGCCAATTTATGCATTCTCCTAAGGAAGGCCACATGGATGAAAGTGTGGTGAGCCAATTCATGCATTCTCCTAAGGAAGGCCACATGAATGCAGTGTACAGAATTTTGAGGTACTTAAAGAGCACTCCAGGAAAGGGACTGTATTTTAGAAAAGGAAGGCAGAAACATGTTGAAATATTCACTGATGCAGATTGGGCAGGGTCAGTAACTGATAGGCGCTCCACTTCAGGTTATTGCACTTATGTGTGGGGAAATCTAGTGACATGGAGAAGTAAAAAGCAGGCTGTTGTAGCCAGAAGTACTGCAGAGGCAGAATTTCGGGCCTTAGTACATGGGGTTTGCGAGGGTATTTGGCTAAAAAGAATACTAAAGGAACTTCGGGTTCCTATACCTCTACCCATAACCTTATATTGTGACAACCAAGTAGCAGTCAACATAGCCCACAATCCAGTCCATCATGACAGAACTAAGCATGTAGAGATTGACAGACACTTCATTAAAGAAAAGGTTGATCATGGGCTTATTAGTCTAAGATATCTGCCCACAAAGCAGCAGGTAGCTGATCTTCTTACCAAGAGCCTTCCTAGACCACGGGTTGAAGAATTAACAAGCAAGCTGGGCATGATCAATATCTATGCCTCAGCTTGAGGGGGAATGTTGGAAATCCCGGATATTAAGGGAGGAAATTAAGGGATAGCTAATTGAATTTAATCAGCTGGAGTTAATTGTGTTTATTAGGATAGCTGACTAGGGATAATTAATGTAAATAGAATCCTTTAGATTAGGCTATTGCTTATAATTAGGAATTGATTGCTGTCATCAATTCCTATATATGTAAAGTCTGGTTGTCAATAGTAGTAAGAGAGAAATTATTCTCAGATTTTTACAAATCCTTTCCTATTAAAATGAATGATAAGATAGAAAGTAAATTATGCTGACCTTAGGTCTAATGGGAAGTACACCAGGAAAGTGTTTGGAGATGCAGTTTACAACTTCTTTTCCTATATCCCATCTACTATTTGCTTCAAGAACGCCACCAACCATGACAAGAGGAAAAACATCCTTTCCATCTGCTAAAAATGAAGACCATTAGACATAGAATCGAGGATCATCACCTTTACGTTGATAGTTCATGCACAACATGCTTTTTTAACAGAGAGAATGTCTATGGCCTCCATCATGATCCAAGGGGTTCATGCCATCCAAAATTAAGAAATGGTGTCAAGGCCAAGTATAATTCAAATTTATAACCAAGTAGAGTGAGCCCTGCCCTTATTTTTAATATAACAAAGGTTAGAGCAGGGGAATCCTGAAAAGAACTACAGGTTGTCAATAGTAGTAAGAGAGAAATTATTCTCAGAATTTTACAACTTGTATAAAGTTGTAGCATGGTCTTATAACAAAGTTCTTATAGATTCACTGGGTGTCAACTAGGCCCAGTTATAAAGTTTGGTGAATTGAATATCTTATTACCATTTCATTGTATTTTTTTACTGTTTCTTTTTCTTTCCTACTACCTGGTTATCACTTGTCATTCTATAGTTTGACACCTTTCATTTGCAATATGGCAGATTACTGATGTGGATGAAGCTATGTCAAAAGCTGTTGACATTGGTGAAAATGATGTGAGTTTCAACTTACCATCTTCATGAGATTTCATTTGGTCTCTTAAATTATAACTGTCCGGTGGAGTTTTATATATCCTAATGTTTAATTGAAAGTAACACTTTTCCCCCCTTCAAACTACCTCCAATAGGATGAAGAGGAGGATAGTGATCTTGAGGATGAAGAAGAAGAAGAAGAGGAAGAGAAGGTTTCTCGCAATTGGAGTGTCTTAAAAAGTACTCCTGAGCTTGGCAAGTCAAAGGTATTCTTGTAAATCAGATATATGTGGTTTTGCCCCTGCTTGTATTGTCTGTTCAAATTGTTTAAAATGAGCCAAGATTGTAGACCACCCCATGTTATTGTTGTTGATGAGGAAATGAAGTAGCTCAAATTCCAAAAATGGCATGATTGGATCTCCATATTGCTGTGAAGGAAATGTGCTATATCAGCAATGGTTATGGGAACATCATCATTGTTTACTTCTCTATGTTTAGTTGCATTTAGTACCTCTGCAAACAAGATAAATAGATTATTATTAGCATTTTTGAACTGTCTCAGTTAGATTGAAAAAAAAAA
>QAOA01005582.1:0-17239 GCA_003255065.1 Cercis canadensis
AATCTGTATGTCTAAAGCCGTCAATTGACGCAGATGACTCAACTCAGCAAGATTTATATTTGTCTTCCCTTCAGGATCCCATTGAACCAAGTTGTTTCTCATATACAACTCTTCCAAATCACTCAAGCATGATATGACATTAGGAGGAATCACTCCAAGCTTGGAACAATTACTTATGTCTAACAATTGTAGCTTACCTAGTTGCCCTAATTCAGCTGGAAAACATTTTAATTCAGATCCTGAAAGGCTAAGAATTCTCAATTTCTTCAACTCTGCTATCATGGATAAGTCGTCACCAATCACACATTGCTCCAGACAAAGCATCGTAAGGCTTTTTAGGCATTTGATAGAAGAAGGCATGCATGATAGATCAATACCAATCAATACTAATACTCTGAGTTCAGTCATTCCTTCAAAAAACTTATCCGGTATTCTTAAAGAATGATCCTTATTTTCAATATGGAAAACTTTGAGTCTCGGACAATTAATAATTCTAGGGAGCTCATCAACAATATCACAATGGTGTAAAGAAATAGCAGTGTACTTTTCAAGTTTTTCCTTGTCAAGCCAGTTATCTAATTTGACATCTCTCTTAATAAATGCATGTTGTTCCTTGAATGCTATTGATAGCGCAGCATCATGAATAATATCATGCATGGTGAAACGATCAGTAGAATAACTGTGCAATAGTAAACTTGAGTTTCTTAGCCTTCCAATCAACACATTTAGTTTATTTCGAGCTTCCCTTATTGTGTAGACCCCTTCGAGAATACCCAAACCAATGGAGTACTTCAATAAGTCCACAATTAGAGAATCATTGCCCATCTGAGCACAAAGTAAGAAAGTAGCTTTGAGCTCCTCGTTCTCTAGGTGATCATAACTCAACTTTGTAGAAAACTCCATATCTGCCTGCACTCCTGTGAATTCTTGCCTTTCAAGTTGCCGAAGGGCATCGTTCCATACAGCGGAACTCTGATTTTTCAATGCCCTTCCAACTGTAACTAAGGCCACGGGCAACCGTACACACTTCTTAGCCATTTTTGATGCTAATGAATCAAACTTTGAGTTTTTATGAGGCAGTACTTCAGCGACCTTCTTGAACAATATCTGAGCTTCCTCTTCCTCCAAGAGTCCCACAGAGAATATAGAGTTCTCTTTAACATCCATTTGAGTAGACAATACCTCTTTGCTTCTAGAAGTCAACAAAATTTTGCACCCTCCATAATTACCAACAGTACCAGGGAAAACAGATTCATTTTTTGTAGTCTTCTGGCTGGAATCATCATGAACTGGAATCCCCAACTTATTCAAGTCCAGTCCATCCCAGAGATCATCTAGGATTACAAGGGTATTCTCCTTATCTTTCTTTAATCTCTCTCGCAACTTACCCGCTCTTCCAGTCTCACTTTCCTCCTCCAATGTCATCCCCAACATGTCAGCAATTTGTCCTTGTATATCTTTAATCTGAGGATTCCTTGCTACGGTTGCCTTAACCACCACATTGAACAACTTTTTTTTTAGTGCTTCGTCAGCAACTCGGTTGACTAAAGTGGTCTTGCCCACACCACCCTGTCCACAGATCCCAATGGTTCTAACACTTGAATCTTTCAATGCTCTCTTAATTTCTTCCAGAGTTTTATTTCTTGATTCGAAGCTTTCATAACCAATCTCAAAAAAAGCATCTTCTACCCATGTCGGAGGAGGCCGATAAGAATGAAACTTTGAGCCTTTCAGGAGCTTATCAACACCCACTGCCAGTCTTCCTAGTTTATGCCTTACAATCAAGTTTGGAAACAAACCATTGCAACACTTGGTCTTCATATCGCCTCCATCTTTCTGGAGCTTCTCAATTTCAGCGACTATTTCATCCACTTTCTTCAACCAAACTTTAACAGAAGGATTAAATCCTTTCCCATTTCTTTCAGCTTCATCAACTTTGTGTTGCACCGTCTCTCCTTCTCCTCGGAGGTTCTCAGCATTTTGGTTTAGCTCCTCCACTTTGCTCTTGTAACAGAAGAGGTAACCCAGTTCCTGTCCTACTGGTTTCAACCCAATATCCAAAGCTTTACCAAAAACAGCAGCTAGAAACTCCATACTTGCTTCTTGATTTTCTGCATCTACTGCTACATCTTTTTCCTGAGGTCGGAGAAGTAAACATAAAATTGCGATTAAAGAGAACAAGAACAGCAACACCAGCAATTTTGAAAAAAAAAAAAGCACACACACAAACCAGCAAAACAAAAGGGAATAGAAGAACCTTGTCTCTCCGTCGAACACCAATGGAATAGAAGAACCTTCGCTACTCCCTTGTTGCCGGTAAAACTGTTGAGCAAGAGCAGAAAAATAAAAGCATCAGGAATACACACATAAAGGAAAGTAAAGCGTGAACATAAAAAGGAACAGGAATCTAATACGTATCAAGTGAAATTATTTAAATTGACTCTCTGTACTGCGTATTCATTTCAAATTATCAAAGGAACAAGTTTCACAAGAATAACAAAGACTGGAAAATTTTGGCACTAGAGCAAAATCAAACACGGCCTACAGATATAAAACCCATATCCTGAAAATGGGTTTACAAAATCAAAACTCATCAAGATTGAAAAATTGGAAGACATAAGGCTCTTCTGATTGTGTGTATTTTACTAGCTCTTTGCAGCAAGAAAATATAAAAGTTCTAGCAAATGGATATGAAATGCGTTTTCTTGCATGGAGAGGAAGATTGATACAAAGTAACCAAAAATATTTGAGAGAATGCCAAGGAAAGCACTATATGGTTTAAAACAGGATGGAAAGATAGCAGAATTCCTATTTCAAAATGGATATAATGTCACGCCCACATAGTTACCTAGTTCGTTGCACATCTATTTCGTACCACGATTTGGATTGTGCTTTCCAGATCGTGTAGTGTGGTATCTGATTCGCTGGGGTTTCATTATCCAGATCGCAAAAACCAGCGACCCATCCTCTAGATGAAAAAGAAGATGAAGAATGTGAGAAAGAAAAAATATGAACATAGCTTGAGGAGAAGAAAAAAATATGAACATATCTAAATATAATCAATTATACCAAAATCAATTCTTCTTGTATTAGAGGACAAGAGGCAAAAGGAAAGAGGTTCTTCTTTTGAGTCTGTGGGTACGGCATCCTTAGTATGAAGAGGTTACTAAAAGGAGTTGAAATTCTTCTATGGATTCGGCTTCATTATATTCTGTCTATAGAATGATTGAAAGTTTAACTAGACATCTGTCTACATGGGATAAGTAAGAGGGAATTAGGGAGGGTGTATCAAAAGCTTCGGAAACTTCAAGATCAATTGGAGACGTTGCAAAGGGCTCTGTTTTTATTAGTGGTGTGTATTCGAAGAGAAATTATTCATGATGAACAGAATGAATTGTTTGAAAGAGAAAGAGAAAGAGATAATGTGGAATCAAGCTCTAAAGTGCACTGCTTGCAGAAGGGTGATAGTAATAACACATTTTTTTTCATAGTAGAGCACCAATCAAGAGAAAGTAATGAACAAAAAAGCAAAAGAAAATAAGAGAACTGTACCTCTTTCAAATACGAATGAAAGTTAACTATCGAGATTCGAAGTCGATTGTCTGTGAAGATAGTTGAGCAAGAGCATCTAACATGGTGGGAATTGGCCTCTACAGTCTCTCAACATGTTTCTTTGCTCCACCCTGATGAATATGTGGTCTACAAGCATGGAGTCTCAATATTGAAGATAAGGTCAGAAAATAATTCAAAAGATAAGTTCTGAACGAATAGCATGTCCCAGCATTGAATTTGAACGTCCCAGTACGGGAGCAAGCATGTCCCACCTCATAGACTCTCAGTCTGACAAGTCACATCCAAGTGCAACCAACTGCTGGCCACTTATTTCTGTCTCTTCATTTTATCATAGTTGTTCTCGTCTGATTTACCGACACATGTTTCTTTTTTTTTAAAAAAAGAAAATATCCTTGAAGGGTCAGGCATAAATGGTGATAGAAATGAAATAAGAGAAACCCACCTCTCCTTCACCGAACACGCAGGCTGATAGCAAACTAAATTCACTCCATGTTCCTTTTTTCACTTCATTTTCACTTCATTTTTGTCATAGAAAGAAGCTCTCACCATCTCTATTAGATTCCTTTCGCTGACACCAAACTTTAACCATACACCTCAAACACTCAACCTACCTAAAACTTTTATATATAGTGCTGGGCCTTAAACCGGGTATCGATGAAAATGGACCGCATAGTTATTAGCCTTCATAAATAATTCTTCCAATCTGAAATAATTTTATAGGAACAAGAAAAAAGTAAAGAAAGCAATATGGGCAAAGAAGAAGAGTGAATATGCTGACTATCAGCAGGTTTGTTTGACGGGGACACATTGGTAGACAGCGGACGTGTTCAGTGAGACTCATTGGGCAAATTTGATTTTTTTTAAAATTTTTAATTTTTAAAAAATTATAATATTTAAATAAATTAATTAAAAAATATATTAATTATGTAAATAAATTATTAAAGTTAATGAGCCAAATATTATAGACTTTTTTTTTCTTATGGAAGGGATCTTATAGACATATACTATGGGAATATGCTCTTTTCTTTTCTCTGTTTATATAAACTACTTGTTTTTGAGAAAAACTTGGGACGTATTTGCAAGTGTTAAGAATTTTTTGGTTTACATTCAGAATATCCTTACACTCTTTGAATATAGGACTAATCATTGTTTAGAATGAGAGCATTAACTGGTAAATTCCTCTCAACAAGTGCGACTCTAAGAATTCGAATTCAAAACGTTTGGCCTATAACATATTGAGACTTAGTCTGTTTTCATTGAGCTAACACTTTATTGATAGTGCTAAGAATTTGATAATACTAGTTTGATAGACATTTTTGCTGCACATGTTTTAAAATTTTAATTTACATTTGTAAATTTATCTTTAATTTGACCATAGCAATTAAACATGAATAATAAAAATAACATTTCGAGAAAAGAGACGCTAAAAAAAAAAAAAAAGAAAAAGAGGTTCAAATTAAGAGAGAGTGACATTTTAGAAAAGAAGGAAATTGAGGATGATAGGGATCCCAACAAATAGTTTCTCAAAGATAGAAGAATTTTGTTTTAGGAAGAGTTTCGGGAAGAAAAGATAATTACTTTGATGGGTATATGGCACAAGAATATGTCTTCTAGGGAATTTGTATGGGTAGCCAACAGATATGCTCCCCTAAGAAACTCATCAGGAGTATTGCAAGTCACTGGTGGAGGAATTCTTGTTATTCTTGATGACACAGGAGCTCCAATTTGGTCGTCCAATGCATCAGCAACTGCAGAGAAACCAGTTGCGCAGCTCATGGATTCTGGGAACCTTCTTGTGAAAGATGGAAATAACCCAGAGAACCTTTTGTGGCAGAGCTTTGATTATCCTGGTAACAATTTACTCCCAGGGATGAAACTTCCAAGTAGTATAATAACTGGTATGTATACGTCTTTGACATCTTGGAGAAACACAGATGATCCTACTCCAGGTGAGTTTTCAGCACATATCGATATTCGTGGTCTTCCTCAAATAGTTATTATAAAGGGAGCAACATTATTATACAGACCAGGTTCATGGAATGGTATTCTTTTCACTGGGTTTCCTTGGGAAACACTGTCTAAATACTTTAATTTCTCGTGTTAAATAAGCAGGAAGTTTATTATGAATATGGACTCTTAGACAGTTCAATGATTACAAGATACATGCTCAATCCATAATGCCCTGTGCAACGTTTCATATGATCAGATCGGACACAGGGTTGGACTTGGGAGCTTTTTGCTATTGGCCCTGTGGACCAGTGTGATAATTATGCCTTCTCCGGTGCAAATTCTTACTGTAACATTAGTAACTCTCCAATATGTGAATGCTTGAGGGGTTTCATACCCGAATCTCAGGAAAATTGGAACTCATCAACTTCATCTGATGGGTGCCTTCGGAGAGTAAATTTGGATTGTGATAGTATAGATGGCTTTCTGAAGTACACAGGAATTAATGAAGTTGCCAGACACGTCTTCCTCCTGGTTCGATAAGAACATGAACCTTGAGGAATGTGAGAAATTATGTTTGAAAAACTGCTCTTGCACAGCATATGCAAATTTAGATGTCAGGGATGGTGGAAGTGGCTGCTTGCTTTGGTTTGGTAATATCATGGATGTCAAAAAACAAACTTGTGAAGGACAAGACCTTTACATACGAGTAGCTGCTTCAGAGCTGGGTACTTTTTATTTCATATTCCCATTAGTAAGCAAGAGAGTGGTGAGAACTTAGTAAGCAAGCTTAAACTTCATCTAAATTATTTCTGTTGCAAAATAGTTTTTCATTTTTAATTTTTCTCTTTGCTTATCATTTTTTTTTTCTAGTGGTTATATGTTTCTTGAATATGCAGTATTATGGGTATTTTTCTGTGAAATCTAATGTCTTCAGCTTTGGAGTTATTGTACTAAAAATTGTAAGTGGGAGAAAGCTCAGAAAATTTTGTGACCCTCATCATGGTCTTGACCTTCTTGGACATGCAAGCAGCAAGCTAAAATTGAGAACAGTGATTTTCTGTCAAAATTTTAAAATACTCTACAAAACTATTTGTCTGACTCTGTTTCTTTACTAGTCTCTGATGTAATCCACAAGTTAGTTCACATTGGATTGCGTTTTACCATTCCCGTGTGATTAGTATAGTCATTCAAGAGCGAACTTGAACTCATAATTTTTCTTTTCATGTCCTACAGGCGTGGAGAGTATGGACTGAAGAAAGGCCACTGGAGGCTGGAGCTGATAGATAAATCACTAGGTGATTCAACCACTCAAGCTGATGTATTAAGATGTATTCACATAGGGCTCTTATGCGTACAAGACAGACCAGAGGATAGGCCTGACATGTCATCTGCAATTCTAATGCTAAATGGTGATAAACCATTGGCCAAGCCAAAGCAACCTGCCTTTTATCCGCACCAATTCGGTTCTTCATCAGGCAGCTATATATTATATTCAACCAATGAAATATCTTCAGTTACTAAGTTAAAGGTATTAAATCAGCCTGGTCATAATTTGAAGGATCTTTAGTTACTAAGTTAAATGATTTTAATGAATATTATTATCCAATAAAAATAATGATATAAACCACTTTATATACATGTGCTAAATTATGAACCAAAAAAAAATGCTAAATTAAGTCAATTAATTAATTAAAATAAGAGTAAATTAGTTTAACATCCTTTGTGTTTGGTTAACATTACATATAGGGAGCTGTTATTTAGTCAAAGTTAAAAAAATTTCATATTAATTGAGGATAATTTAATCTATATCATATTTAGACATTAAATAAAACATGACATTAACAAAATAGGATATAAAAACAGCCACTCCCTACATATATATATATTTTTTCTGTATTTTGAAAATTTATACATAAAATCAATTACTTAACACCATTAATAATATTCTTTTTAGATATTTTTTTTTTTTTTTACCAAAAGGATGATAATAACAAGATTATTCTCATCTTAAAGGCAATTAGATTTTAGCAGTTTTTCGAAGATTTGGATTGCTTCACCGTTGGATCCAATTGTAATTTGGTGAGTAGGTTCTTAAGATGTAACTTTTCAATTTAAACCGTAGAGATTGAATTCTAAGACTCCTACCTCTAAATCTAGTTTGCCATAGCCATAACCCTCCGTCCGAAACACTCTATCAGCACTAGTTTGCCATTTCTAAATCAATCTCACGAGAAAGGAGATAATTTCCAGAACGAAAATGGATGATCCATGTTGTTTGAGTTGGAGCTGGTCCCCCACCCAAGGCATTAAACTGACTAGAATCACTCTTCCATTCATACTTTTCCTGGGGTTTGCACAGATTTTCCAGACTTCTGCGTACCACTTGCACAGGTACGAACGACGACTTTGACTATTTCTTTCTACTTTTTGGACGAGGATTCAAATACCATCTAGTTGCACAGGCAACTAAAGCAGAATAAAGAGAAAGAGAAATAAAAAAAGCAGGAGAGGATATGAAGTTAGTGCATTCGCCTTGTATAGTCATATACTCGCAAGAAAAATCTCTCTATTAGGATTTAGTATTTAAATTCCCGGTGGGTCGGAAGCTGATAACAAACCCAAACCATGAGAACTAGAATGGAAGGCTATAAGGTGATAGACATAGTAGTCTACTCTCTCCTACTCTCCTTCAAATCCACCTTCTCTAAACAGGACTGTATTACTGCAAATCAGTCCATTCATGATAAGGAGACCCTGGTTTCTGCGGCTGGAACTTTTGAAGCTGGATTCTTCAGCTTTGGAAATTCACAGAGCCGATACTTTGGTATATGGTACAAGAGTATATCACCTAGGACGGTTGTATGGGTAGCCAACAGAGCTATCCCAATTAAAAACTCCTCAGGAGTTTTCAAGGTCACTGGTGGAGGAAATCTCGTTATACTTGATGGCACAGGGATTGCAGTCTGGTCCTCCAATGCATCAAGAATTGCAGAGAAGCCAGTTATACAGCTTTTAGAGTCTGGAAACCTTGTTCTAATGGATGGAAATAACAAAGAATCTCTTTTGTGGGAAAGCTTTGATCATCCTGGTGACACCTTACTTTTGGGAATGAAACTTAAAAGCAATTTAGCAACGGGTCATTACACGTCTCTGACATCTTGGAGGAACTCACAAGATCCTGGTCAAGGTGAGTTTTCATATTACATCTATCCTCACGGTTTTCCTCAACTAGTTACTACAGAGGAAGCAACCATAGTGTACAGAGCCGGGTCGTGGAATGGCTATCTCTTCACTGGTTTCCCCTGGCAAAGATTGCACAAAGTCTTGAATTTCTCTTTTGCCTTCAATGGGAAGGAAGTCTCTTACGAATGTGGACCCTTAAACCATTCAATTGTTACAAGAGTAGTGCTTAATCCATCAGGTCTTGCACAACGTTTCATATGGTCAGATAGGACACGAAGTTGGGAGATTTATGCTGCTGGGCCCACGGACTCGTGTGAATATTATGCCATGTGTGGTGCAAATTCTAACTGCAATGTTAACAACTCTCCAATGTGTGAATGCTTGCAAGGTTTCATACCCAAATTTAAAGCAAAATGGAATTCCTATAATTGGTCTGATGGGTGTGTTCGGAAAATAAATCTGAATTGTCATAATGGAGATGGGTTTCTCAAGTATACGGAAATGAAATTGCCAGACACGTCTTCCTCCTGGTTTGACAAGAACATGAACCTTGAGGAATGTGAATCAATATGTTTGAAAAACTGTTCTTGCACGGCATATGCAAATTTAGATATCAAAGGCAGTGGCAGTGGTTGCTTGCTTTGGTTTGGTAACATTGTGGACTTGAGAAAACACGCATCTGATGGACAAGACATTTACATACGGCTGGCTGCTTCAGAGCTAGGTAATTTCGTTCTAATTTTTTCTTTACCTTTTTTCATTACCTGAATATTACACTTTAATAACAAAATTACAAATTTATCACACTTTTTAATTTAATTATCTAAATATTACAGTTTTAAAAAAATTAAAAATAAAAAATATATTTTACATGTGGAGACCACCAAACGCACTAGTGACTACGAGGCGTGTCCACGTGAGAGACGCCGATTACCAATTAGCGTGTCTCTTCTTTTGCAGCTTTTCCTTTCTTTTTTCTTTTTTTATTCTTATATATAGAAAAGACAACAATAAAGATCACGCTATGGGGCTACCGGCGTGTCTGACATGAACACGTCACATGGCTACTGGTGCGTCTGGTGATCTCCACATGTTGGTTATATTTTTTTTTTTGAAAAAAAAAATTTAATATTTAGGTAATTAAGTTAAAAATTGTTATAGATTAGTAAATTTATTTGTAAAGTATAATATTTATGTCAAAGAGTCTTCATTCAAACATAGAAGAGAAATGACATTATTATAATTTTGATCTCTCATTTTAACAAAGTGAATGATTTGGTTCTCTTCTTTAAAAATGAATAATTTAACCCATTTATTTTGACAAAAGTTATAGTTTTGGTCATTCTGTCTCTCAAACATTAAAAAAACAGATATGGAAATGCTTACATGCCAATAAGAAATTATTATTTTAATATGATTAACCCCAAAATACTAAAGTAATCTTAAAAAAAAAAATTGAATTGCTTCAATTGTGAAGTTATGCTCAGAGATGTCTTGTCTCCGTATGCTTTCACTTCTTTTTCATCTCTGAACTGCTCAGAGTTGCTTGTGTATGACTAACGGTGCTTTTAGTCTCTCAGGATATGCTTTGAATAACAACAGGAAATTCAACAAGAAGCTTGCAGGGATTCTGATAGCAATCACTACGTTCATAGCAGGCATGTTAATTACAGGATTAGCTATATATGTATGGAGGAAAAAACTTGAGATACCAGGTGCGTTTTGAAATATTTAATTTGACTTTTTGGGTTCATATATTTTGGTACAACAATTTATGATGCATTAAATTTTAAGTACTGTGCCATGTTTTTTATTTTCAGATTTAATAATCAGCAGTCTCTCCCCACCCCTCCAACAGAACGTATTAATTTTTTTGTCAATCATTTCAAGTCCATGTCTTACAATTTCAGGGACGAAAATAATAATTAACTCGAGGGATCAAATTGGAAAAATGGAGAAGGAAGACATTGCCTTGCCAACATTTGATTTACCAACCATTATTAATGCAACTAATTACTTCTCTGTCAGTAACATATTGGGAGAAGGTGGATTCGGAGTAGTTTACAAGGTGATATGATTACATCCTGCCAATGGATCCATATTCTTTCTGTTGTATTTTAATGTTTCCACATACTGATTATCAGGGTACACTGCCAAATGGGCAAGAGGTTGCAGTCAAGCGGCTTTCAGAGAATTCTGGACAAGGACCAGAAGAGTTCAAGAATGAAGTTTCGTTAATTGCAAATCTGCAGCACCGTAATCTTGTAAAGCTTATTGGATGTTGCATTCAAGATGATGAAAGACTTTTGATCTATGAATTCATGCCCAACAGAAGCTTGAATTACTTTATTTTTGGTTTGAGCTTTTATCTCTCCTAAATCCTTGGTTTAGTCTTACTATGAAAATCAATTCATTGTCATGCTAACTTAAAAAAGGAAACATGGCAGATCAAACTAGAAGTTATTTCTTGGATTGGAATAAGCGCTTCCAAATTATTAGTGGGATTGCTCGAGGACTTCTTTATCTTCATCAAGACTCTAGACAAAGAATTATTCATAGAGATATCAAAACTAGCAATATTCTTCTTGATAATGATATGAATCCGAAAATATCAGACTTTGGTTTGGCTAGGACATTCATCGGAGATCTGGCTGAGGATAATACAAAAAAAGTTGTGGGAACTTAGTAAGTATGATTAAACTTCATTACTTTAAGTTGCATAATTTTTTTTGTCTTTTTTTTTTTTTTAAAAGTTTCACTTTTTTTTTTTTTTTGTGTTGNTTTTTCTTGTGTTGATTTGCAGTGGTTATATGCCTCCTGAATATGCTGTACATGGAGTTTTTTCAGTAAAATCTGACGTCTTTAGCTTTGGTGTTATTGTACTAGAGATAGTTAGTGGGAAGAAGATCCGAGAATTTTCTAACCCACATAATCACCTTAACCTTCTTGGACATGTAAGCCTAAAGAATGAGTTTTCGTTGCAGTTCTCAACTACCATGTGCAATTGCACAATTTCTGTTTCTTTACCTGCTTCTGATTTAAACAACAAGTTGGTTCATAATTGATTCAATTATATCTTCTCTGCTATAAAATGTTGGCAGTTCAAATTGTTCTCTATCTCAATTCTAATATCCATGTCTTCCAGGCATGGAGACTGTGGAGTGAAGAGCGGCCATTACAGCTGATGGACGAATCATTAGGTGATTCGTTCAGCGCATCTGAAGTATTAAGATGTATTTACATGGGGCTGCTATGCGTGCAAGAGAAACCAGAGGATAGGCCAAACATGTCATCTGTTGTTCAAATGCTGAATGGTGAGAAACCATTGCCCAAGCCAAGGCAGCCTGCTTTTTATCCACACCAAGTTGATTCTTCATCTGGCGACTGTGAACAGTGTTCAAATGAAATGTCTATCTCGTTGCTTGAGGCAAGATATTAAATCTAAACTCAAGTACAGATGGGAAGGAGGTGGGTTTTCAGAATATGTGACAACCGACAAATGCTGGTGTTACCTGTGATACTGTAAAAAAGCTAGAAATTTAGTGTAAACTCAAGTACAGATGAGAGATTCCTTTAGTGTGAAAAAAAAGCTACTGAGTTGCCTGGTAAGATATTATTGTCGAAATTTCACCGCATGTAGCTAGAAACCATTAACATTTTTCAACCAGAAAATTCTAGAGAATTCCATAAAAGCTTATATTCTCCCTTGCCTATATATAGATGATTTAGTGATAGACTTACTGAACCAGTAAATCACAAAAGTTTTCAAGTGATGGAAGTTATGTCTCAAAACCCTACTCGAAACTTCTTGCTAATTCTGCTAATATTCCTTCTTCTTGAACCAATTTCTGCAAATGATGCTTTTTCTATCGATCTTCACAAAGATCTTGTAAGGTTTTAGAGCTGCACAACCACAATAACAGGAACAACACAGCAAACGAAATAGCATTACCAACAGCAGCAATATCACAAGCAAGTATCAATCAAAGCTACCAGAAACAATTTTAATAGACATAAGATAAAGGAAGAAGAACACCAGATATACATGGTTCAGCCAAGATGACTTACATCCACGGGAGAGAGCAGTTCCACTATGATTAACACAATCAAGATCAAGTCTTGTTACAATAGAATACCCCTTGGTCTTGTTCTTGACCCTTGCAACAGATACAAGCAAGAACCTCAAGCCTCACTCTATTCTCTTCTCTCAATCTTCCTAACTCTTGTCTTCTCTGATTTCCCACACAGCACACAGAAATGTTAAGATGAAGTTAACCACGCATGTGTAAATCACATGCTTATATAGCAACTAACAGCCAATCACAAGCCATTATTAACCAATCAGCTTTAGTCAGTTATGGCCATTAACTAACTAACTGGAAAAACTAATAAACTGATTTGTAACTAACTTGTAACTGATTTTTGGGACACTTCATATAACAGATCTGGATACCTCTTAATTTCCCTCACTATTTTTTTTTTTTACTGTAATATTTTCTTTCCATCTCTTTTCAAAGGTCAGTTGCGAAGAAGCTCGACATTCACAAGAATAGAACAAAGGCGTCGGAAGAAGTGCTCAAGAGAAGCTAGAGTCTTTACGGAGGTCCATTTCAAGTTGTGCATGGAAAAATGCATGAAAGAATGGTTATTAGAGGGAGCTCTTCTAGATGGTTGTATTTGTACTGATTTCTCTGCTCTCTATCAGGATAAAGGTTTCTTTTTTTTTTTTTTTTTTTTNTTTTTTTTTTTTTTTTTTTGCCTGTGGATAAATAACACTATATTTGCCATGGAGAGAATTCAAACCGGGAAAAGGGAAAAGGGAGTGAGGAGACTAGCTTTATTATTGGAATAATGCTCTATTGTGTTAAAGCTCTTCCACAAGATAAAAGTTAATAGATGTAAAAGAAAATAACCTCTTATATGTGACTTTTACCTGTGCATTTCTTTTCTTTCATTTTGCTTGAGTATAACTAGAAGCAACCTCACTTGTTAACTTTATAAAGATAAATAAGAATCATTGCTCAATATTCATAATTATGGTGTTTCTATGTGGCAAAAATCTATACTAATAAGAGTGTGATTGTGTAAGAATGTGAACAGTTGCCCATGAAAGGATAAAAATGCTGTTTTTTCTGGCACAGTTTTGATCAATCCAATGATCGGGTGGAGATTTCTTGTCCGATTGGATTGAAATTTTAACCGGAGATTCTTCACTCATAGTCCTTCAACCTTGATGGTGGAGATCGTGATTGGAGATCCTTAGCTTGCTTAGAAAATTCATAAACAATAGCCACGTTTTGGTTATATTTTTCAACTCTTCATTTTTGGTTTGTCATCTTCTTGATCATTTTGTTCTACAGTGAATGACCTTTGATGTTGGCAATGAGTTAATGCATTTTTTTTTACAAAGGAGGGGAATGCACTGAGCCACTGAGAAAAGAAAATTGAAATATATAGCGGAAATAAACAATTAACATCAATCTTTAGTTCTTATACTCAAAGGATGTGTCACTAGGCCCACAAATTATTAGTAAATTAATTTTATACAAATTAGATTAATATTGTGAATGAGTCAGTGCATGTTTCTAATGCTTTCAACTAGAGAAAAATATTATACAAAATGGGGTCATTCCTTGCATAAAATGGTTTTTCCCGTTTTATTTAATTCGCTGCTTTTTTGCATACAGCTTTGTTAATTCTTGCCATATTAACTTTTTGCCAAAGCAACATAATAAGAGCAACCTCCTTTCTAACGACTTTCCAACTGCTGGCCAATTACCATGATCCAATATGTGTTGTCATTTTATAAGTTTAAGCTTCATGGACATGAGGTTGTCCGTGACAAAGATATATAATGAAAGCCTAAGTGCAATGATCTTTGAAAATAAGTAGAATTCTATGTTATAAGGTTTTCTTGTTTCAAAACAATTGTCTTGGTCTTTAATATCAAATTCTAAGCCACACCCATTCACCTTGAGCAGTTTACTACAATTACCATTTACTAATAAATTGAATCTATGCATTCTTATCCATCTTTGATACTACAACCCAAATGTTCTCCCACTAAAGTTTGGATGCAGTGCATGTGTATCGATTAACTTTTAAGTTAATGTTCTATTAAGTTTTTGAACAGACGTGTTGATATCTAGGTACCTATGTTGCATGAGTACTGGTACAAGTTTCGTACCCGAGTACAACACAAAACACTGGTACAACAAATTTTCAAAAAATTAGAGTACGAGTATGTCACGTCATATATATAATAAAATTCTCCATTACAGCAAATTATGTCATATTTCTTCAACTCAATACAAAATAAAATGAAGGTTGATTTTGTGAAGGATCAAAGNTTCAAAAAATTAGAGTACGTGTATGTTACGTCATATATATAATAAAATTCTCCATTACAGCAAATTATGCCATATTTCTTCAACTCAATACAAAATAAAATGAAGGTTGATTTTGTGAAGGATCAAAGCAAATTGAGAAGAAGAGAATAAGTATAAAATAATATCAAAATGAGTGTTTTAGTCATTCAAAATGTACCAATTTTTTTTTTTAAAAAAAAAAAAAGCTAAAATGAGTTTCCTCCTCTAATACGAGTTTCAAGTTTATGATACATCTCGAAAACAGGTACAACACCAATTTTAAAGTACCTATGCAACATAGCTAGGTACACACACGTAAGAAAAAAAAAATTCCACCCTATACAAATATATTAGAAGTGATGACAATCAAGCATAAGAATGCATGTTCTTCTAATTTTCAAATAATAGGATGTTATACTGTGCTCTGAAAAAGAAAGGACGCGCTACCATATCAAGCTGATGTACTTATATATGTATATATCAAATAAAACATTTTGAAATAATACGAAAAATACATACCGTGGTTGAATCCATAAAATGCACTTGCAGTGCCACCAACGGCAGAACCAATCTGCAAAACATTTGAATCCCACAAAGAATAACCAAAGTTTAGTGCACCCACATAAAAAAACATCAAATAAATTGATTGTTCATCTCTAACTTGGATCCTATATTCAGTAAAAAAAATTCAGATAAAAGATCCAAATTGACAAAATGTTAAGGATACAATTACGCATGACTACGTTAGAAGAATTAACCATAGGAAAGCTATCCCTAATAAGAGGTGCAACCGTCCAATCACTGGTTTCCTGTAAAAAATTCAAAGAGAAAGCTCATGAAAAGGAACAGAAAGCAACTACAACAAGTAGAGAAAGTTGAGAAATACCATCCCCTTGGAAAGTGGTCCTGCGCAGTGATGACATCGTATATTTTTACAAGTACTAGAGCTACTACCAGTGGAACCATGTCTACTAAGGTTAGAGCTTGCCATGCCCGTCTCCTCTCCTCCGCAAATCAGAAGGAAAACCCTCAACGAAATAACCACTTTGTACTAAACTCACTAGTTAATGCATTTATGCAACCAAATATAAATTTGACAGGAAATAGACACCATCAAGCTTGAAATATTTCCATAAACCAAATAGGGGCAGCCACAAAAATAGTTTCAGACCAGCCACACCAAGGCTCCCCACAATCACCATGCATTGGTTAATAAGTCACATGAGGATAAGCAATAAAATCAGCCCAGAGAACAGGATAAACTCAAGACAGATAAGAATCATTCTAGTCCCTCCATATGAAATACAAACTAGATCTTTTCCATTTACAACACATAAATCAAGAATAAACATACAAGAAAACCCATCACAGTATTCATCTAACAACATTCAGAGATGAAATAATCAGCCATCTAAAAGCAGAAACCAGCACTGTAACAAGAATGGAAATATGACCAAGATTCCCAAAAGGAGTAGAGGAACATAGGGAGATCCATTCAGTCAACCAGCCACTATATGGCAAAACGAGGCTGTGTAACAATCTCTAAAATGCAGAGAAAAGATAGGTATCCTATACGAGCCATTGATTTGCAAAAGAATAAGTTAGAACAAACCTAAAAACAGACCCTAATCAGTCCAAACGGCAAAACTAATTTGGACCAAAAACAGTACAGAATAATGTTACACAACACCATAACAGCAAGAGCAAGAAAAGCCCCTAAACTCATAGAATTCCAGTCAAAACAGATTTAAATGTACAAGGAAGAAAAAAAAAAACAAAAAACAAAAAGAAGAAGACAACAATCACAAATTGAAAGGAGAATCCTGCCCAAAATAGCCCAAAGACCAAGAAATTCATCCAAGACCAGCAGCACCCTATTTAAAATCACACAACTAGAAACATTCAACAATGGAGACCAGCACCTCAGTTATCTTCACCCTGTGACAACATTGGGTACATTTAAAATTCAGTCAGCAGTCAATGAATTTAGTTTCAAAAGGGTGCATGAATAACGAAAGTTGCTATGCAATTTAAAACCAAAATCAAGTCATTTTTAACTACAATGAAATATATTAGACCACAGCATAACGATGCAAATGGAAGTGATAGTCCACAAAGTTGAACAGCAGGAAGTCTATCTTTCAAGGTATGAAACTTATGACAAA
>QAOA01005582.1:17934-74190 GCA_003255065.1 Cercis canadensis
AAGAAGAAGACAACAATCACAAATTGAAAGGAGAATCCTGCCCAAAATAGCCCAAAGACCAAGAAATTCATCCAAGACCAGCAGCACCCTATTTAAAATCACACAACTAGAAACATTCAACAATGGAGACCAGCACCTCAGTTATCTTCACCCTGTGACAACATTGGGTACATTTAAAATTCAGTCAGCAGTCAATGAATTTAGTTTCAAAAGGGTGCATGAATAACGAAAGTTGCTATGCAATTTAAAACCAAAATCAAGTCATTTTTAACTACAATGAAATATATTAGACCACAGCATAACGATGCAAATGGAAGTGATAGTCCACAAAGTTGAACAGCAGGAAGTCTATCTTTCAAGGTATGAAACTTATGACAAAGCCTATTGAAGGACATGACGTGCAGTTGCCAATCATCCCTAAAAAGCAAAAGGACAGTAGGCAACAAACTAACTGAAGGTAAGTAACAAATGTCCCATGTTTGATGTCAAGTCTCTCCTATCAAAAGTAGGGAGCTTTATGAGCCAGTGGGCGTCATGAAGCCGTTATTATGTGGATTAGAGATAAAATCTTGAAACCACTTGATCCATTTGTTTCTTCTTTGTTATATTTTTTTAAGAAAGAATAAGAAAGATAACAAGTGAGGAAATTATTTTAGACAAACGGCTTGACTCGTTCTTCTACAAGTTTGGGATTCATTTTGAAAGAAATTAAAGTTGAAAATAACTTAAAGAAGAATGTTCATTCTTTTAAAAGAACTCTCTTTCTCTTTTCTTTTTTTTCTGTTTTGACCAAGAGAAAAGAGGAAAAAACCAATCCTTAACCAAAAATTCCAAAGTCCAAGCTAGGTTAGACCCACTTGGTTGAAGGCCCAATTTCATCCCAATCCCTTTAGTCAATTTTTATTTTATTTTATTTCATTTTATCCTATTTTTATTCCATTATTGTCATTTATTACAGAAAAGATTAAAAAAATAAAAATAAAAAAAGAGAAATCAGAAAATAAAAAATTTACTTTTACATCATAGAATGAGATTAGGAGCAATAAAAAAGAGATATGCAAATTACATCTCAATCTCATGGCTTATTAACACAAATAATACACTTTTAAAAACAATTTAACAATATAGAGCAGTTCAAAAATATTTTATCAAATGAAACAATTTTCAATAAAATACTATTTCACAACCGAACAAGCATCAAACCACCAAACTCCAACTAGCGAAATTCTTTAAATCATGACAAACCCGCAGATTTAGTAGTGAAGTCGCAACTGAAAAGCTGCCTTTACATGTGGGACCCACTAAGTCAAATGGCGGATTCACTTGATCAAATGGCAAATTGGACCGCCTCAAGTTACGAGGAGTGACATTCAGAAAATCACAGATGAGTTTCAGCTATTCGGCGAACACAACTCCCATTTTTCCCTTGTTCCTTCTCATTTCAATATTAGGTATTCTTCTATTGATTCATTCAATCTATTTGAGAAATAATCTAACAATAATTTATCTTTGGATCGTTTTTATTTTTCATTGCCTCTCTAACAATGTAGATCTTATAAATCTTCATTACATTAATACGTTTCCTTCTTCCTTTTCTCTTAGGAGCGTTTGACAGACGGATTCTTTTTAGTTTTTTAGGAATCTCAACTTGAGAAACTAATATTCTCATGTTTGATAATACAAGATTTCAAAAAAAACATTCTGAGCAAAGTAGGATTTTGAGGAACGATTTTGGGGCAAGTTTCCCACCAAAATTTTCTCCTAAGAGTAGGAATTTTGGATTCCTATGACCATAGAAAAGTTTTTTAGACGTAAAAAGACAAATATATCCTTCATTAATGGCATAATCATAATAATGCCAAAATTCTTTTATTAAAAATAAAATAAAAGAGAAAAATAAATAAGACAAAATTAAATAAAAAACATAAAAAAAAAATGTACCAATGACACAATTTTTTTAAAAATAAGTATTTATTAATTATAGGAAGTAATTTTATTCTTTTCTTTTTACTTAAAATAGATAAGGGTATTTTTTTAAAAAAATGTTAAGATTCCCAAGAAAGTTGTATTGGAACCAAACGTGGGGATATAAAATTCTCAAGAAACATTGTCTAACATTCCTAAGAATGTTTAAGGCCAACTAAACGCATTTGTAACATTTTTTAGAATCATCATTCCCAAGAAACATAATTCCCAGAAAAAGAATAAAATTACTAGTTATNAAGAATAAAATTACTCGTTATAATTAATGAATATTTATTTTTAGAAAATTTATGTCTTTGTTATATCTTTTTTATGCTTTGCAACTTTTAATTTTTTGTGCTTCCTATTTAATTTTGTCTTATTTACCTTTCTATTTTATTTAGCATTATTATGATTATACCATTAATGAAGAGTATATATGTTTTTTTACATCACCAAAATTTTTTCATAGTCATGAGAATCCAAGATTCCTACCCTAATAGAAAAATTTTGGTGGGAAACTTGTCCCAAAATCATTCTCGAGAATCTTACTTTCCTAAAAAAATTTTTAAAACCTTATACCAGACATGGGAATATTAGTTTCCCATGTTGAGATTCTCAAAAAACTAAAAAAAATCTGTCTATCAAACGCCCCTTAGTTTCTACAAAGAAATGAGAAGATGTAATAGAGTTACAAATTGATGTGAAGGTAGCTCACCCTTTTACTTTTTCTTGTTTTTATCTCCGGCCTCTTCCGCCATTTAGACCCAAGTTCTCTACTTTTCAGAATTGCAGTTTTGAATTAATAATTTTTGCAACAAAAGCCCAAAAAAATTGCTTTCCTTCAATTTACCTACTTGCAATGAAAAGCTTAATTACATTATGTCAGCAAGTCTATTTACTATTTGACCTGGTTGGTCCCACATGTCAGTGTAACTTTTTAGTTGCGACTTAACTATTGAATCCACCAGTTGGGGTTTGACATGATTTAAAGAATTTCGCCAATTAGGATTTGGCGAAGTAAGACTTGTCCAGTTATGAAATAATATTTTATTAAAAACTACCTCATTTTGGTAAAATGTTTTAAAATTGCTCTATATTGATAAATTTTTTTAAAAGTATATTATTTGTGTCAATATGCCCAATCTCATTGGTCCAAAACCTTATGCACTTGTTAAATAATAATAATATTAATAAAAAATACATTAAGTAAAAATAAAAGAAAAATGAAAAAAGAATAGGCAGATAAGAGCAAAAGACACGCAAGAAGAAGGGAGGAGAGAAAGAATAGACAAGGGACTGAGAGAGAGGAGATTGAGAAGGAGAGTGAGCAAGCGAGAACGAAAAAGAACAAGGAGAAAAGAAGCACAGAAAGAGCAAGAGAGCTTGAGGTGTTAGACCATTTTTTTTTTTTTTTACTTAATGTATTTTATATTAAATATTATTATTATTGAATAAATGGATAAGGTGTTAGACCAATTGGATTGAGGTGCAATCTACATACATACCTCTATCTCATTGATCCTAGTCTTAACCCATGATGTAAAAATAAAATTTCTTTTTTTCTTTTTCTAATTTCCCCTTTTTTTAAAAAAAAAGAGTAAAATTTAGAGATGAATTAGTTATCGAAAAGGTTATGGCTTGTTCTGTTCATACATTATTAATTATAGGTGCTCAAAGTTTTCTATTTTTTTATTTTTTGAATTTCTCTCAAAGCGCCATCTAATCAGACGCTTTAGGGCTAGAAACATCATCACGTGCCTCTTTCCTATACTAAAGAGCAATATTTCTAGTGATTTTAGGAGGAAAATTTATCAAGTTGGGACAATTTCACTATGAAAATGTCAAAGGTTCTACTATAACTGTTGAGTATGTTGGGAATTTCAAAAAGAAAACCAATGAGGGAATTGTTGGTATGGTATTCTATAAATTGAACACTAAACCTAACCAAGAGGCAATGACTATTGGATCTTATTTGAGCAGTAAACACCGCTACGGTTGTAGACATTGTATTTTGTTCATGTGCTTTTCATGACATAAAATAAAAAAGAAGAAAAAATGAAATTTGAGATATTGTATTTCTAAAATTTCGAGATCTTGTATTTTTTTTTTTAATTTTCCAAAATTGTGTATAAATAAAACAATAATTTTTGAAAACAAGTAAGTTCTTAATTTTTGGTTTATTTCTTTTTATATTGTATTTAGACTTTTATAAGAAAATATATCCTATCCTCATTACCTTGGTCTAGTCTAATTTTTAATCCAACTCAAATTTCTCATTTGACCCACTTGACCCATTCATTTTAATGTTTTAAATTTTTGCAAATGAATAATAAAAAATATTTTCTTACATCACTAGATCTAGAATGACCAATGATGAAACAATGAATAAATTTTTTCCATTCTCTATTGGTCCAAGTTGGTGTTCTTTATCTCCATTAAGTAAATAAACAAAATAAAATAAAAGCTTGGGCAGTTATCAATGGGCAAAAGAGAGAAAAGAAAATAGCACTTCGGAAAGAGCAAGAAGGACTGAGAAGCATAAAGAATGAGGGAGTAAGTGAGAGAAGAGAGAAATAGAAGAGAGGAATAGATAGGACAAGAAGCATCGTGAGAGATAAAGCTTGAGAAACAAAGGCAGAGGAAAGGAGGTCAAGAAAGGAGAGTCACCAAGGGAGAAATCGTGAGAGAGAAAGCTTGAGAAACAGAAGGGCAGCAGAAGAGAATCCAGAGCAAGGAAGAAACTAAGTAAGGGAGAGTGAGGGATCAACGAGGAACAGAGTCCCTTCATACTCCATCAATAATAGCTCTATTCAGGTATAATTTCATTTTCCCTAAACTTGGATTAATTTCTTTGATGAGAGTTTTGTTTTTTCTTCTCTCCTTGTATCTAGCATTTCTTTGATTTGATCATGCTTTCAAATCTCTTCGTTACCCTTTTTTTTTGTTGACTAATACAATGCGTAGGTTTTAGTGTTTAACTATTTCTGTCTCTGTTACTTTTTCCTTCCTGTTAATGCGTCTAAAGATTTCTATTGTATCACTAAACCCCACGCATTGTATCTGAAGATTTTTTTTTTATTTGTTTATTTACTTAATGAAGATAAAATACACTAACTTGAATTAATAGGGAATGAGATAAATCTATTACTTGTTTCCTCATTGGTACTTTTAGATCTAGTGATGCCAGAAAATAACTTCTTAAAAATTTCTTTATTTTTATTTTTATTTTTATTATTCATTTATAAAAATTTAAAACATTAAAATTTTAGGTTGGTAAATTTAAAAAAAATGCAAGACCATGAAATTTCACAAATGTAATATCACAAATTTCGCTTTTTTTTTTTTTGTGGGATGTTAGTGCATATTTGCTAGAGTTAAATTGATTTCTTATGTATTCATATTCATTCTGATTCATTTTTGTGCTATTATTGATGGAGGTCCATAAATCCGATGTTAAACACACTCTCACATGTAGTGTTTCAAGAAATATGTTTAACATCTTCATTCAAAACTTTATGAACCTCCCTAACCCCTTAACTCAACATAGCTAAATGGGAAATCATGCATAATAATAAATCGGGCAAGGGGGCAAAGGACTCATGAAACAACTTTTAATCAACATTCCTAGATTTCACCTTCCCTGCATGGTCAATTATCATGTCACCCACATCTCAACACTATAGGTGAGAAGTCTCTCCCGATGTTGAACAAGTATACTCTTTTCCACAACCATTACATTTACACTTTTCTTTCCCATCATTGATACCAATCTTTGTGAAAAAATTCCACACAACAAAAGTGCTAGTTCTAGCCTTTTTCTTAGGGAAATTATGCTATCCCTCTAAAGTGGGAGGTAGCGCTACCACCCGCTCAAAACTTTCAATTTGGAACAAATTAGTTCTTGTTTTTTAACTCATTTTGAAGCTCTTGTCAATAAGAGCAAACTAGTGTGAGTGAGTCAAATTGATTAAACACTAACAAAAGTGACATAAATTGGAAGTTATAAGATAAAGTTTATGCCACGTAGCACTTTTTCTTTATGGCCCAATTCATGCAGCTTAGCTACTTTTAACTGTTTTGAGTCACATGGAATCACTTTGATTTTGCAAGAGCTTCGTAATGAGCCTTCAAACAAGAGCTATTTATGTCCAAATAAAAAATTCTGAGTGGGTTGTAGCATTAGGTCCAAGAGGGATGGTAGCATCACAATCCACTTTTCTTAGATGGTTCAGAACCATCTTTAGTAGCAGTAGTGGCTGTGGCATTCGGAGTTTCTAATATTTCTAAATCACCATCCATTTCCTTAGTTTGAGATTCAAAATCCATGACTCAGCAAACCAAAATCCAATCACACGAATTCAAAACCAAAAGCCATATTCACAATCCAATTATTCAAATTCTAATTTCAGAAACACAATACAATAATTCACCAGCCATATTGACAATCAAATAATTCACAAGCCACATTCACATATTAGATATTACAGAAACACACTCAAAAGTCAAAACAAAATCAGAGTCAGAACACTTAGAACAGAAACAAAAGCACATTTATAGACTGTCAGACACCACAGAGGAGGGAGAGAACTAAGAGAAGGAGAAACAATACATCCAAAAATCCTTTCCAAGTTCTAATTTTTCCAAAAAGAAAAATTGAAACAGGATAACTGGGTTACTGGAGAAAAGAAATAAACCTGAATGCTGAGACCGGCTTGAGCTCAATCACTGCCCTGCCTACGCTATGCCGGCCACCGCTGTGCCGCCGCGGTGCCACCGCCGGAATGTCGAGACCGAGAGGGGAAGGGGAGTGCCGACGGCCGAGTGAGTTAACGAGAGCGAGAGGGAGAGGGAGAGGAATAGGGTTAGAGATTGAATAGTTTGGAGAATTGAAAGAAGGGGAATTACTGAATTAGGGATCAAGGTGCAACGGCCCGTTTAGTTTAGTGTGTTCTCTGTTCCTTTATTGTTAGTTTATGAATCACGTGTACTTGAATTGTAAAATATATAAATTTTAAAAGTTTAAATGTATTGTAAGTATATGTAGTTTAGACAAATTTTGAATCAAGTTTTTATAATTTTTTTTTCTCTTTAGGGATCTTTATAGTTTAATTTTTTTTTAATTGGATCTCTGCCGTTATTCCCGGTTATAAATCTGTTAATTTAGTACTGATATGGCAAACGTCTTGTCTATATAGCAATAAAAAAAAATTGATATGGTGCCAAAATGACACAAAAAAAAAGCCATTTCATCAAATTTTGGCTCAAAAAATGCATAAAAAAGTTGATGAAGTGACATTTTTTGTGTCATTTGGATGTTATATCAATTTTTTTATTGTCATATAGACAAACCGTTTGTCATGTAAATATTAAATTGACGGATTTATTACCAGGGATAACGGCAAGTACCCAATTAAAAAAATTTTAAACTATAAAGACCACAAAAGAAAAAAAAAATTATAAGGACTTGATTTAAAATTCATCTAAACTACAAGGACCTGTAATATATTTAAACTAATTTTAAATAATGAATAATAAAATAATATATTAACTATCAAACANTAACTAAATAGTACTAAAATTTTATAAGTTAAATGAGTTCACCATTGACACATGAAAAAAGTAATATCAGAGCGAAAACAAATGAGTTAGTTAGGTTGATGGAGGAGATTTTGCCCACGAAGGCTTACATATTAATGCTTTGTTTGGGAATTTAAGAGGGAAGAAAAGAAAAGAACATAAGAGGAAAGGGGAAAAAAAAAAGTAAGGGATTAAGACTTTCATTTCCATTGTTTGGATGCTTAAAATTAGCACTAAAGAAAAAATAAATAAAAATTTATAATTTTATAAATTTATTTTTTAATAATATATGATTTAATAATATAATACATTATACCTTCTATTAGAAAAAGTGACGTCTTTTGTTGGTATACTGTCAACTTTCCTTTTGTTATATAGAAAAAAAAAAAGAGTAAAATCCAATGTGATCACTTCAATTTTTGACAAAAAAAAGTATCTCAATTAATAGAATTTATGTTTGTCTTTTTGATTGATTTTAATAGAAATAGTTTTTTTAAAAAAAATTGCCTAAAAATAAAGAAAGAGAAAAAGATAAACAACTGGAACTGAAGAATTTTATTCACCCTTTCAGCTAGTGATTGATGACATAATGGTAAAGACAATTTCTCTTTTGTTTTTTTCGTCCAAAGGAAAGACAATAACATTTTAAGGAACTAGGAATCAGAACCAGTAAATACCTTGTGTGTGCTGGTGGGTATAATAGTAAAAATACCCTATTTCCCTTCTCTTTTTTTTGTTACCTACCGGTGTCCAGGTTTCGCCCGACTAATCCGATTTCGAGCCGGGAAGGACCACAAGGGTGGTAAAGCTCTCCCAACAGACGCAACTACATTCCTAAGGGCTCGAACCTGAGACTCTTAGTTAAGCTAGAACAACCCCTTACCAGCTGATCTACACGTTTGTTGGTACCCTATTTCCCTTCTAAACCTTCTAAATTGGAGAACACAAAATTAAAGGCTACAAAGAAATGCAAGGTCTAAGGTTACTGCTCGTTTCCTAACTAAAACTCTCAAACAAGAATAAGACAAGTTTAATCGTTTCCTCTCTTTTCCTTTTCGTGAGGACAAGTTTAGTTTTTGCTTTTCTTTTCGTTCTTTCTCACTTTTTAACTCCCAAACAAATCATAAAAGATTTTGACAAGTGACTCTTAGAGTTGGTGACAGTGGATTTACCTTACCACAGATGTTTTCATTATTACTATTTTTCTTTGTATCATGTAATGCGAATTCCCTCTTAGTTAACATTATTGTCATGTTTTTTTTCCTTTTGGTAGATGTTAGCCTTTGTTATTTATATCGTGTCATTTGATCATATGACGTATCATTAGAGGAAGTTGTTTATTTGCAGATAATTATCATAATGCCTGCATTGTTTCACAATGTAATTCTTTTTAAAGTATGTAATATATGTTGTAAGACTTTTTATTTCTTTCTTTTTGGCATTCAATTCTTTACATTATCTCTCACCTTGTCATTTGTGTAGTTCTTTTTTGTTGGTTATTGAAAACGAATTATTTCATATCAATGAAATAGTTTAACTATGAATCTCAAATCCATCAAGTTAGAATTTGTTTCATAAACTATGCAAATAATAATATAATTGGATTGGTATTGCAGCAATATTTTATAAAGGGTTGCAATTTTTTCTATGAATGATGATCAATGGACTAATTCCAAATAATAAAGTATCTTTTATCATATTTTTTGAAAGTTAATTATATAAAAACTATTTAATATGATCTAGAGAACATCCTTAAAATAGTTTTTTTATGAAGTGTTTGTTACAAAATATATATATATAAATCAAGTTACGTGTATAAACTTTATAATTCACTTACTATGTACCATGGACTTAATGAAGGTTAGATTCTATTTCATCAATAATTGGTTGCACAAGAATGCTATTCTCAATAATTAAAATTACATATTTGAATTTTTTAGGACACGAACAAAACACGTGTTATTTTTTTTTTTTTTTGCCATGAAACACATGTTATTAGAACTAGTGCAATTAAACTAATAAACCAATAGTTAGACGAGTGACCTGGTGACCCACTTCCTCTCCACATGAANTTATAATTCACTTACTATGTACCATGGACTTAATGAAGGTTAGATTCTATTTCATCAATAATTGGTTGCACAAGAATGCTATTCTCAATAATTAAAATTACATATTTGAATTTTTTAGGACACGAACAAAACACGTGTTATTTTTTATTTTTTGCCATGAAGCACATGTTATTAGAACTAATGCAATTAAACTAATAAACCAATAGTTAGACGAGTGACCTGGTGACCCACTTCCTCTCCACATGAATAATGGATCCGAGTTTTGATAGCTCTAGAGTGAAGAAATGAACTGAACAATTGCAAAAGCATGGACTGAGATGCAAGATCTGGAAATACAGCTCACCCTCTAAAGGGCCACCGTATGTGGAGTAAAGAGTTTTTGGTAGGTCCCACATTCTAAAATTAGTATTTTTACGAAAATTTAAAAAAATTGAATCATAATAGTATAGGTAAGATTTAAAACAATTGACAAAATTTAAGTTTAATTATATCAAAAAAAATCACTATACTATTTTTCTTATGGTATTTTTCTTGTATAGCACTATTTATGTATTTTATGCGAAATAAATTGTTTTGACTCACATTGGTGACTCATTTTTTCAAATTTTTTACAATAACACAAATTTAAGAATGTGAATCCTACCAAAACTCTCTCAATGAGATGAGTGATGTAGGGCTATTTCGGCAAATTGATAAAAATAATGCATTTAGACAAATTATTTACACAAATGGGATACATTTAAAACTATTTACGTAAAATTGACACTTTTAATTTTTTTTATTAATTTTTTCCTTTAGACTTAAACACGCTTTTGTTGGGCTAATGCGTGTATTAAGAGATTACACTTTTACCAAACTCAGTTACGGTTTTCCATAATCAAACACGCTTCCATAATCANTAATCAAACACGCTTTTAAGTAAATGAGTTATGGTTTTTTTTAAAAAAAGTAGATCACACTTTACATATAAACAAGAACACGCTTTTGGCTCTTTGTGAAAAACTCTTTAGTTAAAAGCGTGTTCCATTGTGAAGACTCCTTTGCCTAAAGCGTGATCCACAAAGAGGCAAGCACGTGTTCTTCATTTTCCCTAAAATGTGATGTGGCCATTTGCAAGCTCCCTCCTCTTCTTGTATAATAATTTATTGTATAAAAACTTCAAAGTCATTCTTATATAATGCTTAAATATGAATATCTCATGTATCTTCAACTGTAAAGTCTGGTTCAATGGGCTTTCTTAATGTACCGAGAATGTCAAGATCAGCGCCATATCGCAAGCTCCCTCCTCTTCTTGGGCTGGCTCCCACTTTTGGTGCATACATAGTACGAGTGGAGTCCGTTTGGGGCTGCAGAATGAGAGGTGCAGAGAAATGTTCCATTTCCATTTCCATAGCAGTTTGATGGCAATGCCAATGCAGCATCAACTTGTCCATTTTCCTTAGCTCAGTTGCCTCTTTCCTTCTTTTATATCTAAACCAAGCTGCTTGTATAAAGCAAGCACCCCATGCCCTCCATTGGTGGGAGTGAAACCTGAATGTGTGCCTGAGTTGTTTACAGTGTAACCTTCGGAATTGGGCTGCCACAAATTTCAAGTCCTCTTCTATGAGGGCAAAAGCTTCCACTTGTGTGATTGCTTTCACTGTGCGAGTTGATGATGGAAGGACAACACTTGGACAAGGGTCCAAGGCCCATGGTAACAGCTCCTCCCCACATAAGTCACCAGGGCCTATTCTGCATGAATTGAAGAACCCAGTTCTGCCACCGTTTGTGGTATAAGAATCTAGACGCCCTCGGATAATAAACAGTATTTCATTCACAGGGTCACCCTCACGAACTAGGCAAGTTCCTTCAGTGCACAGTGAAGGCTTCAGTCTTTCACATATAGCATCTGGCATCCTCTCATCCATTTGATCGAACAGTGGTACCTGGTATATATATGTGTGACATGACATAACAAACAATAGTGAAAACAAAACACTACAACACATGACTAATTAATTTCACAATGATTCGATTCGTTCTAAAAAGGGACGCACTTGTCGAACTAGATTAAGGTAGAGGTGGCGTTTGATGTCTCGTCTGATGTTGAAATAGTTTGTAAATATGCTTATAATTAACCAAGTCCCACATTAGTTAAATTAGAGTATGTAAAAGGCTTTATAAATGCAAACTAAAGTTATAAAGTAACTTTAGTTAAATGGTCACAAGCCCATTTGGCAAGCCTAAATAGCTTAGCAAGACAAAGCTCATTAATGGTCTTTGATTGACATCTTGGGCCTTGATCAATTTGACAAATATTTTAACATTGGTTTTAATATCTTGACCGGACCGGGTCGGGTCGGTTTGACCCGATTCGGATGGTGGTTAATTAAGTTAACAAGTTCAGATGAGTAAACTCGAATAGACAATAGTGTCTGTTTCGAACAGACTGTTGTGACTATTTCGAACAGATAATTATGTCTATTCCGAATAGACAATTATGTCTGTTAATTACTAACCAATTATATTTGTTCATTAGTGCATTTTCAACTCTATAAAAAGGAACTCCCTAATGCATTAGAATTCACTTTTCCATTGAAAGTTTTTGAGGGCTTTGTTGTATCCTGGGGTAACTTGCTTTTATAGAAAAGCAATATTACACTCAAGACAGTGTAATTGTTCATGCCTCAAAGCCAACATAATTAGTCTCCATTATCATTTTCCTAACATCTGAGATCAAAGATCTGTGAGAATGGTTTCCTCGTCACCTCCGCAAGTAGCAACCCATATGAATTGGTCATAGCGTCGTACGTTTTGCTTCAGGTAATGGGGTAGTTGCCTGTGATGCATCCATTGTTCTGTGTCTGTTCTTCTGATTCTCCATTCTTCAAGTCGCATAGTCGTGGATTGCAAACATCATGTTGGCCACATCACGCTTTTTGGAAAATGAAGAACACGTGTTTGCCTCTTTGTGGATCACGCTTTAGGCAAAGGAGTCTCCACAATGGAACACGCTGTTAACTAAAGAGTTTTCCACAAAGAGACAAAAGCGTTCTTGTTTATGTGTAAAGCGTGATCTACTTTTTTCAAAAAAACCGTAACTCATTTGCTTAAAAGTGTGTTTGATTATGGAAAATCGTAATTGAATTTGGTACAAGTGTAAATGGTTTTGGCAAAAGCGTGATCTCTTAATACACGCTTCAGCTTAACAAAACCGTGTTTAAGTTTGAACGAAAAATTAATAAAAAAATTAAAAATATTTATTTTACGGAAATAGTTTTAAATATACCTCATTTATGTAAATAGTTTGTTTAAATACATTATTTCTATCAATTTGCCAGCTATTTCCTTTAAAGGAGAGCTAGGTTAACAACCACCTAACTAAAGTTGGTCAAAGGGTTACAACTCAGAGCTTTGCACCTCCTAGGTGTCGAGTTCGAATTCCCTAGGACCAACAATGTCGCTTGGTGGGCATTCTTGTTAAGGGAGATCCCCCCGATGCCTAGAGACTCGTTGAGTAGTCTCTTTGAAACGTCAATAGTGCCTTAGAAGTAATCCTTCAGGTGGACATCTATCTACTCATTCATAGATCCTTAAACATAATATTGACACCATGCCCATAGTATTAGAGTAATCCATTCTTTACTACCATATTTCTTTGTAATCAAAACTACCAAACTAAAGTTACATGTTTGAATTTTTTAGCACACATGCAAGTCACGTGTTATTAAAACTAGTGCAATTAAACTAATAAACCAATAGTTAGACAAGTGATCTGGTGACTCAGATCCTATCCTTATCAATAATCAATCCGAGTTTCACGGTTTAACCACTTTGCTATGGAGCCTGGTCTCATTAAATTGGACATAACTTCCCAAGGAATTCCCATCCCTATTGTATTTTTTGGTAATTAACTCCCATCCCTATTCTTTTTTTGGAACTTGGAACTTGGGTCGTTGCCAAGCTGTGCACCAAATAAAATAAGAAAAAAGGATTAAGTATTAACCAATAATAACAATTGCAGAACCTTTCACAGGAAGAAAAACATTGCAAAAGCTTCAAATAAATCTCTTCCAGCACAATTTTCCTATCCCACGGTCCCACCTCATATAACCTGGATTTACAGAAAAAGTGGGGAACAAACAAACTTAACTACCAATTTCCTTAAGCAATCACCAAAACTGGAGCAACCCTTTTCCTTTCTTGCTTCCTTCTTAGCTTGGAACTGCAAATTTATGAGGAAGAATTTTCAGTAGAGCAAGAAAAATGGTTGGGGAATCAAGAAAGTGGATGATACTAGTGGCAACAACATGGGTACAAGCATTCACTGGGACAAACTTCGATTTCTCATCTTACTCATCAGATCTCAAATCTGTTCTTGATATAACTCAGGTTGAGCTCAATTATCTATCAGTGGCTTCGGATTTGGGAAAAGCGTTTGGGTGGTGTTCTGGGGTTTCTCTCTTGTATTTTCCATTGTGGGTGGTAATGTTCGTGGCTGCATTTATGGGTCTTGTTGGTTATGGTCTCCAATGGCTTGTCATTCAGAGATTAATCTCCTTGCCTTATATTGTGGTTAGTGTTTTCACACCCTTTTTCTTGTTTTATTTAGCATTGAATTAAATGATTCTTCTTCTTTGTTCTCTTCCTTCTTCTTTTTGTTCTTTCTTGTGAAGATAAAAATTCTTGGCGTTTTGGTGGAATCTGCATTTGTTTCAAACATAAGTTTGAGTCCTTAATTTGCTGTGAAACACACAAAAACGATTAATTCTATGATTCTGCTGAGAAAGTTTTATTCACTTTTTCCTTGTTATATTATCTTGTATTTTTTTCCTTGCTTTCTTTAGCATTAAATTAAATGATTCTTCTTCTCTTCCTTCTTCTCTTTGTTCTTTCTTGTGAAGATCAAACTTGGGGAAATGGGAACCATTTTGACTGTGTTAAATTCTTGGCATTTTGTGGAATCTGCATTAATTTTAGGCGTTTACTTTGCTGGAAAACACCCAAAAATGATGAATTGTTTGGTTCTTCTGAGAAAGTTTTATTCCCTTTTGTTTTTTTTTCCTTGTTTTAGTATACTGTATTTAGTTTCCGATTTTTCTGAGGAACTAGAGAGAAATTCGTGAGCCTCTTAAAGCCACACAGCAGTAATCGGAACCACACGTATAAAAGTCGGTAAATGGAAAGTGAAACACATGCCGGTCATTTTTCAATCGTAGGTAGGTGATGTTAAGACCGTCAGCTTAATAAAGACTAGGGGACCCACCAACTTAATTTCTCTGATCCTGTTTCTTAAAGTCAATTTTTCTTCAAATAGGAGAAATAAAAGTATTTTTTAATTTTTAAGATAATGTTCTTTAAGTTTTAATACTTAAGAAAAAAACAAGAAGAAATTTTAAAAGCAAATGACCGAAATATTTCTCTGTCTTACATGGCTATTTTATTTATGGTGAGTACTCTCATCTTCTTTGAATGATATTTTGTCTGAGATTTACAGTGTGCTTTTGGTATCTTTACGGATATCTTAAAAAATTGAGTCACCTAATATGTGGTAGAATACACAATTATTTATAAAATGCAAGAACGACATAATATAAGAAAATATGTCAAAAAATAAACTTAAAAATTTAGCAAATTTTTCTATATTATGTTGTTCTTATATTTTATAAAAAATTATGTGTTCTGACACATATATTGGGTAACTCTGTTTTTAGATATCTTGTAACAACACTAAAATTACTAGGTGAGTCCCACCCAAATTCACCCAACCGAGGTGCAGGTAGTGCTATCTCCTCTAAGAGAGAATAGCTAAGTGCTCACCTTTTTATTATATTTAAACATGATAATTATATATTTTATTCATGATAACCACATGGTATGAAAGATAATTTGATCATTTTAGCTGTGTGACAAATACTTCCTTAAAAAACTTTTACCTTTAGAATTTGTTGGTCTTTTTTTCTATTGGAACTTAAGAATAATTATTGTTTTTAATTTTTATACATGACAACTTGTAATTTAATATAAATTTGTGAATAGATCAAAATTAATTTTTTTTTTTTTATAATAACTACACTGCTATAATAACCTAGCTAAAATTAAGAAAAAAGAATCAAACCAAAACAAATTTCTGCATCTAGTCTCACTTACACTTTTCTCTATTCTACTCAGATTCTGCCAGACAATATAAATAGGAGTTATGAATTTATGTAATATATCATTACTCCTATTGATCTAGCTCTAGATGATGATAAGATAATTGAGTAACTACCTGATATAGCATCAGTGTTTCTCAAGTTTATTAATCAAACTTGTCCCTTTCCTACTTTCTCTAAACTAAGTTAGTTAGGATCAGATGACCAACTAGCAGCACTTTTCTGCATTTCCCTTTTCAGTGACAGGCCAACTTACTGTGGTTGCAATAGAGAAATTTGATTATTATCTGTGTTTGTGAAGCAAGCTCTAAAAATTCATAACAATTCTACTAGCTCTCCATTGTTCTAACACATTATACAAGTGGTGTTTGAGTCAGAGAATTTGAGGATGTTAGATTTAACTATATTAATTATTTTCATTGATGCTTCTACACGTAGTTAAGAAGTCACCTAGCTGGCCCCAGTTCATAGACGTTTGGGTCAATTATGAAAGCCAAATCATTTCAACACTAATAATTTCATAGTGAACTGAATAACCACAAAAATTTTGTTATTCAATTTAAGAAATGGTTAATATATCTATTGTTGATGGTTTAGATCGCTACCTAGATGTTCTTTAGGTGGAATGAGGTCATGTGGTTTGAGAGATCAGGTCGTGAGAATAAGGTTGGTCTAAACCTGAGCCAACATGGTTTGTCCTGATGGCAACCTATCTAACTTTTTGGTGGCACCCGACCCTACTCTCAGGATTGATCTCTCTGACAATCCGACCTCTACAGCACATCTAGGTACCAACTTGGACCATCAAAATCTATAATTAAATATATGTGTCAAAGTCAAACTATCACACTCCATAGGTGTCCTCCATATTTCTGGTGTTTGTTAGTCTCAATTATATTTAACTGTAGAATTGTTTCCTTTGTACAAAATGTTGTGAAATAATACATTATTCATTAACCTTAGGGAGGGAAGAGGGGGAACCAAGACACTACTTCAGAGAAATGGAGATTTTATTTTGTTTACTAAAACTAAAGAAATAACATGTCAACTTGCCTCTTGACAAGAAACATTTCATGATAAAATCCTGAAGGAATATATATGTATATACATGCATAAAATCCTGAAACCTGAAGCTATTTCAATGCTAAAATTCTTATTGCCACTGCCTAGTCCATGCTTATTAGGATGTCGCTGTATAGTTTGTTGGGTAAAATTCCAAAAATTTGCTGCTAACAACATCATCTTGGTAAACATTGGGCAGGTGTTTCTTCTCTGCTTGACTGCTGGGTGTAGCATCTGCTTCTTCAACACTATCTGCTATGTCGTATGCATAAAAAACTTCCCAGCAAACCGTGCGCTTGCATTGTCCCTCTCTACTAGTTTCAATGGCGTTAGTGCAGCTTTATACACTCTCATTGCCAATGCAATAAATTCCAGTGATGACACACTCTATCTTTTCCTCAATGCCATTGTTCCTATTCTCATTTCTGGTCTGGCACTTGTCCCTATGCTCCGGCAACCACAGCCTCAGCCACTCTCAGCTGATGCCATCCAACGCGACACTCTCATCTTCCTTTGCCTCAACATCCTAGCCATAATTACAGGTCTCTATCTCCTCTTCCTTGATTCCCTCTCTTCTAACCAAACGAGGGCTCGCATATTCCTTGTAGGCGCCATTTTCCTTCTAGTACTCCAGTTATTCTTGCCCAGCATTGTGCGTGTTCATGAATGGGCTTGCTGTGCAGTTACCTCTAGCTTTTGTGTATATAACTCAAGCTTCAATACTGTTGACCCTGATGAAGTAGAGCTTCATAAAGAGCTCATTGAGGATAGTGCAAAGAATGGTGATTCCCAGAGTGTGATAGAGAAGCAAAGCTGTTTTGCGAAGCTAATAGAGAAAGACCAGCTTACAATGCTTGGTCAAGAGCACACAACTAGGTTGCTAGTGCGTAGATGGGATTTTTGGCTGTACTACATTGCATATTTCTTTGGAGGAACAATTGGGTTGGTTTACAGCAACAACTTGGGGCAAATTTCACAGTCACTAGGACTCAGTTCACAGACTACTTCCCTTGTGACAGTCTACTCTGCCTGCTGCTTCTTCGGTCGCCTCCTCTCAGGCATCCCTGACTTCTTGCATGAGTATGTATTCAAGAACCAAAAATAAAATCCATTCTGCATAGAGTAATGACTTTTACACTCTAGTTTGACACCTACACACCTGCTCAATCGACATGATCTCAATTTAACTTGGACCCCCTTGAATTTTTTCCTGTTAGACTCAAATTGTGCTAACTGTATAGTTGTAAATGAGATGTGCAAATACTACTGTGTACATAACATTACTCAGTTACATATTTTTAATTGAGTTCTACTACTTATATTATTGCTTCACACTATTCGCACCTGCACACTTGACAACATCATAATTAACCAAAAATAAATCCATTCTGCATAGAGTAATGATTTTAACACACTAGTAGTTTGACACCTCCTACACATCTGCACAATCGACATGATCTCAATTTAACTTGGACCCACTTGAATTTTTTCCTGTTAGACTCAAATTGTGCCAACTGTATAGTTGTAAATGAGATGTGCAAATACTAGTGTGTACATAACATTACTCAGTTACACTTACATATCTTACATTGAGTTCTATCTACTACTTATATTATTGCTTCACACTATTCGCACCTGCACACATGACAACATCATAATTTAACCGGGTCCATTGAAACTTTATAACAATGCAGGAAGACATGATCTCAATTTAACTTGGACCCACTTGAATTTTTTCCCAGTAGACTCAAATTGTGCTAGCTGTATAGTGTAAATGAGATGTGCAACTACTAGTGTGTTCATAACATTACACAGTTACACTTACATTTTTTACATTGAGTTCTACTACTTATATTATTGCTTCACACTATTCGCGCCCGCACACTTTGACAACATCATAATTTAACCAGGTCCATTGAAATCTTATAACAATGCAGGAAGATATACTTTGCAAGGACTGGATGGCTTGCAATAGCATTGGTGCCAACACCAATAGCATTCATTCTTCTGGCGTTATCAGGCAGTGAAGCTTCTGTGCGTGTTGGCACGGGCTTGATTGGCTTAAGTTCTGGCTTTGTTTTCTCAGCATCTGTTTCTGTAACTTCAGAACTATTTGGAGCAAACAGTGTTGGGATAAACCACAACATTGTCATCTCCAACATCCCTATAGGCTCATTGCTTTATGGCCTTCTTGCAGCTTTAGTTTATGACTCCAATGCAGGTAGCTCATTAAACGACACTAGCTGGTTGCAAGAAATGTCCGTGTGCATGGGTAGGAAGTGCTACCTGCTAACTTTCATATGTTGGGGTTGTATCTCCTTGGTGGGTTTAGTTTCAAGCATCCTGCTTTTCTTGCGGACGAAGCAAGCTTACAATAATTTTGAAAGAAATAGAAACAGAACACAGACCTCTTCTTAGATTCAGAATTGGTCTTATGGGAAGTGCAGAATTTTAGAGTGTGCTTTCATATCAAATGTGATAGATATATAGGATATAGCATAAATACCAAAGAATTGGAATACATGTTTACCTCTTATTAAGTTTAACAAAATTTTAAATGGCTTAAATGAGTTTAGTCTATAATTTTAGCATCTGTATATTTTATATAGTCCCTATTTTTTAATTTTTTTTTATGATCAAGTCCCTTAACTTACAAACTACAACCAATGTCAAGGTACTAAATTTTGTTTTGCTGTATTATTTCGGTCACTTAAAAAATGAAAACGTTTCAAATATTATGTGGAAACAAAAATAACTTTGAGAAATGTTTCTAATATATTTAAAGTATATATTTTTATACTTAAGTTAATTTTAAAGAATTGTAACATAACAATGAATAACAAAACATACAATATGATTGTAAAAATATATAAAAAAAATTAAAAAGTATAACAATAAATAACTACATTTTCTAAAATTCTAATCACAATAAAATTATTTATATGAACTAATACCTGTGTTAAATCACTCTCTTCCTCCCATTTCTTCATCTTAGTTCTCTCAAATCACTCTCTATCTTTAAATTCAACTTGCCGGAATCTCATTCTGCAAAATCTTCCCACCGCCGCCGGAATCTTATTCTCATATCATCATTTTTATTTTCAGAATTTTCAGGGCCACATTGATGGAAGGCCTTGGCTTGATGTTTCGTCATTTTCGGTCAAACGCTGGAATTTCCATTTTTCATCTTGGTTTCGTGTCAATATCTCAGGAGACATTTCATAATTCGTGTGTTTTGTCCGAAACGAAATGAAATTTAGTAGCTTTGACCAATGTTGTCCCTAGAAATGAAATTTCATTTAAATAAAGTGTTGCATGTGTAATTGGAAAAAAGTTTATGATACATCTTGCATAATTTGGCAGCTATCAAAGCTCATTTGAAGGAGTAATCATTATCAAAGAGCTGAGAAGGGTGATCCTTTTGCAAGAGGTAAAATGCATAACATAACTGAGCAAGTATTGTTATTTTCATAAACTGTCGACAAACTGCTTGTGTATCAGCAAAATCTTAGACAAAATTAAGTGGAACCACAGGAACTCATTCTACCACCCATTTGTTTGTAGAAAGTTTGTGAATTATAATTGTGCACATAATACCATTTGGTGCTAAGTCTATGCTTAAACACGTTAATTTCGGTGGCAGCCAGGTTTAAAGTTTTGCATATTATTTTAAGATAAATGCTTGTTGCACAAGACACCAATATAATTTCTTAGCTCGTACCGTTGGACATGTTTTATTTATAATAATAAAAAAACTCTAATAAATCATAAACTATCCTATCAAATGCCTTAAGTGATAAAAAAACCTTTGAGGGATACGAGTGATCTTTGCTCTTTCATGAACTAAAATGACATTTTTCTCTTTTCCAAAACCCGTTAAACCATGTCTTCGGATATAGTACATAGAAGTTTCAACCGGCCCAATTTAAGCAACAGTAGGCCTTCTCCGAGAGGGCACTGTTCCATGCTTTTGCCTCGGATGAAAATCAGCACCCTCTACTGTCGAAGTGTAAAAATCTGATCCCTAAGTCTTCTCAGTATTTTTCTTCAATTCAAATGGAGGTGGAGTTGGAACCTCGGGTTAAACCCTTGCCCTACAAGGTGAAGGCCATGTCCAGGGAATCGCCGTCGCAGAAGGCACAGCACGTTCTCGACTCCGACCTCCGCACGCACTGGTCCACCGCTACCAATACCAAAGAATGGATACTCCTCGAACTCGAAGTGCGTTTTCCGTCTCAATTAGTTTGATTTTTTGTATTAATTTGTGTGTTTTGAAGTAATTGACTTGTTTGGTTTTTAATAAACCCAAAAACAAACAACAATGCAGAAAAAACTTCCAAGTTTTTGAAAAAAAAACAGTAGTTATTTGACTATGATGTGGCTTTTTTGGTGAATGTTTAGTTGGTATTCACCGATTGCTAGTTATGGAGTCATTTCCTTTGTGTGTTTTGAAGTAATTTACTTCTTTGGTTTCTGATAAACCCGAAAACAAACAACAATGCAGAAAAAATTTCCAACTTTTGGAAAAATACAGTAGTTATTTGACTGTGATGTGGTTTTTATGGTGAATGTTTAGTTGGGTACTCACCAATTGTACTTTTGGAGTCATTTGCTTTTGACACTTTACTTTGTTGTTAGAAGTAGAAAGGGGTGAAATTAATACTTAATTTTTGGACTATAGCCCTCTATTTTACTTCCTGGTAAAAGGTTTCAAGGGGAGACTCTCTCTTCCCCTTTCCTTAACTTTCTTTTCTGTGGAGGAGGAGTTGGATTATTTCTTCAAATGAGTGTTGTGAAGTGAATCGGGCAAGAATTATTTTTTATATATGAATCTGTGATCAGAATTCTTTTGCATTGTCAAAAAGTATTGTTACTTTATCCCCAAAAAAAAAAAAAAAGAAAAAAGAAAAAAAAAAAAGGAAATTGCTGTTTTGATAAAGAAGCAAGAATTTATTGATGAACTGCAGTCCAAACAAAGGTTAGATGCCTTTGAAGGGGTGTTAGATGTTGTTGCAACAGCGCACAATGCATCTTGCATGTTTAACTTGTTAAACTGATAGTTAGGTCATGGCCATTGCTGCAGGAGCCTAGCCTGTTGTCACATATACGGATCTATAACAAGTCTGTACTTGAGTGGGAAATTGCTGTTGGCTTACGTTACAAGGTTAGTTGCTTGAACTTGGCTACCAGTTGATCTTTGGCATTTCTATTCATTTTTCGTATTTTATAGGAGTTACATGTCAAGTTTTAGAATTATTTCGGACCTTCTTTGGCAAGTAAATGCTCAATAGCTATAATATTATCTTTTGTTAAATCAACTTGTGTTACCCTTATCATGGTAACATGACTTGTAATAAAGAAATGGGGTTCTTCTATGGGGATTGCAAGCATAATCGATTACTAGCAATTTAAGATATATATTTATATGTATATATATTTTGGGGTTACTAAAGACGTGTGGTATATTTTGGGAACCACTGTCCACCTTTCCTTCTTCATCTTTTTCTTTTTAAGAAAAATAGGTGATAAAGGTGAGGAAAAGTCTGTAACTTGGGAACCATTATGTGCCTTTAGAGAAATCAGTTGTCTCTGATAAATGAATTTCCAGCAGTTGTAGAGATTGTTAGGTTGGCATCCCTTTTATTCTGGTGTAAACATACTTTTTATAGCTTGGTAACAGAAGGAAGAAGCCCTTCTGGAGACACCATAGCAGTTTTTCAACGAAAGCAATGTTGTTGGACACCAAATTACCAAGACCTAAACCAGCATCCTTGTTGGACATACCTGTTTTTTTTTTTTTTTTTGGTTTTTTNGTTTTTCCTCCCATTCCCGACCAATGAAAATTTCTCATACCTTTCAATCCCTGGGGCCACCCTCACTAGAATCTTAAATAAAGACAAGTAATATGGAGGGATGCGGGATATACAACCTTGAATATGAGCAACTCAACCTCCCAAAGACACCCTTCCAATTATCCAGCTGTTTAGAACTTTTCTAAATCACAGGGTTCTTGAAGAAATAGGCTGAGCATTTCCCCCTGAAATGGACTTCCAAATTTGAAAGCCAATGAAGAAGCAAAGAGACTCAACAAATGAGGGCATCTCATACGGGTTCTTGTCTTGAAGTGTCATTCATGATTTCTAATGTACTTCAAGTTGTGTAGCGGAGATGAGGCTTCATAAGATAATTAATAGAAATGTCGATCCAATGTAGGTTTTAGTTTCAAATTTCTTGGGTATTTGAATCATTTTAAGGAACTTCTTGCGATGGCATATTTATTAACGGGGGGCTAGTGATGGAGGCTTACTGAGGACATCAAGCAGACTAGACTGTTGAAGCTCAATAGTTACATTGCTTTATTAGTTTATTAGTAAGATCTATTGTCTTTATTATTGGCATTATTAAAAAGTTTAACATTTTTTATTTGTTTCAGAAATTTTAGCAAATAATGACATTTCACAAAAATTTTAAGGATAATATTTTTTGTTTTGAACCAATGGGTGTGTCCTGTTACATTGGTGAAGTTTTCCAACTGGGGACAGTAAAGGCAAAATATTTTTGTGATGTGCACTTCTGTTGGTATTTGGTGCTTATGGCTGGAAGGCAATGCCGGAGATTTTAAACAGTGAGTTCATCCTTTACTTCTTCTGTGTGATACACTTGTCTTCCAGGTATTCTAATTGATTAAACCTTGTGGCTTTTTCCTCCTTGCGTGCGGTTCTTTGTTGGTTCTGCAGAGGGATTGGAAGCATTGTTTTGGTTTCTCTTTTCTTTTCTTAGGATGTTCTTGGAAAACATTTTATCCTCCAATCTACATCCTTGTAGTCTTGTACACTCTCTTCTCCTAATAACATATTCTTTTACCCAAATAAAAACCCCTTTGGGAATCTTTACACTTTCTATCAAATCTTGTGATATCTCAAACTGGGGAAAAATTAGTCATCCTTTCTATCATGTATGAGACCTGAAAGGGTCCTAAAGAATTATTTTGAAGCTTCTTAATAAACAGGAACGAAAAATTTCTTCTATTTTCCCTGGATGTAACGTGTAGGCACAGCAGGCCAGGAGGCCCCTCGTTGCCATGCCTTTATGGATATTCTCAACCTTAATCTTTAAAAATCCTGTGATACAGATGGTTTCTAGCAGGTAGCAGCCAGTGTAGATTTGTGGATGAACAAACTTAGTGGAGTAGATATATACAGTGCCTAGTATTGTCTTTGGCATAATTGACAATGTTGTACCATGGGGGATGGGATTGAGTTGTGAAAGTAGAAAATGTTTTATCATTGGTATGTTTGGCTGGGATTTGATATAAACTTTTACCTCGGGTTAAGTCTTGTCTTTCAGTTTTCACTAGAGAGTAATTGTGACTTTAATTATCACCCTCATTCTTATAAATTTTTTCTGCATTTTAGAACGTATCAATATGCTGCATAGGCAAAATAAATTAGAAAATGTGTGTTGTACTTCTGACTGCACTTAAGCGTCAGGATAGTCTCCAATGGATGATAAAGGCAATATTTTTTTTTCCTTTGGTTGCTGAAAGTATAAAAGGTAATGGTTGGTTTATAAAAGTTGAAATATCAGGCAGGATTCATGAACACTGTTATGCTTGCTAGCCTAGATAGCTATGTCCTTACTATAATGGAAGTTTCCACCAATCATTTCCTGCCTAGCCCCCTCCTTAATTGTATATTGTTTGGCATGTTTTAAATTATGCATGTTAAGATGAGAAGTACCATGGTGCATGCTTTACTGATTTGTATTTGCCTGCCAGCCAGAGACGTTTCTAAAAGTTCGCCCACGATGTGAAGCACCTAGACGTGACATGATCTATCCTACAAACTACACTCCATGTAGATATGTGAGAATATCTTGTTTGCGTGGAAACCCCATTGCTATTTTCTTTATTCAGGTATGCTATTAAAACTTTTCCCTTTTTGCTCCCCATTAATGTTCCATCATGCTACATATCAGATTATTCTTCTAAATCCTGTAGAATTTCTCATAACAAAAACTATCTAGAATTTTATCAATTACTTTAGATCCTTTGGAAAGGCACTATCTGTGCTGGGTTGTTGTGTTTATGGTTGGAACGAAATGCTTGAATTTTCAACCAGAGGTTTACATCAATGCTTCTTTTATGGGATATATTTATCTTGTTATGGGTGTCAGCCTATGTATATTTTAAGGGTGTTTCTTTGACAGATATTTAGAGGAATTGGAGAGCTGATTGTACCAGTTTCCTTTGTTTTAGGAGGTCTCTAGTCCTCCTTCTTTTGTAACCTTCTTCCTTGTCTTAATAATTCTTCTTCTATAAAAAAAAAGACACTATTTTTTCTTTGATTTAAAAAAGCAGCATTATTAAAAGAGAAGAGTGTGAAAATAGAGGTTGAAATATGAAGATCATTAATGCAAGGTGGAAACCACAAAGCTGTCCTTTAAGTCTCTCTGGAGATCCACCACAGACACCTGTCTGAAAATTCCATGAGCTAAACACCATGTAAATGCATTCTAACATAGACCTGTCCCATGATGATTTTATAGCCATATATACCCCAATTCTGCAGATGCCATCAATGCTTTTGCCTCTTTCATTCTCTCAAAGCATGTAAAATGAGTCTATGGCATTTGTTCTGTACTCCTAAGAAAAACCCAGGATTTCCTGAATATGGTAAAAACTAAAAAGTATGTAAAGGTTCGTGTTATATGTACAGGTTTATTATAACAGTTACTAGTGGTGGTTCTATTGTATTTATATACTATTTACTAATGATTTCCTGCAAATTTGTATTTTGGAGTTTGAACTGGTTGTGAGTGCCAAGCAGAACTTTACAAGTTTTAAAGTTTGAACTGGTTGTCAGTACTAAGGTCTTGCTTTCCATCTGTCTCTTGCAGTTGATAGGAGTTTCTGTGGCGGGGCTTGAACCTGAGTTTCAACCGGTTGTTAACTACTTGTTACCGCATATTATATCTCACAAACAAGACCCCCATGATATGCATCTGCAGGTATATTACATCCTTGTTTACATCTGACATTCTTTTTCTATTTTCTTTTTTAGTTGCTCGTTGAATTCTATTTGGTTTATGCATCAACACGCTTATTATGTAATTTATTTCCTGTATTGTCATTTGTGTTAGCTTTCTGATGTCATATAGTTTGTAGTTGCTTCAAGACATTACAAAACGGTTGCTTGTGTTTCTTCCACATTTAGAGGTATATTTCAATATTCTCTATCTGGATCTCTATTCTCAATTCCTTGGTTTAGTTTTACCCTGATTTTATTTTGTTATTCAGCATTGCATCTGTAAAATTGCAGGCGGACCTAACAAGCTTACCAGATGCTCCCGAGTCTAACATTCGTTTCCTTGCTATGCTTGCTGGTCCTTTATATCCTATTCTTTATGTTGTGAATGAAAGGTTGGTTTGCCTCGTCTTCATGGGTCTAGTTTTTCTGTTAATGGTTTCTTGTCTTGGTTGATTATTATTAGCTGATGAAATGTTTGACCTTTGGAAAATGAAATTTGTTGTCGTCTACAAACATTTTTTTAGATATAAAAATTGATGTCTACCAACATGATTACCAAATTATCTGATTTCAATGTTTTTGTATCTTCCTTGATACTTGACACCATCATTATGAAAATAAGTCCTTGTCCAGGTGTGAAAATTGGTATAGCAATTATATTTTTTGTGAAAGGCATTTGAATATTCGCTCATCTAGTTTTGGAAAAGATTACTGCTATGTTCACAGATTAAAAAAAGGCATTTAAAATACTTTTTCTGTTTGGCAGGTACAATTAGGAAATTAAACACTTAATTTCTTCTGTAAATGCATGCAGAAGCGCCTTATATACCTTTCCAAGTTGTAGAACATATAGGACTCCTAAGATATCGATATAGGACATGATCTTATCCTTGGAGGAGGATAGGGGTAGTTTTGTCCCTGCACTTTCTATCCTTCAGTTCTTTGAGGTGATTTCTGGTTTAAAGATAACCTTGGAAAATAGTGGTTTGGTAGGTGTAAATGTGGATAATCAGCATCTTTCGTCCCTAGCTTGATTGACTGGTTGTCAAATCTTGCAGTGGCAGTGACAGATCTAGGGTTTGATTTCCCTTTTGGTTTTGTTGGATTATTTTCGTTTCACTTCCAATTTGGGTAGAAGGTTTTGGACCTTTGTTCCATCTGCTATACATTGGTGTAAGTTTATTTATTTATTTATTTTTCCAGTTTCTCACCAGGTCTAAGAATAGGGTGAAGTTCCTCCTTAATGAACCACTTTGAAATTGAAAGCTCCGTCTATGGTCAAGTCTTCCATTTGGACAGCGGTGTATGATAGGATTAATACTAATGGTAGGTTGCAGGTTTGCTGGCAGCGCAAAACTCTTTCCCTTGATATGCGTTATGTGTGGTGCTAGTTCCGAAACAGCAGCCCATTTGTTCTTAATTGTACAGCAGGAAGTTCTATTTGGAGTACCTTGTTTGGTATTTTTGGAGTGTTGGGTGTGTCCCTAAAATGTGAAGCAGTTCTTCTTGATTAGTTTTTAGAGGTTTTGGGAGGAGCAAGGAGGGTAAAAGCCCTATTGCGTTGTGCTATTTATGCAGTTATTTGGGGTACTGCTTCCAACCAGTCTTTGACTCCCTCCATAGGTCTTTCAAGCTTAGTCAAAGATACGCAGGGCAGAGAAAGAGGAAAGGAAAGGAAAGAGGAAAGGAAGCAGAAAAAAAATCTGGGAGGAAGCATGCGCGGGGGAGAGAAAGTGAAAAGGAGGGAGAATTTTTTTTTTATAAAACGGTGAGGTGGCACAATAATAACCATTAGATGATGTTAAATTAAAATGGAGGGTTGAGATTTCTTTAACATGACCTGGTCATGTTGCTTAGCAACATGACTGGATCCGCCCCCATTTGAGCCACTTCTTGTTGTCCTTTTGCTGCCCTAATGCAATTAATGTCAAAACATGAATCTGATACTTTTTCACTTTACTTAAAAACTCCATGCATGACACATACTCTAACAGACCGCACAATAGAAACAGACTAAATCAAGAAAATTAAACACAAATGTAGCCACAAAAGCGCATATCAAATGCTTGCCAAATAAAAATAAGTTCCTCGGGCATTAAGCTAAAATGTTGAAAACTACCTTAAAAAGATACTACATTAGAAGTTGCAATGGGGAAAACAAAACCACTACACTACACCCCTGAACCATCTTGAAAAGGTAATTTCCATGCCCACAAGCCTAACTTCTATTAGTGTCAGAGAGAAAGTAAATCTGAAATGCATCAGAATACTAATCAACTATAATTGGCAAATCCACAGTCTCACCATTATCACTGACCTTTTCAAGAAATGTTTAAGCTTCTCCTTACTGTGTTGCATGAGTTCAAAAACACATCCATCTCCTACCTTTAAATTATTGTCATTAACAAATGCTTTCCAGCGAGAGTCAAATCTCTTGACACCAGTTCCTTTTCCATTATATAGCACCTCCCAGCTCTTGCCTCGATAGGTGAGAATAGTACGAATGATAGCAGAAGGAAGTAATGACTCAAGTCTCTTCATAAGTACCTATACACAAACAGAAGAAGATTTAAAATGATACTCCCTCAACATTCTAAAACCTCTTAATTTCCAAAATATGCGTGAATTCAAAAGAATAGATATTGAAGGCATTACACAAATATAAACTATGCAGGGCATGCTTTAATACCCAAGAATGCTCACTGACCAAGGCAAAGTAAAGAAATGAATTTCTGTAATGATATAGATAAAGGGACTTCTTCAGAAGTAGGGGGAAAAATTGTCCTAGCTGCAATAGGAGCCCTAGCATAAGTCCAAATGTGTTAAAATAAATGCCATATATCTTTCACCTAACCGTAAGAGAGTTATATATAGTTAGAACTTTGAAGTCTACTAACTGATCTAAATGAGGAGAGATCACGTCATAGAGGTAAAAGAAAGTCAGATATGCAGGATTTGCATGGGTTATATATAGTTAGAACTTCGAAATCTACTAACTGATCTAAACGAGGAGAGATCACGTCATAGAGGTAAAAGAAAGTCAGATATGCAGGATTTGCATGGGTACCTTGAATGACAATGAAGGATAGTCCTGCTTGTCCTTTCCTTCTTTTCTTTGGTTTTGCCTTTACAAATATTATACAATCATGCATCCATTGGGTTTTAATCCATGATCTTACATCCATGTTGAAGAAAACTGGTATTGGTTGACTGGAAAACGATTTGTCTTGAGGTTCTTAACTGAATGTGGATGACCAGACTTTGAGACCTAACTATTCTCAAATTGAAGCCACATCTGAGGCTGAACTACATATCTGGTTATCTGTAAACTAGTTCAACACCCGTGCAATGCATGGGCAGATAAAGCAAAAAGGAGAGAAGCCCATGAAGAAAAACAGGAAACGCTGCAGAAGGGAGGGAATGAGAGAGCGAGTACGTTGGCCTTGGATAGCCACACTCGCAAGTAAAAGGGCTCTCAATTAGTTGTATATAGAGATTTATATGTTTTATGAATTTTACGGGTCATCATTATCTTATTTCTTTTGCATGTTGTCTTTTATTAAAAAAAATCTAGTATATTTTGCACATATTGGCTAATTTGTTATTATGGGTTGCTTTTATGTGAGTATTCCGTGCAATTGCAGGACAACTTCAAAGCTTCCAGGAAATATCTCGGATCATGATGTCTCAAAAAATAGTCAACCGTCTCCAGCCTTGACTGTTTCCTCTAACTTTGAGGTACCTTCCACAACCATTCATTTGTCTGGTTTCTTTTCATTCTGCATTAGAGTGCTGTCAATGTAAATTGTATCTGTTGCCACTCTATAGATCATCTGCCTCTTTTAGACTAGCACAGATGAGTTTATCTTCTTGCATGTTTGGATGCATTCTGATGAATTTATGTCTCTACATTCCCTGTCTAACTTATTTGCTATGAAGTGTGGGCACTGGCATGGAATAGATATCAAATATTGTTTGGAGTTAGAACTATATTAAAATCATATCTTTTGATGATTAAATCTATTATTGGGTCCAGTTTGACATTACATTCTGTTCAGTGCTTATGCATGTTTTCAGGAAATTGAAGTCATACAATATAGAAAAATGAAGAGAACCACAATCAGAAAGAGTAGACAGAGAGAGAGAGAGAGAGAGAGAGAGAGAGAGAGAGAGGGGGGAACAAAAAAGNGGGGAACAAAAAACAAAACAGGGAAAAACACACAGAAACTGGGGAAAAGAGAGAGAAACAGAAGAAAAATGCACACAGATTACTAGGTTGAAAATGGTTGAACTGGGTCTACACCCATGCTAAAAGAATATATGTTAAAATTGGTGGAAGTGTGTGAGACTAGCTTCTCACAGCTATTTGATGGGGGATGGATTAGCATCAAGGAAGGCTAATTTTAAATATCAAATCATGTTAGTATTTTGGTTCAATTTAATAATGGACTAATTGTAATTTTTCTGTTTAGGGTATTTTAGTAATTTTACAGTATTTTTAATTACTTTTAGTAGCACTACGCCTTTGGGCTTGGGCTTATGTTATTTTGTTGTTATTGGGTCTTATTTTAATGTCTAGGTTTTCCTTATGGGTCTAGGAACTTACAAGATTAGGAAACTATTCGTAATTCTTGTAGGACAAGTCATAGGAGGTCTATTTAAAGAGTTGTAATGCTTTCTTTTATTCAGATTTGAGTTTTATGAAATAATACAGCCATGCTGCCTTCTTGATTGTGTGATGCAATCAAATCCTAGGTGTGACTCCTAGGTTTTCTCCCTTCTTTTCTAATTTCTTCACACCTTCACTTGGCCTTGAAAACCCTTATTTAAGCCTAATCCCATTGCTGTCTTACATGGCTATTATTTATAGTAACTGTAGAGGAATCATTGGGCTAATCACGGGCCTAATTACATGTTAATTATCAGCTAAACATATATACATATTATTCACATGTCTAAATCTAATATTCTAACAAAATATATGTAGTCGGAAATGTTTTATATGTGTCATTGTCCAATTCGTTTTAGACACTCCGACTGCAGAATGTAGTTTCCATGAGTCATAGCTTGTACATGATGAATTGTCTTTGTGCATATTAAGATGCATAGGAATTAGACTTTGATGCATTCTCATGGTTTCTAGCTGTACCTAACCAATTGCTATAAGTTCTTCTGGAACTACCATCAGTGAAGCCTTGTCATTGAGCTTCTAATAAGGCTGAAACTTTGTCCCACCAACCCGTAGCTCAACTTATTAGATGTTATGTGATAATACTGGGTTTGGGGAAGGGGGGATCTCTTTTGTGGGTAATCGAATAGAGTTCAGGCTTTTCTGTCAAGAGTTGTTTTTTGGAGTTGCTCTAGACTGAAAGTCGCTTTCCTTGGAAAAGTACTTAAGAATTGCTTATCATATAGCATTGCTGCTGACGTTAGTTATGAGGAGCACTTCCTGGAAGAAATTGAGAAGATACTTATTTGGTTATTTATTTAATTTATATGTGTTTCTTGCATGTCTATTGATTTTTTCTATTTTAATTTGGATTGTGGATGATCTCTGTGCCTGAATTACAAATTCTGTTTGCATTCTTTGTTCACGGATAATGTCCCTATTGGTGTTCTAGCTCCTTTTTCCTTGAGAAAGTAAGGTGTGTCATTAACATTAAGAAGCAAATGGACTCGTCCTTTTAGCATATGTGGTAGGTTTGATATTTGGGTGATTGATACTGGAAATATGTGTTTCTTACTTCATATTAATCTTGATTCTCAAGTTTTTTCCCTCCATATTTCATGTTACTTCTACTTATTATATATTATATACTTAACTTTCTGCTCTCTTTCCTTCCCCATTTCCTTTGCATGCAGCCAAGGAGATCACGAAGTGCATCACCTTTCATTATGTCTGCATATGGTGCTATAGTTTTTCGGTCAGATGCAATTTTTGTGCTGCTGAGAAAGGCATATAAAGACTCTGATCTTGGGTCCATTTGTAGGATGGTATTATCATCTGTCTCTTTCCTCTTTTGACTGAAAGGAGAAACCTTTGTCTTGTTGTAAATGGTGCTCAAATACTAGTTGCTAAGGTGCTTTCTGGCTATATCCTGCTCTTTATTTCAGGCGTCTAGAATTATGCAGAAGCTCATTGGTAATGATACAGTACAAGACGCATCAGTTCCTCTTCATAATGAAGAAACATCTGTTTTGGATGAGACATCAAAGTTGCAACTGTCTTGCCCCTTCCCTTTACTTGATTATTCAAACCTGTTTGGTGAAGAGTTCCAGATGCCTGATGAACCCTCGAATTGCAGCTACCTTAACATATTAGATATAGGGGCAGTGGAAGAGGGGATTTTACACTTTCTTTATGCTTGTGCATCACAGGTTTGTTATGATAGTATGATATAGAACTCTTACTCGCCCATTTTATTGTCAAAGTTTACAGTCTTTTATGTACACTTTTAACTCTCTGCAGTTTACAGCCTATTCTTTGCAGCAAGTTGGCAGAGAGAGCATCTGACTTTTGGGCTGCACTGCCTCTTGTACAAGCACTGCTGCCAGGTTGAGTGTTACTAATAGATTGCTGTTGGGTTTAGTCATTTTAGGAACTTGCAATACAGTTTTTGTTCTGAAATACAGGAAAATGGAAATGCAAATTTCCTGGTGACCTTTTATTCATATGGAAAGAAGCATATAGAAGTTGTATTTACAAATAATGTGATGTGGAGGGATAAACTACGGTATTCTTAGGGGTACAAGGTATACTCAAGCATTAGAGTATGATTTGAACAGAGTGGTAATAAGGGGTGACTAGGTGTAAATGAGCGAGACAAGGGAAGACTAGGAGAGATGTTTTAGCAGTGGGGGGTTGGACAAGTGGAAAGCTCTGTATTACAATTAACTGTGAATGTGAATTCTAAACTAAGTTTGAAAATAGAAGAGCAAGCCTTATTTATGTATGGAGTCTTAAAATACTAAAGCATAAATGAAAGATGTAATGACCCAAGTAGCTACTGTCTCAGTAACTTTAATTGGCCTAACCACATGACCTGAAATGCTATAGGCCAAGTTACTACTCTTAGGCTTCTTAATGCATAAACTTAAATTTGTTTTGACAACTGATTGGACTGGCTAGTCTGACTGGAAAACCAGTGTGGTCATGTGTCCTGCCCAGTTGATATGCAGAACTGTGGGTGCTAAAATCCAGTGCTCAACCCACCTCATTTGGGAGGTTTTGTGACAAACTGGTGAATTTGTAACAGTTTGGCATGGATTGGATGGTACTGGTGTGGCAGTCTGTGGAAATATTTTACGATTTGGCATGATTTGGGTACTGTTGTCGCAGCCTGTCGATCTGTCGAATCATCACTAGAAGATTATTTTCAATTGGATGGGTACAAGATAGAACCTGTGTCGAGTGTCTAGCAAATGGTCGTCTAAACATCAGGCGATATAGTTTATTGTTTGTGTTTCAAAATGTTACTTTTTATTGTATTGTAATGGAATGATATTAATTATTAACCCCAAGGACCCACTGTGCATTAAGTGAAGATATTGTTTTAGTAGATTCATTATGTCAAGTTTTATATGTTTATAAAACTAACAAAACAATTTCAGTGAAATAAAGGCCTTTTCACCTTATATATCATTAAAATTTTAAAAGATTTTAATTTTAAAATCTGATAATTTAGTATTTAGGTCAATTAATACTAATAATATAGACTGAAATATTTTAAACGAGTTATTTAAATTGTGTAAAATTGTTATTTTAGTTATTGTATGCATTTTGAAGTTACATAATGATCATATAAATATTTATATTCATGTTTTAGTTTTTTAGATTATTTGCTTAATTATTCAAATATTATATATTATATTGTTAATTTTTTTTCCATATCTGTGGTTGAACTATTGAGCCTTGAAATGCAAGTGACCGGTTTGGTTTTCAAAACATTGCTTTTGAAGATCTGAAACACGGGCAACATATCAAGGAAATTATCTGTATCCTCAAGGAGGAAAAGAATAGTATCATCCACACACTGAAATTTTAAGAAGCCTTCTGCTAGTAACCTGAGCTTAAGCATTTTAGGCAATGTGGTTAGGCCCGTTCAAAATTTGGTCATCACAAAGAATACATTACCTTAATGAAAAAATAATTATTAATTAATAATCACTTCCTGAAATTATAGGAAACCCTCTAAATCATTGAAAACACTTTAATAGTGGTTTTCCCCTTAATGGAACCTTGATAATTAATCTGATGATGATGTCTTAGCACACATGAAATTTCCAGTTTCCCAAATCAATGAATGCTATGCGACATAAAGTTTCTGTTTTTTCCATTTTGGCATCTCCTATTGTTGTCAGGAATAGGATATATGTTCATTCTTAAGAATGATATCTGAAAATAGAATCAAAATTTTTATTTAGAATAATTTTGTATGAGAAATTTCATGTAAAATTGGAAGCCTCTTACAACTTTGATTTATTTTCAAATATTTTTATCAGTTAAATTGTCATGGCCATCACTGATAACTATCCTCTTTTTTGTTTTGTGTTTACCGTTGGTCACATTCCTCAAAACTGCATTATTAATGTTCTGCATGTGCTGTGCCCTCTTTTTGCAGCTTTACGCCCAAGTGTGAGCAATCCTTTTGACATTGTGGATGAGACTTTTTCTCAGTGGAAGCAACCTATTGTACAACAGGCCTTATCACAGGTTGTATTTGAAATATTTTTATTTAGACACATGTGACTAGGTGTTTTTAAAGTATTCTTCATGGCATCTCTGATTCAAATTCCATGCTCCTGACCTTCTGTTTCATGTTTGCAGATTGTTGCAGCAACAACTTCAGCAGCATATCGATCTCTTCTTCATGCTAGTGCCGGATATCTTTCTTCATTTTCACCATCTCATGTTCGTCAGTCAAACTATATCTAACTGTCCAAAGTAGAAATCTGCTCTTCAATTTTTATGTTTGTTGTATCACTTGTTTTGCAAGATATATAATTACATATCTTCTGTCAACCATACTCCTGTTTCCTTTATCTTGATGTGGAACTGTTTACTAAAAATTATATTCAGTTGTATTGTGGCAACGGAGAAGTTAGTATTTTGGAAGGTAGGTCTATATGGAAAATAATCTGGGAACATTGATGAGTGGTTTATGGTGTAGATAAATGTTTTAATTCTGGAATAGAATATAGGTGAAACAGGGACTGGGTTTGGAATTTTGGAGCATGGTATACTGTGACAACAGGTATGTCAATGTTGCGGAGGCATATAACTGACAAAAGATTTTGGATTTTGAAGGTTATGGACTATCTATGGTCATTGATACAAATCTGGAAATAATCCTATGTGGAATACCTTGATTGGCCTTTAGGAGCTTCTCATAAATTAGAATCTGCTTGTGATTGGGATGCTATCACTAAAATTTGGACAAAATTACATGATTTGACACTTATTATTAACTTTTGGTCAAAGGGCCTTGCTTCACTGATTTTTAATTTCAATTTCTTATTTTATAGGAAGATATTATATCCTCTGCTCTCGTACCTCTCCGTCTCTTTTTGTAAATAAAATCTATTTCTATATCCCAAAAATGAAAGTTGTCTTGTTTCCTAGTATATTTGAGTTCTTTATTTCAGTCTTGAAAATGCTGTAAGCAAAACAAGATGATTGTCATGGCAACTCTAGGAGTTAAAATTCATATTGTTGATTGAAGGAATGCGTATGTGCCTGTACAGTTAGTGGCTTTGCAAAATGTGAATTAGGAATGTGAGGCAATTTTATGAGGCTTTATTTGTTAAGTATTTGTGTGCCTATGCAGCAGTTTCCTGTGTAATGAATGGTATAGTAAAGTTGTTACTCTGAAATATGGAGAAATTAAAAGGTGGTGGGTCATCTCTTGTAATATGCCAATCATCTGTTGAGAATGAATGTAGAAACACCTTATTGTCATCTAGATTCTTGGAATTTTTAGATTTTACATGAAATAAGCTACTGTCTTCTGGGTCAGACAAAGGCTTTACTTCATCTTTCTCACAGGCTAGGGCTGCATCTGTGCTGATTGATCTGTGTTCTGGTGTGCTAGCCCCCTGGATGGCTCAAGTGATTGCAAAGGTATGTTGTGGCCTAATTCATTATGTTTTGAGATTTTCCTAGAAGGAAATTTTGTTTCCAGTTCCTTTTCGTTGCTCAGTTATAGACGTCTTTTTCACATAGGTTGATCTTACTGTGGAGCTTCTAGAGGATCTTTTGGGTATCATCCAGGTTTGTTTTATTTTGAATACACCATTTAATTCATGGGCACTGATTTATTTTCTGCATACATTATTAAATATTCTTGTTTGCAAACTTGACTGCCACTATGACATTTGAATTTCGTGAGTGGCATCTGACCTGTCTATTCCCTTTCTATATTTTTGAGTTTATGGAAAAGCTGAAAAACCTTTTATCTAAGTTGGTGAGACCAATTTAATGAAGTTATGAGGGGACTTTGTGCTTTACCCTTCACACCTAGGGCCCCTTAGGCATGGCACAACCAAGAGGAAAGTAATTTTCTTAATAAATACACAAAATGTTAAACCTAATTGTTGATATAAAACAATTCATGGGCCTTCTCTTAATAGCTTAAGCTTTTGGGAGAGTTGGTTCCTTTAAATGGTGACATAGCCTCTTTGACCAAGTGGTCAGGAGATCTATCCTTGCTGTTCCCATTTCTCATAATGAAGTCATAATTTCAGCTAAATGCGAGTGGGCCTTTGCTTTTTCCGCGCTCCAAGCCCAAATGTTTTTTTCTATAAGATCATTATTGGGCCTTCTCCTAATAGCTTAAGCTTTTGGGAGAGTTGGTTCCTTGACACTAATAATCTAATAATGTTAATAGCTTTAAACAATTATAATTTGTTAAGGTCTATGGATTATTACAGTCAGCATCAATATCAGACCTAAACCAAAATGCTAAAACAATTTGATATTGAAACTTATGTCCTTTTGATGCTACTGCTTCCTTTGTCAAATCCATAAAGCAGAAGTGTTCTTATGAATTGAGAGCTGGAATGTTTATTAGGAGATGTAACATGTTTTAATTGTGTAGCCAAGCTACAATATGTTTAAACTAGTGTTTGAGTTATAAACTTTGTGCGGCCCTGCCAAATAATTTAAGCTTTAGGATCAAGTAATTCTTTAACATAGTATTCAACCTACACTAGACAAACTAAGTGAAGAAATATATGGGGGGTGCTATGCTACAACCCCCTGAAAGCGACTTGTATAAAATGTTTGCTGTTTTTTTTTCAGGTTTTGCAGGGTTAATTTTTTTTTAATGGATTGACTACCGGTTTATGTGGGAATAGGGAAAAGAGTGAGTAATTACAAATTTGGCTAGAAGTGTTATAAATTTGCAAATGATGCCCAACTTCATTAAACAAAATGACGTCGTTTTGTGGGAACCAAATTGGTGCCCTATCTAACACCAAAACACTGCATATAAGAATAATATATTGGGCATAATAAGATAGTTTGAAATTTTGAACTCTTGTGTTTTCTTAAATCTACAGGAGTAGCGTTTAAAACTTTTGTTTTAGGTTTAAGAGATAAAAATCTAAAACAAATTATGTTAATGGTAAATTAAAGATGCTGCATTCACAGTCTATTTACTGGGCCTAAGCAGAAGCCATTACACAAGAACAACTCTTAAGAACAGAAGAAAGATTGCTTAAAGCACAAGGAATATGTGAGTGGGCAAATGAGTACAATTTAAGCTCTTGAAACCAAGACTGTTCCAGGTGAAAGGTAGGGCACCGATCTTGAAAATTTTGAGGTTCTGAAATTTTGCTAGTTTGCACCGTTTTGGTGTTAGATAGGGCACCAATTTGGTTCCCACAAAACGACGTCATTTTGTTTAATGAAGTTGGGCATCCTTTGCAAATTTATAAAGCTTCTAGCAAAATTTGTAATTACTTACACTTTTCCCTATTCCCACATAAACCGGTAGTCAATCCATTAAAAAAACAATTAACCCTGCAAAACCAGCAAACATGATATACAAGTTGCTTTCAAGGGGTGTAGCATAGCACCCCCCAAAAGAGAGAGAGAGAGAGAGAGAGGAAACACTATAGCTATAAGCAACCAATTCCATAGCAGTTTAATTGTTCTACCGTGTTTTAAGTTGTAACAGGTTGAGTCAATATGTATTGGTTTCTTACTCATATCAACTCTCCATGTTCACTGCAGCTATAAGCAACCAAGTCTATATCAGTAAGAATGGTATTTTGCGTGCATTGTTAAATGATTGTCGTTGCAGTGCCTGAAAGTTGATTCCTTCATTTTCTAGTTGCTGGTTCTTTTATCTTACTGAGCTTATTTTTATCATATAAAGTTGACACTTTGCCATGTCTGTCAGGATGCCCACCATTCAATTGTTCGTGCTCGTGCTGCCTTGAAGTGCATTGTGCTGGCTCTATCTGGGCACATGGATGACATACTAGGAAAATATAAGGTACTTTACATACTCCAATCAAGAAATAGAATTGTTACTTTTCTGTTTCCCCTTCCCTTTCATGTGTTGTTTGAAAAAAAAAAAAAGGCATGAGTTAAATATCAATTGCTAAATGTGCAAATTGCCACCAAATGATGCTATGAAGTGCCTTCTATCTCGAGGCAAAATTGTGGCATAGCAGGGAAAGACTGCTTTGGGAAGGGCTTGCCATGAGACAGTTGCCTAGGTTTCATTTCCATGATGGTACTTGCAAAGTACAATATAATTATCTCACAAAAAATATTTGTTTAGAGAAAAGATATCCTGCATTTTTGCATGCTGTTGCTACAACCAAGCACTGTGACATGGGATTTCATGACTTCTATGCTTGTGAAATTAATTACATTTGAAATAATTTCTTTATAGTTTAGACTTTTGAACCCCTAAGGATGTCACAATTGAAGGGAATATTTATATGATTTTGGTGTACATTCTGTAATATAACTTGATGTAAGTGTTGTTTAAAGTGTAAGGCGACTTGACGTGCCAAGCCCCCAAAATGCCTAGGCGGTGAGGTGACAACGGTGCCTCATTGATGTGAATTTTAAAAATAAATAAAAATTACATTTTTTTGACTCTAATATAGTGTTCTCAATGTGATAAAGAAGCTGTCTCTAATTTTGAACTGGTTAGCAGTACACAACCTAGATGAAATGTTGGAGTAAAAGACATAGAAATGTGTAATCTTTCCAATAATAATAATAAAAATATCTGGTATGATCTTTTCAGCATGTTGAGCATGGGAAGTTTAATATAATGATTGATATATATTATATTTATACATAAAATAACTTGGTTTTTGTTAGTTTATGCCTCATTTTGGTTGCTAAAGTTTGCCCCCCCCCCCCAAAAATCTCTTTCTAAGTTGTTCTCTTACAAACCTAAACATGGTCAGAAAAAAAGTGTCCTGTATTGTAAGAAAACATTGTCAATTTTGCATATGAAACTAGTGACTTTATATGAGCCAGTGATTATCCTTTTTGTTTGCCCCCGAAAAAAGAGGTCAAATAGTTCTAATACTTTTAATATGCCTTTTTAGGAAGTTAAGCACAGAATCTTGTTTCTTGTGGAGATGCTAGAGCCGTTTTTGGATCCTGCCATAGCTGCGTCAAAGAGCATGATAGCTTTTGGGCATCTATCTTCTGCATTTCCAGAAAAGCAGGAAAACAACTGCTTGATTGCTCTTAATATTATCCGCACAGCAGTACGAAAGCCAGCTGTCCTACCTTCTTTGGAATCTGAATGGAGGCATGGAACTGTTGCTCCCAGGTAATGCATTGCTGTGTCATATGTTGGCCAAAATATTGTTTTCAGAATCTTTTAGGAGTTCATATTGTAAGTTGTTTTTGACTTTTCTCCTATTTTCTTGATAAATAAAGAATGATAAGTAATTTTTAAATTCAATAATGTCAAACAAAATGCACTTGGATCTCTTTGTGGTTATTATATCTAATCAGATTCATAAAATGTACTATAGCTAATTTCTCCTCCTTTCTGTGGAGGCATCTGATTAAACCAAAGTCTGTCAGAAACTTGTCTGTTATCTTAATTTGTTTTATTGTAATCTGCAGTGTGCTTCTCTCAATATTGGAACCACACTTGCCATTGCCACCGGGTATTGACCTTTGCAAATCTCTTTTGAAACCAGCTGAACTTGAAGCTGCATCTGTTTCACATCCTTCCTCTGTTTCAAATCAAGGGGGTGCTTCTTCCAAGTCAAATAGTCAAGATGAGTCTGATGGTAAAATAGATGTTTTGGAGACAGCAGGAAAATTTGATGTTGTTGATGATCGCAATCTACTTTTTGCCCCACCAGAGTTGCAGAGTGATGCATTGACAAATTTTTCTAATGTTCCTAATCCCATTAGCTCTGCCTCTAACCTTGGGGATGTCAGCTTGGAATCAAAAGATGTGGCTGAGAGACATTCTACTAATCAGTTTCCTAATAATTTTGTTTTAGATGATAGTCTTGGGGCTGAATATTTCAACCTGCAGGCAGATTATTTTCATCTTGTGAACTACCATGATTGTGAACTTCGTGCTTCTGAGTTTCGACGTTTGGCTTTAGATTTGCATTCACAGAGTGATGTTACTGTTGAAAGTCATGATGCTGCAATTGATGCTTTGCTGTTGGCGGCAGAATGCTATGTAAATCCTTATTTTATGTTGTCTTTTGGAGCCTCCCCAAAACTTATGGACCTCTTGAACAATAGTGATAATAAAACCTCACAATCTTGTGATATTATGGAGGTAAAAAGGACTTTTGGAAAGAGCAAAACTGATTTAGGAACAATAGCTCTTGTCGAAAGAAAAAGAGATAAAGTGGTACTTCAAATATTGCTTGAAGCTGCAGAATTGGACAGGAAATACCATGCCAATATATCTGATGGAGAGGATGGCCCTTATTCTTTTGAAGGATTTGATGACCAGGCTATCAAGCTGTCTCCTCTTGATGTTCAATTTGCAGATGCTATTACTTTAGTTCGACAAAACCAAGCTCTGCTGTGCAACTTTCTCATACGACGACTGCAGGGGGACCAAAATTCAATGCATGAAATTCTTATGCAGAGTCTTGTGTTTCTGTTGCACTCAGCCACTAAATTGTACTGTCCTCCTGAACACGTGATTGACATCATCTTAAGATCTGCTGAAGACATGAATAGGGTGCTGGCATCTTTTTATTGTCAACTAAAGGAAGGTTCCTTGCAGTCAGCACCAGAAAAAATACGTGGGATACAACGAAGGTGGATGTTGCTTCAAAGATTGGTAATTGCTTCAAGCAGTGGTGATGAGGAGGCAGAATTTGGAACTAATATCCACAACATTTACCGATGTGGAAATTTGATACCCTCTTCAGCATGGATGCAGAGAATATCTCGATTTTCTAGTTCTGTATACCCTTTGGTTCGATTCTTTGGTTGGATGGCAGTATCTCGTAATGCAAAACAGTATATGAAGGACCAAGTTTTCCTTGCATCAGATCTGTCTCAGCTCACATACTTACTTTCTATATTTGCTGATGATCTTGCTGTTGTTGATAATGTTATCAATCAGAAGTATGAAGAGATTAAAATTGAAGATCTAAAGGGTGAAAATGGATCCTCTGTTAAGAAAGGATTTAAATGTTCTAATCAATATGATGGGGACCAATCTTTTCCTGTAATCTATCCTGAACTCTGGAAGTTCTTTCCTAATATGAAAAAGCAGTTTGAAAGTTTTGGAGAAGTCATTTTAGAGGCTGTTGGGTTGCAGCTGAGATCTGTTTCTTCTACTCTTTTGCCCGATGTTTTGTGTTGGTTTTCTGAGTTGTGTTCATGGCCATTTTCTTTTGCTTCTCAAAATGGTAGTGATAATTTAAAAGGGTATAATGCAAAGAATGCCAGAGCAATAATCCTTTATATACTTGAAGCTATTATAGTCGAGCACATGGAAGCTATGGTTCCTGAGATACCTAGAGTGGTGCAAGTGCTTGTGTCCCTCTCAGGAGCCGCATACTGTGATGTATCATTTCTTGATTCTGTATTGTGTTTGTTGAAGCCAATCATTTCATATTCTTTCTCCAAAGTTTCTGATGATGAAAAATTATTGGTCAATGATTCATGTCTTAACTTTGAGGAGTTATGCTTTAATCTGCTTTTTGATAAAATTAAACAGCAGAATGAGGATAAAAATAATACTGTGGATAAAGGATACAAATTAGCACTGACTATTTTTATTTTGGCTTCTATTTTTCCTGATTTGTCCATTCATCACAAAAGGGACTTTCTGCAGTCCTTATTAAAATGGGCTGACTTCGCTGCATTTGAGCCAACAAATTCTTTCTATGATTATCTCTGTGCATTTCAATGTGTTATGGATAACTGCAAAGTGCTGTTAGCACACACTTTAAGAGCCTTTGGTGTTATCCCTCTTCAGCTGCCCCCCTCTCCTCGTATCAGTAGTGGTGGGCTATCTGATGATAACTTAGAAACAAATCCATGGTTTCTTTGTGATGTATGTCACATTCCATGTGAAAATGATGCTGAAAAAGTAGAAAGTAACAATTCTGGTGCTGTTGTGGATCAATGTCATTTATCTTCTGAGGATTTAGAAGGATTCTGTAAAGATATTGAGGGCCTCATTTCCAAGCTTAATCCAGCTACTGAGATCTGTTGGAATCTCCATCATCAGCTTACCAAAAAATTGACTATAGCATCAGCAGAGTGCTTTGTCTTTTTGAAATGCATGTTATCTGTTGTGTCAAAAATTCAAAATGCTGAAGATGATGATCAAAATTCTTCACCATCTAAATCAGTTGAACGTCTTACAGTTCATTGGAGGATTGGTGTGGAAGGCCTTGCTGAAATGGTCTTTGTGCTCCAAGAAAGCAGTTGCTGGGAAGTTTCTTGCTTGATGCTTGATTGTCTACTTGGATTGCCCCTTAGCTTTTACGTAGATAATGTTATAGGCATGATATGTTCTGCAATAAAGAATGTCTCTTGCAGTGCGCCTAAAATTTCTTGGCGCTTGCAGAGTGATAAATGGTTATCTTCTTTAATTACAAGAGGCATTTATAACATTCGAGAAAGTGAGGTTCCTCTGATTGATCTATTTTGCACTTTGTTGGGCCATGCTGAACCAGAGCAGCGCATTATAGCAGTTAAACACTTGGGAAATCTTCTTGGCCAGTGTGTGAATGGAGAAGGAACAGTTCTATCTTCCAAAATTTGTGCTGATTTGGTTCCATCAAAGTTAGTTGTATCTGTCCCGGATTATTTTTTATCTCATATAGTTTCAAGTACATGGGACGAAATTATCGTGCTGGCATCATCTGATGCATCCCTAAAAATAAGACTTCATGCAATGGCGCTTCTTTCAAATTACATCCCATTTGCCGAGCATCATCAGTTACAATCTTTTCTTGCGGCAGTTGATACTGTTTGTTCTTTGCAAAATGTACAACAAACATGTGATGGTCCAGTCCTTCAACTTTCCCTAGCACTTATTGCTGGTGCCTGCTTATACTCGCCAGCTGAAGATATTTCTTTGATTCCTCAAAATGTATGGAGCAGTGTTGAAGCTTTAGGCTCAACAAAACGTGGTATGGAACTATGAATCATGATTCTTGTTATATTTGCATGAAATGGTCATATTAATATTTTTGATTAATGTAAGCTGGCTCCTCAGTTATAAAATCTTCTGTTTTGATTGATTCTCCAGATGGCAAGCTTGGGGATGTTGAAAAAAGGGCTTGCCAAGTGTTATGTAGATTGAGAGATGAAGGAGATGAGGCTAGAGAGGTATGTGTTTACAATGAGATTATTGATGGGTACAAATTCAGTTGTAGGCTTGTAGCACATGGACATTTTGTGGCATGTTCAAGAAATCTGATTAATTTTCTATGATCTATCTTAACCCATAATGATTTGCTTAATCATACTTGTGTGGAAGGTCCTAAAAGAAGTGTTTTCTTCGAGTTCGTCAAAGCAGTATGATCCAGAATTTGCTAATACACGTGAATCTATTCTTCAGGTAAGATAATTTTAACAACCCTGGTCACATTAAGAAAGTCAGACTCTTTGTTTGTGACATAATTAGTCCTTAATTTTATTCTGCATGTGCACTTGTGTGCGCACTCTTGGATGTATTTTATGTCTGATATTAATGTTAGGCCAAGAGCAGAATGCCACAATTTTTAAACACAGATTTACACCAGCATATTTTTTATGGGATAGAATTGTCTTCTTTGCCTCGCCACGGGTGTCAGCTCATGTTTATTTGAAGGGGTTTGGTTTAATGGAGATTCAGAGTGATTGGAGAGCTCTTCTGAGCTGATTGATCCTGTTTCTTTTGGTCGGTTTTTCTTTTGTTTCAGGAGGATCTTTGGTCCTCCTGCTTTTGTATCCGTCTTCCTTTTCTGAATAAATTCTTCTTTTATCAAAAAGAAGGGAAAAAAGAAAAGAAAAAAGAAGACATTAGACCTATTTATACGCTTGCTTGCGTTAGGCTATTGGTTGTGAATAGTTTAAAAACTTGTAACATTCTCCCTACCAAAGATTGTAGACAGATGGTGAATAAATGAAAATATTTTTCTTTCTATTCTTCAAATGATATAAGTTTGTCTAATTTCTTGTAATTGCAATCTATATCCTTGTTAAAATTCAAACAAATTTGAACATAATTCAAAATTAGAAGACAATCACTTTGCGTTGCTGTTTATTTATTTTTGCTAATCAACTAAATTGTGGTAGTATCTTCTATACATCTGTTCAAATATGTTGCCTTTTGGTTTTTGGGGCTGGTATATAGATATTAGATTCATTAGTTAGAAAGACAACTGAATTAGCTATGCAAAACTTCTTTTTCATCTCCAGCAAAGATACTTTTCCTTTTTTCTTTTTGTTTTTGTAATATCATTAGAAAATTTTCTAAATGGTTGAAGCTATGTGGAGTTAGTATAGGTGGTGATTAGACCTTGTAAAAGCCAAAAAGGGAAAGGGAAAGCAAAAGAAAAGAAGTCCTAATTCTGAAAATTACGTTCCACTCACCCAGCATCCCACTGTAGAAAATACATGGATACTGTTTGATCATAGTAGATGATTTTTCTATTTGATTTTATATCTTGTTTGCTAAACTATTGATTGATGATTTGCCACAGGTCCTTGCCAATTTAACAGCTGTTCACTCGTATTTTGATATCTTCTCAAAGAAAATTGATCAAAATGATATGGTAAAAGTTGATCACTAACTATATCCATCTCTTATCTTCAAAGTTCTCCTGATTAGTTACATTTGTTAGAACCTTTTCTAGGAGCTAGAGGAGGCTGAGATGGAACTAGACATTTTACGCAAGGAACATGTGTTGCCGGGGCCACTGGAGGACTCTAAAGATGGGAATCAGATTCCTAGTTTAGCCTGTAATTACTTTCTTCTGTAGCGCATAAGGATTCTTGTAAACAACCCTGAGAAAATCATAAAGCTTGTATTTGTTGTCATCTAGCAATTCTTTCACACCATTTTAGTTGCCTGAAAGCTTTTCCTTTTCCTGTGTTTTAACATTTCAGCATCTGGGAAGGATGGTTCACGACTTCAGCAAATCAGGGATAGCATTCTTTCTTTGTAAGTGCTTATGACTTTCTGTTCTTTTCAACAAAAATAGACAACCACTGGGAAGAGAATGCAACCTTAGAAAACCTCGTTAATAGGAAGCAATGAGTCATGTTGGCTATCATCCATTAAATAATGTTTCTTCATGCATACTTTAGTTCATAGGATGTGTATGTTGGGGAACAAGAGGCACCAATAAATCTCCTATGTGATAGAGTTTATAGCTTATCCTTTCTTCAAGTGGGGTAGGGAGGGGAGGGGGGGTTAGTTAGTTTGACAGTTGACACATTTGCAATGGGACTGGATACCACTCTTTTAGCTAATGCTTAAAACGCTGCCTTACCCCTCTATTCTGGTTTCTTCTCTTTCAATAAAATTATCTTTTATCCAAAAAAAAAAAAGGAAGAAAAAGCTCTTCGATCACATCTGGTTTCTTCTCTTTCAATAAAATCATCTTTTATCCAAAAAAAAAAAGGAAGAAAAAGCTCTTCGATCACTTCCTTCCTCCTTCATACATTTATCTTGTCGTGGGGATGGTTTTGATTTTTCTGTACTGAGGCAATAAATGGTTGGTCTCAATATCTTTACTGTTCTCTCTTTCTTTCTCTGAAACTTTTGATTCTGAAAATTCCAAACTTATTCTGAACTATTCTTGTGCTGTTATCAGAGAAAAATCCAAACTTCAAGAAGATATTGTAGCTCGTAGGCAGAAGAAACTTCTCATGAGACAAGCCCGTAAGAGATATTTGGAAGAGGCAGCCTTACGGGAAGCAGAACTTATGCAAGAACTTGACAGGTTTTGGCTTCTTATTGCAGCTTATGTTCCTTCTTTTTGTTTTCGTTGGTTATGCTGCCAGCTGAGCATTGTCCTAACATGTATTAGGGAAAGGGCAGCTGAAATGGAAAAGGAGCTTGAGAGACAGCGATTGCTGGAACTGGAGCGTGCTAAAACTAGGGAGCTCCGTCACAATCTGGATATGGAGAAAGAAAGGCAAACGCAGGTGATGCTCTTCTCACTTTGTCTCCACTAAACTAGAGAATAAAGCTCCACCATTCTCTTACCATGTGATGGGCTTTCCTAGAAAAATAAAGAACATTGGCCACTGCATAATTTGCTGGCACATCAAAATAACTTTGTTAATCTTGTCAAAGTAGAATGAATCTCAAATCTCTGCATATAACGGAAATATTTCAGGTCCTGCCTTAGTACTGAGTTTTCAGTACTACTGCCACTCAAAATTAGCCATATGGAGAGAGGGAGAAGAGAGTGAATGAGTAGGAAGAGTACGATGCCCATATGGCTATTTTTTAGTGGCAGTAGAACTGAAAACTCGTCACTACAGTAGGATTGAAAATTTTTCAACATATGAGGATCACAACTGTATGTAGTTTTGTCAGAAGGGGCTGTGGCACTCAGATATGCACTGAGGTGATGTGTTCCAGAGGCTGCTTTCATTTTGAAGTAGTCAGTGAGGCGCCTTTAGTAGGGTAGCAACAATCCATGCACCTCTTTATAAAGCACAAGTCGCTGAGGCAAGCGCCCCTTTTTTGCCTGTGTTTCTTCTTTCATATCTGGAAGCGTGGTGACAAAATTGAATAGATTCGTCCTATAGTTGATATTTAGCTGAGGAGGATGCTTTATACTCTTCAATCTTCATTGTTCTCTTCTTTCTCTCTTTAATAAATTGCTTCTTTATTAGAAAAAACGGCAAAAGATAAAAAAGCATCTTTCTTGCATTACATATAGAATATTGTTGCATGGTCTTTTCTACTTCATGGCCTTTTGAATAATAATACAAATAAATATCTTCATTTACATGCAGAGAGAACTTCAGCGTGAACTAGAGCAAGCAGAATCAGGATTACGACCATCTCGGCGTGATTTTACTTCCTCCACTCATACTAGGTAAGTTGTTAAATTAGTCATAACCGTACAAGTCTTTTGAGAATGATTATGCCTCGCAGAAAATTATTTTGGTTATCAGTACAGAAATTTTAGATCTATCACAAGACATACATCAAATTGCTTCATGCGCAATGGATTTCTTTTGGTGTCTTGCAGTCGACCTCGTGAAAGATTTCGTGAAAGAGAAAATGGAAGATCAAGTAATGAAGGGAGTGCTAGAGCTGGAAGTGGAAACTTGCAGCCTGAAATTTCTACCACCAATTCATCCATTGCAGCCTCACCTACTATTGTTCTTTCCGCGTCCCGGCCATTTTCTGGCCAGCTTCCTACTATATTACAGTCTCGTGATCGTCAAGACGATAGTGGCAGCGTATATGAGGAAAATGTTGATGGAAGCAGGGACTCAGGGGACACCAGCAGTATTGGAGATCCAGAATTAATATCAGCATTTGATGGCCAGTCTAGTGGATATGGGTCCCAAAGGCATAGTTCTAGGGGAAGCAAGTCTAGGCAAGTTGGAGAGCGTAGAGAGCGAGACAATAGACGTGAAGGAAAGTGGGAAAGAAAGCATTCATAGCTAATGGCCAGGGTCTGTGGAATATACTGCTAGCAATGCTTGAAAAATTGTAGAATGTGATATTATTCTATTGTGCAAATTCTAGTTTTTATGCTAGTGGACAAAATCTGTATTCTAAACCTAGGTGAATATTATTATAGATTATATAATGGAGTGTCATGCCCCCTGCAATTTTATCAGTTTTTGTTGAAATGTGTGGCACATTTACTTGTTTACAGAAGACAATACATTTTTGGCTCCTTGTATGGATTGAAATCCACAGGGGTGTGTGCATAGGATGGGTTAGGTTGGGTTTCACAAATAATCCGGCCCCGGCCTGGTATTTGATCGGGTTCAGGAGTCTAGGCTCGAACCCGGCCCTAATAGACTAAGAACCTGAGTGGCTGGGTAAACCCCATTTGTGTATATTGATTTTCCTTCAAAAAAAAAAAAATGTAAAAGGGAAAAAGACTGAACGAGACCGAGAGCCTGAGGGGGAGGGAGGGAAGGAGAAACCAGTACAGATCTAGAATATCATACATAAAACAATTAAAATAAAAATGCCTCCTTTTTCTACTTGATTGTGGCCTAAGTTTGTGAGTACTGAGTTTATAATATATAGTTGTTATTTATTATTAGTGTTTATTTATAGTTTTATATGACTAATGATTATTTCGTGAATTTTAGTAATTAATGTGTAACTACTAGAGATATGATGATCATTGGTCATATAAAATTATAAATGGCCATTGGTCATGAAGAAGAAATGACCTTAATATCACTACACATGCCGTTTGAAAGAAATCTCTTTGTTTGGATTCCCATGTAATAATTCTCTCAATAAAATATTAATATTTTATCTAGGATATTTTCTATTGTGGGAGGATGGCATTCAAACATCATACTATTATCACTCGTTCTAAAAGTGGCGAATTTGAGAAGTACATGACATAATGCAATTAAACATCATGCTATTGTCACTATTTCCAAAAGTAGGTGATGCACATTAGTTGATAATGGCTTCTCAATTAATCATAGTAGATTTCAGCAAAAGAAATCTAGTAGTTCTTGAAGATGTCTTTGCATTGGCAAGGAGTTTCAATTAAATTCCATTCCTGCATGTGGCAAAAGTGACAATGTAGTAGTCCATCCCTTAGCTCATATAGCAATTTCCTCTTTGAGTGGAATGGTGATAGGATTTGTAATGACTTTTTATCCCTCGTGAGCTATCTACTATTATACCAGAGGATACTAATTCTGTATGGACATTAACTTTTCAATAAGTGGGTATTTTTCTATTTTAGAAAACTTAAAAAAGAAAAACACGCTTTCATATTAAGTGGGTAAGAGGGATAATGTAGTGGCAGAGAAAAGAGTGTGTCTTATCCTCCTTAATCACCACGCACACCCGCTAAAGGGTGTGTCTTATCCTCCTTAATCACCACGCACACCCGCTAACTCACAGTCACACACTACTAGTACTATTACTTTTCGACACTAATTAAAACCTTGCCACTTTCCAATTCTGCTACTGCAAGGTTTAAAGACAACCAACGTAGCAGAGTCCAGAGAGGAAAAATTCACCAATTACAATGTCGACTTTCGTGCCAAGCTTAATACTGCGAGAAAACTCCTCATGGTTGCTGCATATATTATCATTGGCTATCTTACCCATCTTCTTCATTCTTGTATTCAAAAGGTATTCCAATTCTACCAACACCGTAGGCTTACCCCCTTCTCCTCCAAAATTCCCTATAATTGGAAACCTCCATCAACTTGGCTTGTTTCCTCACCGCACACTCAAAACCCTAGCTCAAAGTTATGGCTCCTTAATTTTGCTTCATTTGGGGAGTATGCCAGTTCTTGTGGTCTCCTCTGCAGATGTTGCCTGTGAAGTAATGAAAACTCATGACCTTGTCTTCGCCAACCGCCCGCGAAGGAAGATGGCAGATATACTCTTGTATGGTTCCAAAGATGTGGCATTTGCACAATATGGTGACTATTGGAGACAGATAAGAAGCATCTGTGTCTTACATCTTCTTAGTAACAAAAGGGTTCAATCTCTTCGTGTTGTGAGAGAGGAGGAAACTGCGATAATGATGCAGAAGATCAATCAATCTTCTTCTTCAGTGAATTTAAGTGAGTTATTCTCAACACTTACAAATGATATAGTTTGCAGGGTGGCTTTGGGGAAGAAATATAGTGAAGGAGAAGGTGGGAGAAAGTTTCAAGAGCTGTTGCGTGAGTTTGGAGAGCTATTGGGTACTTTTATTATAGGGGACTATATACCTTGGCTTGATTGGTTGAGCCAAGCTAATGGCATATATGGCAGAGCAGAGAGAGTGGCTAATGAGTTGGATGGGTTTTTTGATCAAGTTGTTGAAGAGCATTTTAAAGGAGGAGTTAGTGATGTGGATAATGAAGGCCAGAGTGATTTTGTTGATATTTTGCTTTGGATCCAAAAGAGCAACACCATTGGCTTCCCTGTTGATTCAACAATCATAAAGGCTTTGATCCTGGTAAGACCATTTATCTAAATCCCTGTTTCTTTTTTTCTTCTTTGTACGGTTATTTATATCCCTGTTTATATTTGATATGTGCTATAGCTAGAAGATCTATGCTGGCATAATAGCTATACAACAAAGTTCTTTTCTTTTTCATGACAATGTTGAAAAATTAGAATCTAGAACTACTTAGTATCCTATTTGAATCCTTTTACCAGTACAATATACCTCAGCACACCTGAAATATTTCAATAAGGCGAACACTAAGCTACTTTTTCTTAATGGGAATAATGCTATCCAAAATCAAAAATTCATTCTGCCATTAACTCTTAATAACAGATATTTTCAAGTGTCTCAAAGTACCAAATCTAAAGGCACATTAAAGTGGTTAATGTGCCACATCATCTCTAGAAAATCCAACAGTTTATATCTCGCCTACAAAACCAAGCTCTATTAGGAAGTTTTAATCTTCTCCGCAAGTTTCGTATTTCATCATCTTCCCTCTCATTTTCTATATAGCCATTAAGACACTGTTAACCATGTCTTCAAGAGAGGGAACTTACACAAAAAATGGTTAGATACTAGTACTCTCAAATCTCAAATAATAATGCAACGTCCTAGCAAACTTTGTAGTTCTGCTCATTCTATACTGATAAATTCTCCTCGTCTGCGTTGCTCTTCTGTTTAATAACCATTGTTCAATAGCTGACATATATACAGTAAATAATGCTAAATTTTTCTTCTTCCTTTATCAGTTTCTCTCATTTTCCAATGATAACAGATACCTGAACTATTAAATAACTACCCTATATTTACTCACTCACATTAACCGTGTTATGCCAGACAGAGTTTGAAAAATCTTGAATTGAAGATATTAGAAAATTTCATAGCTAACTATATTTAACTTGACTGCAAAAGAAATAAAACTTAAGTGAAAATGTAAAGTCTGTGAAAAGAGATAGACTCTTTTTATGGTTTAAACTGCACTCGATTTTTTCTCTGATGAGTGTTACTGGTAAAGTGATAAATGGGAGGGCAGACTATGAAATGGTAAACTTGCAGAGAAGAACAAAACTTCCTAATATAGCTTAATTTTGTTGAGGACATATGAAGTGTTGAACTCCAATCTTTGAGGAGATTTTTCTGGAATGCAACAAACCCATATGAGGAGACACTCTTAGAATCGCTAGAATAGAAAATTTGTCCTAGTGTACTGTTTCAAGGAAACCTTGTCCCTTGAACCAACCAAGAAAAAAAAAAAAAAACTCATTACTTATGTACTCTACTTCGTGCTTAGGGTTGGCAAAAACACGAGTCAGCTCACGAACTGTTTGAGGCTCGACTAACCAAGTGGCTCAATAAGCTAGCTCATGAACCAAATGAGTTGAACTTAAACCTAAAAATTTGGCTTGTTAGTACATGTACTCTATTTCCCTCATATGCTCACTTGCATACACTTGATGTTTCACTCATCCCATTTGCTCCTATCAATTTGCAATGTATCTCTATGAATGTCTAGTTATGCTAGTAACCTTTTTTCCTCATTAATTCTGGTATTTTATCAATTTGATCTTTCTTTGGTTTTGAAAATTTGGCTTCCGTAAGTTGAGCTTGTGAGTCAAGTCGAGCTGCTTGTGAGCTATGTGTGAGTCGAGCTCAAGCTGAGATATTTGGCTTGAATCGAATTTGAATCGAGCCATGAGCTTAGTCAAGCTCGTGATGTCCTCTGCTCGACTCATTACCAGCCCTAATACAACTTTATAGTTGAAAAGTTGTGCTTTTAGAAGAAAATTGAGTGTCAACTGTCAAGGAAGATTTATAGCAGGGAAGTACAGAAGATGAGATCTGATCTTACACACATTGATAACTGCTTTCTATTTCTTGTAGGATATGTTTGCTGCAGGTACTGACACTACATACACAGTCCTAGAGTGGGCAATGACAGAACTCCTAAGGCACCAAACTGTGATGAAGAAACTGCAAGATGAAGTGAGGAATGTGGTTGGTGATAGAACACACATAACTGAGGAGGATTTAGGTCAACTGCACTACTTGAAGGCTGTGCTTAAAGAAACACTTCGCGTACATCCCCCTATTCCATTATTAGTTCCTCGAGAAAGCATGCAGGATATCAAATTAAAGGGGTACCACATTGCAAGTGGCACCCAAATAATTGTAAATGCTTGGGCAATCGCAAGAGATCCTGCGTACTGGGACCAACCTGAAGAGTTTCAACCAGAGAGGTTCTTGAATAGTTCAATAGATTTCAAAGGGCATGATTTCCAACTGATACCATTTGGAGCAGGAAGAAGAGGTTGTCCAGGAACATTGTTTGCCATGGCTGTTAATGAGCTTGTTCTAGCAAACCTTGTCCATCAATTCAATTGGACATTGCCTGGTGGATCACCTTTGGACATGTCGGAAACGGCTGGATTGACAATACATAGAAAGTTTCCTCTTTTAGCTATTGCATCCCCATATAAGAAGTGAATTACTAGGGAAGTTAAGAAAGAAATTAATAAATTCCTCTAATATGTTGTGTGAGGTACACATCATGTGTAATTGGAGTATTTACATTCTGTGTTGAATAAATTGTGACCAAAGTTATTTCCAATGATGTGATTTCCTACAAAGGTATCAAAACATTCCATGCAATCCCCTTAATTTTATGTATGTTTTCTGGACAAAAAGATAATATATATCGTACATGCTAGGCTATAAATTTTTTGAGTAAAACATAGATAAAGTACATGCCTACAAATCACTAATTTAGATTTTATATTATGTTTAAGTATAAGTTAATCCAAATACTATGTTGTTGATTGCTAGGAAAGGTAGCATTTTGACAAAGTGTAACGAACTATGTGGCTTGATTTCATTGCTGAATTCTCTTGTTATATTCTTACAATTTACTCCTCTTAGACTTCTATACAGCCACAAATCAACAGTACAAAGAAATTACTTTGATACAACTTCTCCTAATACCCACGTTATCCTATTGACATACAAAAGTAAAGTTAACAAGAAATAATGTTAATAACTACCAAAGACTAAGTCAAGTTACACCCACACTGGCGAAAGTGTGGACAAGTAACAAGAACGTGGCAGGTTCATGACATCTTTCCCTTGCTGATAAAAGCTACTTGTACTCCAGCACAGCTATATAGGGAAATCTGCAGAAAAATCTTTGTTTATTCTCTTGATGTTGTCTTTTTATGTATTTTTCTCCTACATGATAGCTTATCGTCTTTTCACCTTACACTTTTTCTTTCTTAATACAATTTTTTTTAATATTAAAATAGATAAATAAATAAGTGCGTTTGTACAAATCCATAAATTCTTTTTCCACCTCGAAAATGTATGTTCTTCTATCAATGCTCATTTGACAATTCTGCTTTTGTTCCAAAATTCATAAAAGAAAATATGAGATTATTAACGAAGTTCTCAGCATGAGTACTGTTTCAAAAATCGAAGTAGATTATCAATGGAGATCACCATGGTTTACAAGAACATGGAATGTCTTACTGTGAAATGTATTTGAAAAGAACCAAAATTCATAAAAGAAAATATTAGATTAGCAAAGTTCTCAACATGAGTACTGTTTCAGGACTTAAGTAAATTATTAACGGAGATCTGCATAATTTACAAGAACATGAATTGTCTTAATACTGTGAAATGTATTTGAAAAGAACCAAATCCCACATAAAACCAAATCGAGAACAACAAACAACCAATACAAGTCTCGTAGTAAGTAAGAAGTTAAATTCGTCATAACCGCACAAGTCTTTTTGAGAACGATTATGCCTCACAGAAAATTGTTTTGGTTATCAGTACAGAAATTTTAGATTTATCACAAGACATACATCAAATTGCTTCATGTGCAATGGATTTCTCTTGGTGTCTTGCAGTCGACCTCGTGAAAGGTTTCGTGAAAGAAAAATTGGAAGATCAAGTAATGAAGGGAGTGCTAGAGCTGGAAGTTGTAACTTGCAGCCTCACCAACTATTGTTCTTTCTGGGTCCCGGCCAGCTTCCTACTATCTTACAGTCACGTGATCGTCAAGACGATAGTGCATGGCAACGTATATGATGAAAATGTTGATGGAAGCAGGGACTCGGGGAACACCAGCAGCGTTGGAGATAGAGAATTCATATCAGCATTTGATTGGCAGTCTAGTGGATGTGGGTTCCAAAGGCATAGTTCTAGGGGAAGCAAGTAAGTTGGAGAGCGTAGAGACCAGGGTCCCTGTAATATAGTGCACAATGTTTACTGCTAGCAATGCTTGTAAAATTGTAGAATGTGATACTATTCTGTTGTGCAAATCCTAGAATTTATGCTACCGGCGAAAATCTGTATTCTAAGCCGAGGTAAATATTGTTGTATATTATATAATGGAGTTTCTTGCCCTCTGCAATTTTATGGGTTCTTGTTGAGATGGGTGAGATATTATTTGCTTAGAGAAGATAATACACTTAGACCTCATTTGAAATCCTTATATGTATGATGTGCGTGAAATGGGTTAGGCCGGGTTTTGCCATTAACCCAGGCCCGGGCCCAGTATTTGTTCGGGTAAAAATTATGGGCCTAAAACTGGCCCAAATAGACTAGGACCTTACAATTACAGCCCTCCATGGTCAAACGCCTTTGTTATGTGCAAATGGTTAATTTTTATAGCGTTGATTGAACTTAAATAAAAGGCTAGCTATCTAGAGTTTAAGACCAATAAAGTTCAGATCATAAGGCCAATGTCCAAAATAGAATCACATCCTCAGTTCATAACAGAAAGACTGAACACCAGATAAAATCTAGCATGCATAAATTCGGAGTCAAGAAGAAGAAAAAGAAAGTCTACCTTCAACTCTCTTCTTTGAGGATAGCTCCCCTCTTCTATTCTGGAAATTGAACCAGACAAAGAGATTGGACTAGAAGATGTTGCCTTGCTTGCTTGCTTGTAGTTGATGTTTGAACTGCTGAAAGTGAGAAGGCTGCCATCGGGACGAAGAGAAAGTTTACTTAAAACCCATTCTCATTATAATTACAAAATTGCCACCGCATTTTCATTTGTTTTGGTTATAATTACAAGATTGTCACTATGTTTTCATTTTTTTATTTCCTATTATCAAAAATTTGAGAAGGAAACACTGAAATTTTTTTTTCCTTGTTTTCAGATTTGGGCCCAATTTAGGAAATGTTTTTAACAAAATATTTTTATTAAACTCAATCAAACGCATTTTCAAGCCTGTTTCTGTTTTCACTGAAAATAAAAACAAGAAATGGCCAAAACAAACAGCCCCAAAGTGGCCCGAGCATTCTTGGGTTTGGATGGGTTACGGGTGGGTCTGGTTAAACCCATTTGTGTACTACTGATTTTCTTTAAAGAAACAAAATAACTGAGATGTGAAAGGGAGAGAGACGGAACGAGACTGAGCCTGAGGGAGGGGGAGGGAAGGAGAAAAGAAACCAATACAGATGTAGAATATCATACATAAAAAAATAAAAATAAAACCACCTCCTTTTCTCTGTGACGATGGTGGCCTGAGTTTGTAAGTAGCCACAAAGAGATGGCTTGAGTTTGGTCATGATAAGTGTTTATTTGTAGTTTTATATGATCAGGGATCATTTTGTGATATTTAATAATCAATGTATAATTATTAGAATTAAGATGACCATTAATTATATAAAATTATAAATGACTATTAGTCATGAAGAACAATTATACAATGATTAAAGTAGAACAAGATAAAACTTTAAAATTCATTCAAAATATTTTTTTTTGGGGTACTTTGACTATTACTCCATGTTTGTAAGCCACGAAAAAGATCTCAA
>QAOA01005582.1:78370-88753 GCA_003255065.1 Cercis canadensis
TAGGCTTACCCCCTTCTCCTCCAAAATTCCCTATAATTGGAAACCTCCATCAACTTGGCTTGTTTCCTCACCGCACACTCAAAACCCTAGCTCAAAGTTATGGCTCCTTAATTTTGCTTCATTTGGGGAGTGTTCCAGTTCTTGTGGTCTCCTCTGCAGATGTTGCCTGTGAAGTAATGAAAACTCATGACATTGTCTTCGCCAACCGCCCGCGAAGGAAGATGGCAGATATACTCTTGTATGGTTCCAAAGATGTGGCATTTGCACAATATGGTGACTATTGGAGACAGATAAGAAGCATCTGTGTCTTACATCTTCTTAGTAACAAAAGGGTTCAATCTCTTCGTGTTGTGAGAGAGGAGGAAACTGCGATAATGATGCAAAAGATCAATCAATCTTCTTCTTCAGTGAATTTAAGTGAGTTATTCTCAACACTTACAAATGATATAGTTTGTAGGGTGGCTTTGGGGAAGAAATATAGTGAAGGAGAAGGTGGGAGAAAGTTTCAAGAGCTGTTGCGTGAGTTTGGAGAGCTATTGGGTACTTTTATTATAGGGGACTATATACCTTGGCTTGATTGGTTGAGCCAAGCTAATGGCATATATGGCAGAGCAGAGAGAGTGGCTAATGAGTTGGATGGGTTTTTTGATCAAGTTGTTGAAGAGCATTTTAAAGGAGGAGTTAGTGATGTGGATAATGAAGGCCAGAGTGATTTTGTTGATATTTTGCTTTGGATCCAAAAGAGCAACACCATTGGCTTCCCTGTTGATTCAACAATCATAAAGGCTTTGATCCTGGTAAGACCATTTATCTAAATCCCTGTTTCTTTTTTTCTTCTTTGTACGGTTATTTATATCCCTGTTTATATTTGATATGTGCTATAGCTAGAAGATCTATGCTGGCATAATAGCTATACAACAAAGTTCTTTTCTTTTTCATGACAATGTTGAAAAATTAGAATCTAGAACTACTTAGTATCCTATTTGAATCCTTTTACCAGTACAATATACCTCAGCACACCTGAAATATTTCAATAAGGCGAACACTAAGCTACTTTTTCTTAATGGGAATAATGCTATCCAAAATCAAAAATTCATTCTGCCATTAACTCTTAATAACAGATATTTTCAAGTGTCTCAAAGTACCAAATCTAAAGGCACATTAAAGTGGTTAATGTGCCACATCATCTCTAGAAAATCCAACAGTTTATATCTCGCCTACAAAACCAAGCTATATTAGGAAGTTTTAATCTTCTCCGCAAGTTTCTTATTTCATCATCTTCCCTCTCATTTTCTATATAGCCATTAAGACACTGTTAACCATGTCTTCAAGAGAGAGAACTTACACAAAAAATGGTTAGATACTAGTACTCTCAAATCTCAAATAATAATGCAACGTCCTAGCAAACTTTGTAGTTCTGCTCATTCTATACTGATAAATTCTCCTCGTCTGCGTTGCTCTTCTGTTTAATAAGCATTGTTCAATAGCTGACATATATACAGTAAATAATGCTAAATTTTTCTTCTTCCTTTATCAGTTTCTCTCATTTTCCAATGATAACAGATAACAGATACCTGAACTATTAAATAACTACCCTATATTTACTCACTCACATTAACCGTGTTATGCCAGACAGAGTTTGAAAAATCTTGAATTGAAGATATTAGAAAATTTCATAGCTAACTATATTTAACTTGACTGCAAAAGAAATAAAACTTAAGTGAAAATGTAAAGTCTGTGAAAAGAGATAGACTCTTTTTATGGTTTAAACTGTATACTCGATTTTTTCTCTGATGAGTGTTACTGGTAAAGTGATAAATAGGAGGGCAGACTATGAAATGGTAAACTTGCAGAGAAGAACAAAACTTCCTAATATAGCTTAATTTTGTTGAGGACATCTGAAGTGTTGAACCCCAATCTTTGAGGAGATTTTTCTGGAATTCAACAAACCCATATGAGGAGACACTCTTAGAATCGCTAGAATAGAAAATTTGTCTTAGTGTACTGTTTCAAGGAAACCTTGTCCCTTGAACCAACCAAGAAAAAAAAAAAAAAACTCATTACTTATGTACTCTACTTCGTGCTTCGGGTTGGCAAAAACACAAGTCAGCTCACGAGCTGTTTGAGGCTCGACTAACCAAGTGGCTCAATAAGCTAGCTCATGAACCAAATGAGTTGAACTTAAACCTAAAAATTTGGCTTGTTAGTACATGTACTCTATTTTCCTCATATGCTCACTTGCATACACTTGATGTTTCACTCATCCCATTTGCTCCTATCAATTTGGAATGTATCTCTATGAATGTCTAGTTATGCTAGTAACCTTTTTTCCTCATTAATTCTGGTATTTTATCAATTTGATCTTTCTTTGGTTTTGAAAATTTGGCTTCCGTAAGTTGAGCCTGTGAGTCAAGTCGAGCTGCTTGTGAGCTATGTGTGAGTCGAGCTCAAGCTGAGATATTTGGCTTGAATCGAATTTGACTCGAGCCATGAGCTTAGTCAAGCTCGTGATGTCCTCTGCTCGACTCATTACCAGCCCTAATACAACTTTATAGTTGAAAAGTTGTGCTTTTAGAAGAAAATTGATTGTCAACTGTCAAGGAAGATTTATAGCAGGGAAGTACAGAAGATGAGATCTGATCTTACACACACTGATAACCGCTTTCTATTTCTTGTAGGAGATGTTTGCTGCAGGTACTGACACTACATACACAGTTCTAGAGTGGGCAATGACAGAACTCCTAAGGCACCAAACTGTGATGAAAAAACTGCAAGATGAAATGAGGAATGTGGTTGGTGATAGAACACACATAACTGAGGAGGATTTAGGTCAACTGCACTACTTGAAGGCTGTGCTTAAAGAAACACTTCGCGTACATCCCCCTATTCCATTATTAGTTCCTCGAGAAAGCATGCACGATATCAAATTAAAGGGGTACCACATTGCAAGTGGCACCCAAATAATTGTAAATGCTTGGGCAATCGCAAGAGATACTGCGTACTGGGACCAACCTGAAGAGTTTCAACCAGAGAGGTTCTTGAATAGTTCAATAGATTTCAAAGGGCTTGATTTCCAACTGATACCATTTGGAGCAGGAAGAAGAGGTTGTCCAGGAACATTGTTTGCCATGGCTGTTAATGAGCTTGTTCTGGCAAACCTTGTCCTTCAATTCAATTGGACATTGCCTGGTGGATCACCTTTGGACATGTCAGAAACGGCTGGATTGACAATACATAGAAAGTTTCCTCTTGTAGCTATTGCATCCCCATATAAGAAGTGAATTACTAGGGAAGTTAAGAAAGGAATTAATAAATTCCTCTAATATGTTGTGTGAGGTACACATCATGTGTAATTGGAGTATTTATATTCTGTGTTGAATAAATTGTGACCAAAGTTATTTCCAATCATGTGATTTCCTACAAAGGTATCAAAACATTCCATGCAATCCCCTTAATTTTATGTATATTTTTCTGGACAAAAAGATGTATATCCTACATGCTAGGCTATAAATGTTGAGTAAAACATAGATAAAGTACATGCCTACAAATCACTAATTTAGATTTTATATTATGTTTAAGTTAATACAAATACTATGTTGTTGATTGCTAGGAAAGGTAGAATTTTGAGAAAGTGTAACGAACTATGTGGCTTGATTTCATTGCTGAATTCTCTTGTTATATTCTTACAATTTCCTCCTCTTAGACTTCTATACAGCCACAAATCAACAGTACAAAGAAATTACTTTGATACAACTTCTCCTAATACCCACGTTATCCTATTGACATACAAAAGTAAAGTTAACAAGAAATAATGTTAATAACTACCAAAGACCAAGTCAAGTTACACCCACAGTACTGGCGAAAGTGTGGACAAGCAACAAGAACGTGGCAGGTTCATGACATCTTTGCCTTGCTGAAAAAAGCTACTTGTACTCGAGCACAGCTATATAGGGAAATCTGCAGAAAAATCTTTGTTTATTCTCTTGATGTTGTCTTTTTATGTATTTTTCTCCTACATGATAGCTTATCGTCTTTTCACCTTACACTTTTTCTTTCTTAATACAATTTTTTTTAATTTAAAATAGATAAATAAATAAGTGCGTTTGTACAAATCCATAAATTCTTTTTCCACCTTGAAAATGTATGTTCTTCTATCAATGCTCATTTGACAATTCTGCTTTTGTTCCAAAATTCATAAAAGAAAATATGAGATTATTAACGAAGTTCTCAGCATGAGTACTGTTTCAAAAATCGAAGTAGATTATCAATGGAGATCACCATGGTTTACAAGAACATGGAATGTCTTACTGTGAAATGTATTTGAAAAGAACCAAAATTCATAAAAGAAAATATTAGATTAGCAAAGTTCTCAACATGAGTACTGTTTCAGGACTTAAGTAAATTATTAACGGAGATCTGCATAATTTACAAGAACATGAATTGTCTTAATACTGTGAAATGTATTTGAAAAGAACCAAATCCCACATAAAACCAAATCGAGAACAACAAACAACCAATACAAGTCTCGTAGTAAGTAAGAAGTTAAATTCGTCATAACCGCACAAGTCTTCTGAGAATGATTATGCCTCACAGAAAATTGTTTTGGTTATCAGTACAGAAATTTTAGATTTATCACAAGACATACATCAAATTGCTTCATGTGCAATGGATTTCTCTTGGTGTCTTGCAGTCGACCTCGTGAAAGGTTTCGTGAAAGAAAAATTGGAAGATCAAGTAATGAAGGGAGTGCTAGAGCTGGAAGTTGTAACTTGCAGCCTCACCAACTATTGTTCTTTCTGGGTCCCGGCCAGCTTCCTACTATCTTACAGTCACGTGATCGTCAAGACGATAGTGCATGGCAACGTATATGATGAAAATGTTGATGGAAGCAGGGACTCGGGGGACACCAGCAGCGTTGGAGATAGAGAATTCAAATCAGCATTTGATTGGCAGTCTAGTGGATGTGGGTTCCAAAGGCGTAGTTCTAGGGGAAGCAAGTAAGTTGGAGAGCGTAGAGACCAGGGTCCCTGTAATATAGTGCACAATGTTTACTGCTAGCAATGCTTGTAAAATTGTAGAATGTAATATTATTCTGTTGTGCAAATCCTAGATTTTATGCTACTGGCGAAAATCTATATTCTAAGCCTAGGTAAATATTGTTGTATATTATATAATGGAATTTCTTGCCCTCTGCAATTTTATGGGTTCTTGTTGAGATGGGTGAGATATTATTTGCTTAGAGAAGATAATACACTTGGACCTCATTTGAAATCCTTATATGTATGATGTGCGTGAAATGGGTTAGGCCGGGTTTTGCCATTAACCCAGGCCCGGCCCAGTATTTGTTCGGGTAAAAATTATGGGCCTAAAACTGGCCCAAATAGACTAGGACCTTACAATTACAGCCCTCCATGGTCAAACGCCTTTGTTATGTGCAAATAGTTACTTTTTATAGCGTTGATCGAACTTAAATAAAAGGCTAGCTATCTAGAGTTTAAGACCAATAAAGTTCAGATCATAAGGCGAATGTCCAAAATAGAATCACATCCTCAGTTCATAACAGAAAGACTGAACACCAGATAAAATCTAGCATGCATAAATTCGGAGTCAAGAAGAAGAAAAAGAAAGTCTACCTTCAACTCTCTTCTTTGAGGATAGCTCCCCTCTTCTATTCTGGAAATTGAACCAGACAAAGAGATTGGACTAGAAGATGTTGCCTTGCTTGCTTGCTTGTAGTTGATGTTTGAACTGCTGAAAGTGAGAAGGCTGCCATCGGGACGAAGAGAAAGTTTACTTAAAACCCATTCTCATTATAATTACAAAATTGCCACCGCATTTTCATTTGTTTTGGTTATAATTACAAGATTGTCACTATGTTTTCATTTTTTTATTTCCTATTATCAAAAATTTGAGAAGGAAACACTGAAATTTTTTTTTCCTTGTTTTCAGATTTGGGCCCAATTTAGGAAATGTTTTTAACAAAATATTTTTATTAAACTCAATCAAACGCATTTTCAAGCCTGTTTCTGTTTTCACTGAAAATAAAAACAAGAAATGGCCAAAACAAACAGCCCCAAAGTGGCCCGAGCATTCTTGGGTTTGGATGGGTTACGGGTGGGTCTGGTTAAACCCATTTGTGTACTACTGATTTTCTTTAAAGAAACAAAATAACTGAGATGTGAAAGGGAGAGAGACGGAACGAGACTGAGCCTGAGGGAGGGGGAGGGAAGGAGAAAAGAAACCAATACAGATGTAGAATATCATACATAAAAAAATAAAAATAAAACCACCTCCTTTTCTCTGTGACGATGGTGGCCTGAGTTTGTAAGTAGCCACAAAGAGATGGCTTGAGTTTGGTCATGATAAGTGTTTATTTGTAGTTTTATATGATCAGGGATCATTTTGTGATATTTAATAATCAATGTATAATTATTAGAATTAAGATGACCATTAATTATATAAAATTATAAATGACTATTAGTCATGAAGAACAATTATACAATGATTAAAGTAGAACAAGATAAAACTTTAAAATTCATTCAAAATATTTTTTTTTGGGGTACTTTGACTATTACTCCATGTTTGTAAGCCACGAAAAAGATCTCAATATCACTACATATGCCGTTTGAAAGAATTTTTTTTTCTTCGAATTCTCTTATAATAATTCTCTCAATAAAGTATTAATATTTTATTTAAGAATATACTTTCTGTTGGGGAGGATGCATTCAAACATCATACTATTATCACTCATTCTAAAAGTTGGTGATGGACATTAGTTGAATGGGCAAGGAAAAAAATATATTGAGAAATTAATCCTAGTAGGTGATGCATGTTGGCTTCTCAATTAATCATAGTAGATTTCAGCAAAAGAAATCTAGTAGTTCATGAAGATGTCTTTGCATTGGCAAGGAGTTTCGATTAATTAAATTCCATTCCTGCATGTGGCAAGAAGTTACAAAAGTAGTCCACCCCTTAGCTCATATGGCAATTTCCTCTGAGTGGAATGGTGATAGGATTTGTAATGAGATTTTATCCCTTGTGAGGTATCTGCTATTATACCAGATGATACCAATTCTGTATGGACATTAGTTTTTCAATAAAGGTATTTTTCTATTTTAGAAAACTTTAAGAAAAAGAACACGCTTTCATATTAAGTGGGTAAAAGGGGTAATGTAGTGGCAGAGAAAAGAGTGTGGCTTATCCTCCTTTATCCCATTCAATTAATCACCACACACACCTGCTAACTCACAGTCACACACTACTAGGGGTGAAAGTTGATTTGGTTGGGTTGGATTATGATGCTTTTATAAATTGAACCGATGGAGTCTATTTGAAGAAATTGAAAACCGAAATTTATATATTCGGTTCATAATCTCTAGAAAACTCTAAAGACACATGAAAGTGGTTAATGTGCCACATCATCTCTAGAAAATCCAACACTTCATATCTCGTCAACAAAACCAAGCTATATTAGGAAGTTTTAATCTTCTCCGCAAGTTTCGTATTTCATTGTCTTCCTTCTGATTTGCTATATATCCATTAATACACTCTGAGCCATGTCTTCAAGATGTTGAAATATATGAGTGGGCCCCATCCATTCAAGCTTTCATATTGTAGGAGAGTATTGTCTTCATATATGTCATATATAAAGTTGAGTATGCCACTTGTCCAAAATGCCTAAGGCTTTTGGACTTTGTGTCACTCTACTTTATATACCTTTTGTTTTTCTCATTTTTAATCAATGTGGGACTTGCTCCCTCATTCTTCATTTTCCAACACAAGAGAGAGAGTTTACACAAAAAAAAGCTTAGATACTAGTACTCTCAAATAATAATACAACGTCCTGGCAAACTTTGTAGTTCTGCTTATTCTATATGGATAAACCCTCCTCGTCTACGTTGTTCTTATGTTTCATAACCATTGTTCAATAGCTGTCATATATACAATTAATAATGCTTTATTCGTCTTCTTCCTTTATCAGTTTCTCTCATTTTCCAATGATAACAGATACATGAACTACAAAATACCTATCTTATATTTACTCACTCACATTAACTGTGTTATGCCAGACAGAGAGACACAGTGTACTCTGTTTTAGGTTCTTGCCGTATAGTAGGTGTCATAACCATCCAATACTGAAACACTGGATAAACACATTAGTTTGTAAAAACTTCATGAAAGTAATACCTTGAAAGCGGTCCCACATGTGGAGCCAACTTTCATGTCTGTTAGTTTATGTGATGAGATAGTAATAGGTGTGTGCGATGGTGATTGGTTTAATAAATAAGAAAAAAGATGATGGTAACATGGGAATTGGCATGGGTAGTTCTGATTGAAGTATTTTCTTGAAATTTTGTAGTTAAGGGAATGGTAGAGTCGTTCTTTTTTATATGAGGAGTAAAGGTTTAGTTAAGCGAATGGCTATTGTCTGGCCTGATTACACAGTGCATAGCTCTTGCCTACGGGAAGCAAGTAAGTTGGAGAACGTAGAGACCAGGGTCCCTGGAATATATATAGTGCACAATGTTTGCTGCTACCAATGCTTGTAAAATTGTAGAATGTGATATTATTCTGTATTGCAAATCCTAGATTTTATGCTAGTGGCGTAAATCTGAATTTTAAACCTAGGTGAATATTGTTGTATATTATATAATGGAGTTTCTTGCCCGTTGACAATTTTATCAGTTTTGTTGGGATATGTGACATATTACTTGCTTATTAAAGATAATATACTTAGCCAATTAAGTTGTAGATCAATTGGTTACAAGACTCTCATCGCAAGAAGAGCGTCTTATGTTTGATATTTCTCATTGACAAAATGAGGGTCTTAAAGCACTCTATCATACAAAGTTACAGTTGTTGATGCTTTGACAACGGGACCCTTGGAGCAGGGATGACTTTCCCTGAGTTTGGTAAGTTTGGCTCCATGTAAAGATAAGAGTTAAGTTCTTGTTCTTGGGTTATCAAAAAAAGAAAAAAGAAAAAAGAATGATAATATACTTAGGCCTCATTTGAAATCCTCATATGTAGGGATGTGCGTGAAATGGGTTAGGCTAGCTTTTGCCATTAACCCAGGCCAGGCCCAGTATTTCGGGTAAAAAAATATGGCCCAAACCTAGCCCAAATAGACTAGGAATCCAAGTGGCCCGAATATTCCTGGGTTCGAATGGGTTACGGTGGGTTTGGTAAACCCATTTGTGTATACTGATTTTCTTTAAAAAAATAAAATACTGAGATGCGAAAGTGAGAGAGACAGAATGAGACTGAGCCTGAGGGACAGGGAGGGAAGAAGAAAAGAAACCAATACAAATATAGAATATCTTAAATTAAAACATTAAAATAAAATCGCATCATTTTCTCTGTCATGATGGTGGGCTGAGTTTTTAAATAGCCACTTTGAGTTTGGTCACGTTATTTATGATTAGTATTCATTTATAGTTTTATATGATCATGGTCATTTTGAAATTTTTAATAATCAAGATGGGACTATCAGAGATAAAATGACCATTAATTATATAAAATTATAAATGAGCATTAATTATGAAGAATAATTATACAATGACTAAATTGGAATAGGATAAAACTTTATAATTCACTCAATTTTTTTNCTTTAAGAAAAAGAACACGCTTTCATATTAAGTGGGTAAAAGGGAAAATGTAGTGGCAGAGAAAAGAGTGTGGCTTATCCTCCTTTATCCATTTCAATTAATCACCACACACACCTGCTAACTCACAATCACACACTACTAGGGGTGAAAGTTGATTTGGTTCGGTTGGATTATGATGCTTTTATAAATTGAACCGATGGAGTCTATTTGAAGAAATTGAAAACCGAAATTTATATATTCGGTTCATAATCTCTAGAAAACTCTAAAGACACATGAAAGTGGTTAATGTGCCACATCATCTCTAGAAAATCCAACACTTCATATCTCGTCAACAAAACCAAGCTATATTAGGAAGTTTTAATCTTCTCCGCAAGTTTCGTATTTCATTGTCTTAGTTCTGATTTGCTATATATCCATTAATACACTCTGAGCCATGTCTTCAAGAGAGAGAGTTTACACAAAAAAAAAGCTTAGATACTAGTACTCTCAAATAATAATACAACGTCCTGGCAAACTTTGTAGTTCTGCTTATTCTATATGGATAAACCCTCCTCGTCTACGTTGTTCTTATGTTTCATAACCATTGTTCAATAGCTGTCATATATACAATTAATAATGCTTTATTCGTCTTCTTCCTTTATCAGTTTCTCTCATTTTCCAATGATAACAGATACATGAACTACAAAATACCTATCTTATATTTACTCACTCACATTAACTGTGTTATGCCAGATAGAGAGACACAGTGTACTCTGTTTTAGGTTCTTGCCGTATA
>QAOA01005582.1:88879-107674 GCA_003255065.1 Cercis canadensis
AATTCTGAAATCTCTAAATTTCATCTCTCACTCTCACACTTCATAGTCTCCACTTCGGTTGTCCATTTCTCCCCAAATTTCATCTCTTACACACTCCACTCTCCGGTCTCTGCCTCCCTCTCCTTAGTCCTCACTACCGCCGCCGGCTGCCGCCTCTTTGAGTGGAATGGTGATAGGATTTGTAATGAGTTTTTATCCCTTGTGAGCTATCTACTATTATACCAGATTATACTAATTCTGCATGGACATTAATTTTTCAATAAAGGTATTTTTCTATTTTAGAAAACTTTTTTAAAAAAAAAGCACGCTTTCATATTAAGTGGGTAAAAGGGAAAATGTAGTGGCAGAGAAAAGAGTGTCTTATCCTCCTTTATCCCATTCAATTAATCACCACAGACACCCGCTAACTCACAGTCACACACTACTAGTACTATTACTTTTCAACACTAATTAAAACCTTCCCACTTTCCAATTCTGCAACTGCAAGGTTTAAACACAACCAACGTAGCAGAGTCCAGAGAGGAAAAATTCACCAATTACAATGTCGACTTTTGTGCAAAGCTTCATACTGCAAGAAAACTCCTCCTGGTTACTGCATATATTATCATTGGCTATCTTACCCATCTTCCTCATTCTTGTATTCAAAAGGTATTCCAATTCTACCAACACCATAGGCTTACCCCCTTCTCCTCCAAAATTCCCTATACTTGGAAACCTCCATCAACTTGGCTTGTTTCCTCACCGCACACTCAAAACCCTAGCTCAAAGTTATGGCTCCTTAATTTTGCTTCATTTGGGGAGTGTTCCAGTTCTTGTGGTCTCCTCTGCAGATGTTGCCTGTGAAGTAATGAAAACTCATGACATTGTCTTCGCCAACCGCCCGGGAAGGAAGATGTCAGATATACTCTTGTATGGTGCCAAAGATGTGGGATTTGCACAATATGGTGACTATTGGAGACAGATAAGAAGCATCTGTGTCTTACATCTTCTTAGTAACAAAAGGGTTCAATCTTTTCGTGTTGTGAGAGAGAAGGAAACTGCGATAATGATGCAAAAGATCAAGCAATCTTCTTCTTCAGTGAATTTGAGTTATTCTCAACACTTACAAATGATATAGTTTGCAGGGTGGCTTTGGGGAAGAAATATAATGAAGGAGAAGATGGGAGAAAGTTTCAAGAGCTGTTGCGTGAGTTTGGAGAGCTATTGGGTACTTTTATTGTAGGGGACTATATACCTTGGCTTGATTGGTTGAGCCAAGCTAATGGCATATATGGCAGAGCGGAGAGAGTGGCTAATAAGTTGGATGGGTTTTTTTGATCAAGTTGTTGAAGAGCATTTTAAAGGAGGAGTTAGTGATGTGGATAATGAAGGCCAGAGTGGTTTTGTTGATATTTTGCTTTGGATCCAAAAGAGCAACACCATTGGCTTCCCTGTTGATTCAACAATCATGAAGGCTTTGATCCTGGTAAGACCATTTATCTAAATCCCTGTTTCTTGATTTTGTTTTGTTTTGTTTTTTTTGTTTTTTTTGGTACGGTTATATATATTCCTGTTTGTGTTTGATATGTGCTATAGCTAGTAGATCCCCGCTTGCATAATTACCATACTACAAAGTTCTTTTTCTTTTTCATGATAAGGATGAAGAATTAGAATATGGATCTACTTAGCCCATTTTTAATTTTTTTTACCCATATGCTTTGGTACACTTGAAATATTTAAAAAAGGTAAACGCTGAGCTACCTTTTCTTGGGTAATGCTATCCAAAATAAAAAATTTATTCTAACCTTAACTCCCAATAAGAGACATTTTCAGTGTCTCAAAGTACCAATTCCAAAGACACATGAAAGTAGTTAATGATCCACATCATCTCTAAAAAATCCAACACTTCATATATCGTCCACAAAACCAAGCTATATTAGGAAGTTTTAATCTTCTCTGCAAGTTTCGTATTTCATTGTCTTCCTTCTGATTTAATATATAGGCAATAATACACTCTGAGCCATGTCTTCAAGAGAGACAGAGTGTACTCTGTTTTAGGTTCTTGCTGTAGACTATGTTTCATAACCATCCAATACTGAAACACTGGATAAACACATTACTTTGTAAAAACTTCATGAAAGGAATACCATGAAAGTGGTCCCACTTGTGCAGCCAACTTTCATGTCTGTTGGTTTATGTGATGTGATGGTATTAATAGGTGTGTGCGATGGTGATTGGTTTAATAAATAAGTAAAAGATGATGGTAACATGGGAATTGGGTAGTTCTGATTGAATTTTTTTTTTTGAAATTTTGTAGTTAAGGGAATGGTAGAGTAGTTGAAAGGAATGACTTTTTTATATGAGGAGGAAGCTTTAGTTAAGGGAATGGCTATTGTCTGGCCTGATTACACAGTGCATAGCTCTTGCCTATTTATAGGCTGTCTAAGATAGTTTGTAAATCGCCATTCATCCTTCTTGATGTTTCTAGTTTATTCCAGCTGCTTTTGAGTAAATTTACATTTGTGTCCCGTAAAAATTTAAAATTTAATAAAATAATATTTGAAAGAACATTAATTACAAAATAATCTCTCAAAAAATTGATATGTGTAACAAAATAGTCTAATATTTGTTAAATTTTGAATATTTAAGGATTAAGTTAAGGGAATGGCTATTGTCTGGCCTGATTACACAGTGCATAGCTCTTGCCTATTTATGGGCTGTCTAAGATAGTTTGTAAATCGCCATTAATCCTTCTTGATGTTTCTAGTTTATTCCAGCTGCTTTTTTATTTTTGAGTAAACCTACATTTGTGTCCCGTAAAAATTCAAGATTTAATAAAATAATTTTTGAAAGAACACTAATTACAAAATAATCTCTCAAAAAATTGATATGTGTAACAAAATAGTTTAATATTTGTTAAATTTTGAATATTTAAGGACTATTTTGTTACGCATATAAGTTCTTTCAAGGATTATTTTGTAATTAATACTCTTTTTATTTTTAGGGGGACTTTAATTTATCCCAAGCAAAAATATGGGGTTATATAACCCCATCTTAAGTGGCACAATCACCACCATTTTTTGTGCTATGTGCCAAATCTAATGGTAAATATTTAGTTTTTGTTACTTGTTTAGTTGGTCATTTATTTATTTATGTGACAATATTAATGTGACCCACTAATTTAACTAAAATTATGTTAACAGCCCACTTAAAATAAAAATTTATGTTAAAAAAATTTTGGTAATTAAATTATGTTAAAGTTGAGAGTATATAAAGTATGATATTCCTCTCCATTTACATATTTTTCATAGATAAATATATGAAATTTTTTTAGAAAGAATTATATTCAAATTTATACATAAAGATTCACAGTTTAAAATAAAATTTTATGTATGATAAAATTTAAAAATGTACATTAATAAATAGATTAAGATGAGTGAACAACAATAGTGTAAAAAAATAAGTCCAAAAATTGAAGAGAATAAATCTCACTTTTTTTTTCTTATTCTTCATATTTGCAAGTAGGATTTGAATGGTAAATTTTTGCATGAAAATTGGATGAATCCTAACTTTGAATTTCAAAGTTTTGTGATATTTTGATAAAATATTCATGTGGGTTTGATAGATCATCAAATTATGAGTTTAATAGTGTGAAAACTGTGTTAAAAGAGATTAGAAATGTTGAAGAACTGGTTTTTGGCATAATCGGGTCTACAACTGGGTCGTGTGACCCAATTGTAAACTCGTATATAGGTAGAATATTATGAATAGTATTTTTAAGTGAAGCCCACTTGCATGTTGGGAGTTTTTTTTTTTTTTTTTTATTGAATCTTGCTCAATTCTTATTCACACTCTGTATTCTACCTTTTGGAATTTTTTTAAAAGTTTTGGATGTCCAAATTTTTTTTTTAACTTTTTAAAATTTTACATCTTTAAAATAATATTGTACTCTCAAAATTTCGAGCTGAAATTTTTTGTGTATGATTTTCACATAATTAACAATGATATATATGTGATACTGTCTCTAGTGGTGAATGATGCATATTAAATTAATTATTAAACTATATATTACCTATTTCATTACTTAGAGTGAGAATAATTATGTAATAACTCATTTTGACATGAAAAAGACTAAGTTTTCTAGTTTTGGCAATCCAAATAATTTTGGAGACATTTTTGCATTCTCTTTTTATCATTAACAATATATCATTAATCAAAAAATTACAAGCACTAATTTAAATAAAAGTACCATAAATATTTGAATAATTTTTTGTTAATAAGAAGCTATTTTTTTTTTGTAGGGAGACATCTATTTTCTTAAGTTTTATCTTTCTTTCACTGGTAAATGTGACATTTATCAATATATGGGGTTTTTGATGATCTATCAAATTGACATAAAGATTTTGTCAAAAAAATTACAAAATTTTAAAATTTAAAGTTAGAGTTCATCGCATTTTCATGGAGACATAAAACTAATAGAAAATACTAATTGAATGATTTATTTACACATATTTTTTAAAATCATGGTTGTCCTTTAAGTTTGCTAACTATCCATATGTATTTGTCCCCTTTCCATGTTTTAGTTCAAAGGCATGGCCAAAAAAAATTAGCAAATGAAATATAAACCTCCTTCCTGTATCAAATGATCCATGCAATAAAAGGTTGTGAATGAATTGTAATTAATTATTTTTAATTTTTAATTTCCCTCATCGGTTTTTTTTTTTTTTTGTTTTTATGTTTTCATTATCTTAATATTCTACTCGGTCCTTTTTACTTTCCAAGATAACGTAATTGACATAAGGAGGGAAACAGAAGAAAGAAAAAGAAGGATGAGAAAGAATGGAAAAATAGAACTTTTGAAAAAATTGAGACTGATTTATAATAAGTGAAAATATTACTGTTAAAATTTATATTTATTCTAATGTTTATAGCAGGTTAAGTAAATGTGTAGTCATACTGTTAAAATTTATATTTATTCTAATGTTTATAGCAGGTTAAGTAAATGTGTAGGCCCTACTATCAATACATTTTTCATAATTTTAGTAGTCCACTTAGGATGAGATTGTTTAACACCATTTTTATATGGGGTCAGTTAAAGTCCCCATGCAATAGATATTTCTTAAGTGGGTTGAAGAAGCTTCAAGTGGTGAATCTCCTTCTAAGATGGTGGTCAACTTTTTTAGCAGCTTCCTGTTATTTTTTGAAAAGTTCAAAAAGAGCGTTAATTTTAATATGTGTCTATAGAGTATATATTTTGAACGTACCTAATAACTTTTTTATATTTAGACTCTAAATCTTAAAAGAATTTTTCTTAGAATGTAACGAAGTGTACTGTCTCAAGGATATCAATTCCCTTGAATCAAGACAAAATTTTTCTTAGAATGTAACGAAGTGTACTGTCTCAAGGATATCAACTCCCTTGAATCAAGACAAAAGATAAAAAAAAAAAAAAAAAAAAAAAAAGGCCCCCATCACATATGTACTCAGCATTTAATGCTTAGAGCTGGCAATGAGTCTGACCAGCTAACAAGTCATTTGAGGCTCAACTAACCAAGTGGCTCAATAAGCAACTCACTTGGAAAAAGATAAATAAATAAGAGATAAAACAATAATATAATATTACTAAGAACCTACAATTAGGTTATTCTCATACAGCATAACACTTTGACTACAATTGGGTAAGTTGAGCTGGTTAGTCGAGTCAAGCTGCTTGTGAGCTATGTGTCAGTTGAGCTTGAGTTGAGAAATTTGGCTGGAATTGAATCCGAGTCGAGCCATGAACAGATCTAATTTTGATTGAGCCAAGCTCAAGATGTCCTCAGCTCGACTGATTGCCAGCCTATTAGTGCTTTATAGTTGGAAAGTTGTGATTTTAGAAGAAAATTTAGTGGCAAGGAAGATTTATAGTAGGGAAGTACAGAAGATGAGATCTGATCTTACACACATTGATAACTGCTTTCTATTTCTTGTAGGATATGTTTGCTGCAGGTACTGACACTACATACACAGTCCTAGAGTGGGCAATGACAGAACTCTTAAGGCACCAAACTGTGATGAAGAAACTGCAAGATGAAGTGAGGAATGTGGCTGGTGATAGAACACACATAACTGAGGAGGATTTAGATCAACTGCACTACTTGAAGGCTGTGCTTAAAGAAACACTTCGCGTACATCCCCCTATTCCATTATTAATTCCTCGAGAAAGCATGCATGATATCAAATTAAAGGGGTACCACATTGCAAGTGGCACCCAAATAATTGTAAATGCTTGGGCAATCGCAAGAGATCCTGCGTACTGGGACCAACCTGAAGAATTTCAACCAGAGAGGTTCTTGAATAGTTCTATAGATTTCAAAGGGCATGATTTCCAACTGATACCATTTGGAGCAGGAAGAAGAGGTTGTCCAGGAACATTGTTTGCCATGGCTGTTAATGAGCTTGTTCTAGCAAACCTTGTCCATCAATTCAATTGGACATTGCCTGGGGGATCACCTTTGATCATGTCGGAAACGGCTGGATTGACAATACATAGAAAGTTTCCTCTTGTAGCTGATGCATCCCCATATAAGAAGTGAAGTACGACCAAAGTTAAGATAGGAATAAATAAATTCCTCTAATATGTCGTGTGAGGCACACATCATGTGTAATTGGGGTATTTAATCTTGTTTATTTTGAATAAATTGTGACCTGAGTTATTTTCAATGATGTGATTCTCTACAAGGTTTTCAAAATATTCTATGCAATCCCCTTCAATTTATATATATTTTTCTCGATAAAAAGTGGATACATATTTTACGTGCTAAAGTATGAGAATATGAGTAAAGCATAGATGAAGTATATGCCCATTACTAATTTCGATTTCATATTATATTTGAGAATAAGTGTTAAGTGGATTTTATATCCACTTTATAGATGTTCTTAGTTTAATATTGTGGAGGTTTTTTGAGGATTTATAATTTTAAATAAGATAATTTTGTTATTTGTGTAGGTCTAATGAAATTATGAAGTTAGTGTGATTTGTGGTCCAAAAGATGAAAAAAAATGCCAAAAACATGTCCATTGGAGGCAGAGAGTAGGCGCCTCAGCTCTCTAAAGCAAGTGCCCCAAAGCCTGTAAGCAAGAATAGTTGATCTCCTTCACATCCAGGCACCCCTGCACTTGGTGAGAGCCCAGTGCTGCAGGACAGAAAATAGGCACCCTTGTGCCTAACATGAAGCGCCCCAGCAGCCCTTCTCTCGTTCGCACAATTCTTCTCCCAATGAACAAGCGCTGCAAAACTCCCCATAGAACCCCAGCGCCCGCAAACACCCAATTGTCCAGAGGCAAGGCCCCTCAGCGCTACATCGCAAGAGCCGCAATGCCTGGAGTTAATTTTCGTCAACATAGTCTTTGTTTCCTAATTAGACTATGACTCTTTGTAAGTAGTATAAAGAAATATTCTTAGGTTTTAGAAACTCTCTCTGGACGTTTTTGAAAGCAAACAAGAACAAGGCAATGATTGGTGCAAAGATGGGTGATGGCAACTCTTAGCTTCAATACTGAGCTTTATTCTTTTACCTTTCAATCATGTCTAAAATTTCTTCAATTATGCTTTATTTTTCTGTCATGAACTAAACTCTCTTTTAGGGCTATGATGTAGTATAGCTAGAAAGATTTATGATTTCTTACTGATTTAATTAAAGAACATCTTTATTAATTATCATATTCTCTCAATATTTTATGCTTCTAATTAACTAGCTATTAATTAGTTGATTTGATAATTGCAATGAAACTAGAAGGTAATTTGTAATTCATGATCAAAGAGATTAGGATCATAGATTTCATAAGGGGTAAAAATATATCCATATGGTTTATGTAGTTATTCAAGAGAATCATGAAACTTAAAAGAATTTCTAGGTAGTTTAATTCACATAGAAATATAGTGAATTAATGCTTAGAGATATTTTTGTTTGACCTTGGGAAAGCTAATGGATAGTTTAGGATTATTGGCTAGTCATTAAGAAGATTATTCTTGGTTAATGAAGTATGAATAATAAATTGGAATAACTATAGTGAAATTAAAAGCCCTATATATTTCTCATCCATCTTTCTACTAATTTCTGATTTAGTATTTTTGCCTTTAGATTATTATATATATTCACTCATTGATTATATAGATAAAATTAAAATACACCCAATTTTGGTACTTATTAGCTATAGTTTTCGTGAGATGATACTCTACTCTCATTTTATTATTTGAAAATGATAACATGCACTTACATTAAAGTTTTACACAACAATAAGTTATTCCAAATACTATATTGTTGATTGCTTGGATTGAACCAGGAAAAGTAGCATTTTGGCAATGTATACCTAAACTGTGTGCATTTATGAGTTCTCTTATTAGTTATTATCTTCTTGCAATTTATTTTCTTGTTGCTTGATTTGATGGCAAACTCAAATAAATAAAAATGTAATAGAGTAATCTCTTGCATAAAATTCAGTTTCATATACCATTGAAGATACAGGCACCCAGTTAAAATTTAAAGCAAGCCTTTGAAGCTTTAATTCTTCATGGACTTTTAAGTAAGTGAGCATTTAAAGTGCTTTTATTATTTTAAAAGTTTTAACTTCCAAACAGTTCTATTACTTGAAATTTACTTTAAATAGTTTTAGCTTTCCTCAAAGAATTCATATCCTTTAGGGTTTTAGTGCACGTATGAGAATATAATACATTTGTAATGAACCGAATTCATATGCAGTATACAGTATATTGAACCGAATTCATATGCAGTATACAGTATATTGAATAACGAAAGGTTGAGAGGGAATGAGGAGAGGAAGAAGAGTAAGAAAAGAGAGAAACTTGAGAAGAGTTGCAGTATATATATTCATTCAATCCATATCCCCTCTCCTTGTCCTACTACCCACGTGATCCCATTGACATGCAAAAGTAAATATAAAAAGAAATAATGCTAATAACTACCAAAAACTACCAAAGAGGATGTCACGCTACACCTACTACAGCAAGAATGAGGACAAGTAACAAGAACGTGGCAGGTTCCTGACATCTTCCCCTAGCTAGAAATTAGGTACTTTTCCTCAAGCCCATTTATATAGGGAAATCTGCAAAAAAATTCTTTGTTTATTCTCTTGATGTTGTCTTTTTTATGTGTTTTTCTCCTAGAAGATAACTTATCCTCTTTTCATCTCATATTGTTTCTTTCTTAATACAATTCTTCTTTTATTAAAATAGATAGATAAATAAATAAGTGCATTTGTAGAAATCAATAAATTCTTTTTCAGCCTCAAAAATGTATGCTCTCCTATCAATGCTCATTTGACAACTCTGCTTTTGATCCAAAATCCATAAAGAAAATATGAGATTAGCAAAGTTCACAACATGAGTACTATTTCAGGAATCTAAGTAGATTATCAACAGAGATCAGCATGGTTTACACAGCAGCTACTTCAAGAGTTACAAGGAGCAAGCTCTTCTTAGGTAAGGGAAGACTACATACCATATGTCAGAAGATGACGGCAAGGACTCGTCTCAACTAAGGGGAATCTTCTTTTTAAAAATAAAAGCTGTAAACTCAAGAGTTTCTCATACGGGATAGTTCAACTTCAACTTCATATAGGATACACGTCCCAGATATACTTCAATTTATATTCACAAATAAAAAAGGCTTCAGAACAATTAAGAGATAAATGGATAAGACTTCTAAAGCCTCCAACTAGTTAGGGACAGGTGCCCTAGACGAGGCAAGAGTGGGGCCTGTCCCCTATACTTTCATGTTAAAGAGATAACCAAAACTGCCATAATACTTCCAAGTTTTCCCATTTACAATGCTGTGTTATTCTCAATTTGTAACTCATCATGATTCTACTATGATGAACCTAGAGGAAGATTTTGTGACTAAAATATTTTCTGTCTTGTCCCTAGAGAAACCTCCAAGTCTACTTAAGCATTTTTTTTATGTTATTAACTTTTAGACACATGCTTGAGTACATATTTTTGCAGCTTCTTGAGAATGATATTAAAAAATAGACATATATTTAAAGAGGCAAAAAATGTCAACACACATGTAGTTGTAGATTTTATATTGAAGAAAATAAAAAAGAAATGGATAAAACAGAAAAATAAGTGGAGAAACTAAACAAGCCAACCTGACCAGCCATGATCCATATCTCAGAACAGCCAGGCTTTATCCCCTGATATGTTGCAGGTTTGCAGGTAACCCAAAGCTTTGTCCCCTAATATGGAAACAGCTGTCCATTTTTTCTTACATTGTACAGTAGCAAGCTGTATTTGAAGTACCTTGTTTGGTACTTTTGGAGAATGTTGGTGTGTCCTACAAATTTGAAGGAGAGTCTAGAACCTCATGGCATTGTGCTATTTATGTAGTTATTTGGTGAATTTGGTTGGACGGAAATGCCCGTATTTTTAAGGGAACTATCTTGGATTTGAATTTCTTACAAAACAATATTCTTCTTTTTGGCTCTTATTTAGTGCATAGTTCATGGTTTCTTTAAGGTTGTTTCTTTGACAGACATGATGTTAACTTCACAAGTCTCTAGTCCTGTTTTGATGATAACAAAATATCTTGATATTTCTAATATGTGTTGTTTGTCTTGTTATTTCTAATATGTGTTATTTTTCTAAGTTATTATTTAGAACAGATTTGGAAAAAAATCCTTGAAGAACTTGTTCTTGCCTCTATTAGATATTGAGAGCTTCAAATTTTGCTGATGTAGACAAAGCTTGTTGAGGACTCTCCAGCCAAATTCATCCTTTTTACAAATTAACTAAGAGTTGTGTTAGTTGAGATTGACAAGTTCTCTCTTGAAGTGACTATTGCAAGGTCCTTATTTCAAGGAAAAGTTTATTTACTTTTCTTACACAAAGTAAGACTTTATGGAACAAAAGGACAAAATTCTCTTTGATTGATTGACAATGTGTTAGCCGGTTGGTGGCTCTTTCTTTGCCTCCCTCTTTGTCTTTCACGTGCACAAGAAATGAAATGAAATAAAACAAGGGGAACTCCCAAGGGCTTCATTTTTTATGCATGAAGAGAAGTGAGAGGAAAATATTTTTAAAGAGAGAAGGAAATCATTGTTGAGAGTTTTACTCTTCTTCCTCTCGGCTATCTCCTCATGCTTCAAGTTTTTCATTGTATCATATCTACTTTAGAAGAGAGTTTCTTCTTTGGGGCTAAACCAAAACACTTGAGTTTTGTATCTGGATTTTTATGCGAAAAATCCATGAGAGTGATCTTTAGTGAGTTAGAGAGAGAGAGTTCTTGGTTAGCTTGAAAAACAAAAACCATGATTGTAAAGTTTGAAGAAATTTGGAAAAATAAACTTGTTGTAAAACTTGGAAAAATAAACTTGAAGAATAGTGAAACCCTATGATATGGGAGAAGTGGATATATGCATGTTAAGCCGAACCACTACAAAGATTCTTGTAGATTTTCTTTCTCTCCATCTTTGCTATTCTAGATTAATTGCAGTCTTGTTCTATATGGCTCATTAAGTTATCTCATGGTGTTCAAATCTTGTATTTGTCAAAGAACTAATTTTTAAAAAAATATGTGATTTAAATTTGTTTTTCAAGAGCAATTTTTTAACTTTTTCTATTCACCCCTCCTTTAAGAATAGACTCCGCAACTATCACATGACACAGATTAGAGAGTCCATTTTTCACATTGATTTTTTTTCCCTTCTTCTCTTGATGTTGTCTTTTATGTGTTTTTCTCCTATAGGATATCTTATCCTATTTTCATCTTATACTGTTTCTTTCTTAATCTAATTCGTCTTTTATTAAAATAAATAAACATGTACACTTGTAGGAACCTACAAATTCTTTTTCAGCCTAGAAATTGTAACTCTTCTATCAATGCTCATTTGACAACTCTGCTTTTGATCCAAAATCCATAAAAGAAAATATGAGATTAGCAAAGTTCTCAATGTGAGTAAAACTGTTTATGCCCACATCAGCTGTCTTCAGTTATGAATTCCGTTCTCCACATTTTGTTTGGTCACTGCACAACCATAGTCACTGCTAGTTAACAAATGATAAAATATTAATTCAGACATGCATGTTGTGCCTTTTAGTGAATTTCCACAGGATCACAAGGAGAACGAAAATTCAACCTAATGAAATCAAAAGAGATAATGTCATATTTAATATGCATAGTTGTAATTGATGAAAGAAATAAGGACGAAAAGCAGAAGAACCATTAGCAGAATTGACTACAATTTCTCCGCCATAGCCATTGACAATGATGCCACTTAGGATTGATTGATGTTTGCTTTCGAATGAATGTTTTCCCCAAAAGTTTCTTCAAAAACATCTGAAGACAACCAAAACTTTGTGTCCTCAACATTCAGGAAATTAATGTCTCCCATGAAATCCATTGTATAGGAAGTAAAGTAAAGATCCTTCAGTGAATTTCGGCAGTGCACCTCTACATAAAAATGCAAATGTAACGGTTGAGATTTTAAAATTATTAATGGAAGAAAAGTCCAACATAGATTTGAAACACCAAGAAAAATTACTTGTTCTTCATTTTGGTTTTAAATGATTCAAATAAATAATAAATTTATGTCAAAAGGAGAAAAATATGCATCAAAAGAATTTTAATTTCAATAAATGCAACCCAAAAAGCTAGTGAATGAGTGAAAGGGTGTGGCATGGCCTAGACCCTTGCACTAGTGTACTAGTTTTGGGTTACATTTATTGAAATCAAAATACCTTTGATGCGGATTTGCTTGCTTCTAACATAAATTTATTATTCATTGAAATCAACAAACACCAAAAATGAATAACAAGTAATTATTGTAGGGTCTTGACTATATTTTTGGTTTTTCTTCTTTTAATGATTTCAAAATCTCAGCCCTTACTTTTGCTTTTTTTTTTTTTTTTTTNACTTTTGCTTTTTTTTTTTTTTATGCACAGTAATGCAGTCCAACTCAAGGCAACCTTATCTTATTTTCTTTGCAATGAATTTCAAGAAAGACATATGATGAATATTAAGGATAAAAAGTCTTGGTTGCTGTCAAATGTATTTAAAGAAATCTCTGGGAAAACATTCGGTCTGAAACAAAGAACAACTTATCTTTTAGTGGCAACATGGTCAACGGTTATGATAAAGGAATTAAAGTTCAAACCTGCAATTCTACTAATAGTTCATCTATTCATGTCCTACCAAAGTAAGGTTTTCATTTCTCTCTTCAATCTTCTTACCTATTCAAGTATAGCTATGCATATTGAGCTGAAACATTATCACTTCTATTTCTTCCTATGATTAATATGTTTCTTGTCTTGTCACTAGAGAATCTTTTGACTCCAGTTTTATACTTGATTAACTTCTACACACAGGCTTAAGTGCATATGAGAGAGTTTTGATTGTGGAAGGCTGGGTCAATGTTGTTATGATCCTAAGTTCCATGCTCAAACTCATCCTAGGAGATTAGCAAAGATCAGCATTATCTCATTCACCAGGAAAAGATAAAGGTTCAGCATCCTCTAGGCTCAAAGTTCCAAAAAATCCAATAAGATTATCAAATAATCGACATCTTTTCTATGTATCCTATTTCCCATTACTGATGGAACAAACTAAAGAAACGAACTTCCAAAGCGATATGAGAATGAGACGTTTTCTGAAAAAATGAGTTTTAATTGTGCAAGACTAGGTCAATGCTGTTATGAACCCTATAACGTGAGATCAATTATGTCCACTAGAATACAAATAAAGAAATAAATAGATCTATGAAGAGAAAAAAGTTAAGAATATAGGTATCGTCGTAGATTTTATATTGAATAAATTTGGATAAAAAAAATGATAAAATAGAATAAGAAATGGATAAACTCAAGCTGTAGACCAGATCAGCCTGATCCATCTCTCCGAAGACATTATTCCGCCTTTGATGGGAATCAAAAGGAGAGTTGTCAAGAGTGTATTCATAGAAACCAATGATCATCTTGACAACTCTGCTTTTCATATAAGATTAGCAAACTTCTCAACAAACGTTAGTGTTTTAGGGTCTAAGAAGAATTGGAATAGAGATCAGCATAGTTTACAAAACATGGAGAGTTTTAATAATGAAAACAGTATGAGGTGACCAAACCCCAAATAAAACCAAATCAAGAACATGAAACATCCAATCCACAACCCACTGCTGTTTACATCCAAGAACCTCTAGTAAGATCTAATTTCACAAATTTGCACTAGCATTAAAAGAGCTAGAGACAGATTAAGGATCCATAGGAATTTCAATCAAGAATCTCAGTTTAATGACATCAATATGGATTCACAAATTGAGCTTATCGAATGTCTCAAAATACTGCTACTAACAATAGAAAAGAGAATCCTCATACCTGTTTATACCCTCATAAGCTGTCTTTAATTATAAACTCTATCAATCATAGGTGGTCTTCTTCACAACAATCCGTAGATACACTACACATTAAAATTAGGAAAAACAATCAACAGATACAGATGCTCATAAAATCCCAAATTTGATAAATTGAAACCAGATCCGCACAAGAAATGTAGGAAAACAATCCCCAAACCATTTATGCACTTTCTCCACACATTTGCCGTTTTCTTTCACCAAAGCAATTTACGCACTTACACCTCCTCCGATTTGGTGATCTCCACTGGAGCACCATCTCCGTTGATATTTGTTCAAGCAAGATCAAACTCAACTATGACAGAATCAAAGAAACGTGTTGTTCTCCTAGATCCAAACGGTGTGACGGGGTGTGCTTCCGAGGAAACCCTCTCAGAAAGCATAAAGCATGATCGTTTTCACCAGACGGTGGCGGCCATCTTTGGGTTGGGTTGGGTTATTTCGAACACTTCTCTGACAGAACTTAAGAGATAGAGAAGATAGTGACATAGAGGGAGAAGGGGCAATTTGTAAGCGAGCGTCCCGTCCCGTGAGATATTCCTGCATGAAAGATATTCATAACACGTGGACTTAAAATTTATTAATACGAAAATAAAACTGGTTTATAATAGTAGCCCATATTTTGTGTAAGATTTGAATTCTCTAAAGTAGGGATGCACCTCACAGAGTGTAGAAAATAATTATTGATAAAAAAAATTAATGGTTAGAAGTTAAAATTATGATAAAGGATCTATACATTTTACGATTTTCTTATTAATGACATATAAAAGTGCATTTTACTATCTAAAAGTGCGTTTGGGTCTAAGCTCAAATTCTACTATGACAAATGATAACTCATACGTGGTATACACAGAATCTCTTGTACGAAAAAGTAGCCCATAATTTGCATGGGATTTTTATTTTTTAAAGTGGGGTGTACTTTAGAGATTAAAATGTAAAAAAATAATTATTAATAAAAAATTAAATGATAAAATTGTGTTAAAGGATCTATTTTATAGATTTTATATAATTCAATCTCTTAATTTTCTCATTAATTAGTTAAAACGTGTATAATACTCATATTATACCCATATGTATGAATTTTGAATAAAACTTTCGCTTAGTATATCAAAGTCAAAGAATAAGTAAAATATGTGTTTAATTAAAAACTCATAAAAATAACGTATAAAATATTCTGTACTATTTTAAATAATAAAAAAACCATTTCGCATTGGTTTAATGAATTTTTTTCTTTTATATTTTGTTTTACCTAATATATATATATAGACTTTTATTTTCTGTTCTTTACACTTCTAGTTATTAGTTAATGTGATTATAACTTTGATCTTAACTCTATTTTTGTTATACTATTATTATAATATTTCTTTTGTAATCAAAATTGATGATACCCCAATAAAAGCACTACCCTTACTACAGTAAAATAACAACAATGTCCTTACTTAAGATATATCTCTACCTTCCCCTTCTAAGTCAGATTAAGTCACTCACTCACTAATTTACACTGTCAACTAGCATACCGACTCACTCAGCCTTACTCTCTTCTCACTCTTGGCTGCTCATTGACTTGAGCGTCGGAAGAGTCATGTTTTAGTCAATAAAATATGCTACAATACTCATGATAATATATTAAAAGTTACTATATATAATTTTTATTTTAAATAAAAAACTTTTCATTATAAAAAATATACTTGCTAAATTTTTTTATATGTATATTAATTAGATCCGTATTATAGACCATTTGTTTGATAAAAAAAATTATATTATATATACTCATATGTATATTTTAACATTTAATTCCCATCCTATATAAGGCTAATAATAATGGCTATAAAAGTGCACTTTATGCTCTAAAATGTACTCCTCACTCTCGGATCCATCTGGGTATACTGCATATGAATTTGAAAATTAAAACTACCTAATTTAATTACTGGATGTCATATTTGTATTGGTCTAATGTAAAGGTATGTGTTATATCTAGTTCACCCAAGAAATTCTTGTGTGGCATTTGAATTTTAAGATATCAAAGAGCTATAATAATTGTCCATCTCAGATAATTGATCATGAGCAAATTTAAGACGGAAGTTTGATTCATCTGAAAATTAGTCTCAAACGTGATTTGATGCAGATTTTCATTGTTTTCAGTTTAATATTTGCATTCTCAAAGCAAGTCCTTTTGTAATTTGGTCTCAAAGTTTGTTTATAAAATAATTCTCATTCCAAAATTATGGAAATGAGACCTGCATTTTTTATTGATTATGGGTCGGACAATTTCAATCCGTCTTACATGCTTTGTCATAGCCACATTTCAGATAGAAATTAATGAGTTTCAATATTTATTTCTTCAACTTTTGTAAAGTTAAGAGCAGCTCTAGAGGAGCTGAATAGGGTACTTTAAAATGTTTTGGAAATTTAGAAGAATTTAGAAATCAAATTTGACGTGAAAAATGTTGAGCAGAGGGCAACACACAAAGTAGTTGAACTCATCAACTAGCTTGGCACATAACTCCTCTGCGCAAAAAGAGAGCAAACAACAAACTAGTTGAACTTTCAACTACTTTGTGAAACGAACGCTGAAGAGAATCTAAAACCAATTAAAGACACATGTATGAATCACAAGAGTTATAGTGCAAATAATTTAAATGAGAAATGAATAAAGAGATTTGCACAAGAGATTTTTATAGTGGTTTAGTCCAAGGCCTACATCCACTCCCCAAGCTCCTCTTGCTTTTTAATTCACTATATTCAAGAAGCTTTACAAGCAATACATCCATTAGTTTTCTCAAGCTCACTAGTAACTTATCTCCTTCTCCAACTCTTAGTAACAAGTAAAAGACAATTTCTCTTGAGACAAGGGTAAGAGAAGATTCAAAGCTTTCAAGCTATTTTACCATAAAATCCCATAAATACAAGTAAGGATTTGTTCACTCTTCAAGTGATAGAAATCCCAATTTCTCACAAAGAAATTTGCTCACAAGTGTTTCCCAATGAAGTTCAAGAGCACTTAAGAAATTCTTCTAAGAATATGCAAGTGAAAAGAACAGAAGAATAATATAAGAAGCTTGAGATGATTTGCACAGATTTTGCTTAGAGATTTTCGCATGAGTGAGAGATCTTCTTCTTCTTCAAAAGAAGCATTCTATCTGTTGGACTCAAAGAGAGTGAAGACTTCCTCTTTTGTCCTCCAAGAGCTCCTTTTTTTCTTTTTCCTTCCCTAACCTTGTCCTTTCAAGTACGCTTTACTCACATGTGATCATTCGGTTTAGAAAATGCAAACTAGTTGTCCTTCAGTTTTTCAACCTTGGTCCCACGCCATTTGGACAATCACCAGCATACAAACTAGTTTAACAAAGTAGTTAAAGTCTGCTATGATATTTTCAATAGATCAATTCCTTTAAAAGTCCAACCTATCTCAATTATGATATAAACTGAATACCACAGCTTTGTTAGACAATAACAAAAACTTATAAAAATTGAATAATAATTGTTATCATCAAAATCTAACATAGGTTGAGAAACCCTTGGGCTAACAATCTCTCTCTCTTTTATGATGATAATTATTTGCAATTTTTTAAGGCTAACAATATGGACAGAAAAATTTGAAGATGTATCCAGAAAAAACAAATCTCCCCCTCAGAATAAGGCCTTTGAAAAACTTGCTACCTGATATGTGCTTTTTATGTTGTTAAGTTCCATGTTTTATCAATGGATTCTTACTTAGATTTGAGCACAATTTGCTTTAAACATGGTACTTAACCCCAATATTTGTGTTATCAGGTTTTTGACACTATTTCTGTATTTCGGGTATATTTTTCGTTCTGGATGTCTAAAAATGGTGAATTTTACCTTGTAGGAAAGCTAAGAGGATTATCTACAACTTTCATTCAGACCTCCAAGGCTGATTCGGATATTCAGTGGGTCAAATTTAACCCAGAAATCAGAACCGATATCCTGGAATTGGGTCTGGACCTTTATGAAGAGATTTGGGCATAACTTACTCATCTTAAGTCCAAATTAAGTGATTTCGGTGGCTAATTAATCCTAAGAGGCAGAGGAATCAAAAGCAATTGAATTCTATATAGGGAACACGGCCTAGACACGGCCATGTTTCGGGCCGTGTTCGAGGTCCAGAAAGCATTCAAGTGACACGCCTAGCCACCATAAGTGAACACGGCCGTGTCTAGGCCATGTTTGAGCTTCTGAAAGGTGAAACCCTAAATTTAGAATTGTATTTATATGCATCTAAGAGGGAAAAGAAGGGAGCTCCGTCTTTTGGACATCAAGAGGCACGATTCAGAGCCAGAGGTGGCAGCCCAACCCGAAGGGGTTGAAGAAGAGCAAGATAGAAGATCAACCCATTGAAAGAATTCATGAGAATGAGTTTTTCTGATTCTATCTTGTCTTCCATTTCTCTGTTTTTCT
>QAOA01005582.1:107911-170182 GCA_003255065.1 Cercis canadensis
TTTTTTTCTTTTTCCTTCCCTAACCTTGTCCTTTCAAGTACGCTTTACTCACATGTGATCATTCGGTTTAGAAAATGCAAACTAGTTGTCCTTCAGTTTTTCAACCTTGGTCCCACGCCATTTGGACAATCACCAGCATACAAACTAGTTTAACAAAGTAGTTGAAGTCTGCTATGATATTTTCAATAGATCAATTCCTTTAAAAGTCCAACCTATCTCAATTATGATATAAACTGAATACCACAGCTTTGTTAGACAATAACAAAAACTTATAAAAATTGAATAATAATTGTTATCATCAAAATCTAAAATAGGTTGAGAAACCCTTGGGCTAACAATCTCTCTCTCTTTTATGATGATAATTATTTGCAATTTTTTAAGGCTAACAATATGGACAGAAAAATTTGAAGATGTATCCAGAAAAAACAAATCTCCCCCAGAATAAGGCCTTTGAAAAACTTGCTACCCATAGGTACGTTACTTATTTTCTCCCCGTTTGTCATAATCAAAAACAATATGAGCAAGGGAATATCCAAAGACCATAAACTAGATAACCAAAATTCCATTAAAAAAAAAATCCAGCAAATCAAATTTGATAACCACAGTCTAGAATATGATAAAAAAAAAATAAAAATCCAGCATAAGCATAATCTCAAACTCCAGCTATATAAAGATAGAAACAGCAACAAGATAATATGCAATAGAGTGTATTAACTATCCATTTACTCAAAAATTCGTATGCAATACTCATAATCAGTTCAGACTGAACCAAAGCAACCACAAAAAATAGTAAAGATATGCAAAAAAATAAAGTTCCTACAGAAGGTCATATATATATATATTCAAAGTCTCAAAAAAACTATAGGACCAACAGTGAAAGCGCGTCATAGATGGAAGGTCAAATGGATTTAGGAAGAGGATTTGGAGGTTTTGAGACGTTTCAGCTCTGAATCCTTCTTCTTCAACTGAGTCTTCATTGACTTGAGCTCCTTGTTAGTTGCCTTTTGCTTCCCTTTCATCTCTTTCAACTATGCTTCAAGCTCTTGAAAATTTTCACTTTGTTACTAACAGCCACTGATTTTCCCTTGTTGGTTTTGGACTTGCTGCTTTCTCCCTTTTCAATTTTCCTCTTTGCAGCGCCCTTTTTCTTCCCGTGAGAAATTGAGTCTTGGCCTTGATGCTCAATTTTTCTCTTCAATTTGTGAGAGTATGACTTTGGAGATTTGTTTCAAATTAATTGATAAAGCAGGAGAAGTGTGTGTTAATATGCCTTCAACACAGGGAGACAATGTCTCTCCCACTCCCTTGGGAATTGTAAGAGGCTTCTTGCTCGCATCCCTACAACTAGCCCAAAAGAATTCAGCCGCTTCTATCAGCTCCATGGAAGACCAAACCACCTTATCATGTGCCAAAGAATTCCTCTCATGCCAAATAAACCACAGCAGTACATACACTACACAAGATAATTTTCTGAGACAAACCTGACATACATCATACCTCACAAGCCAAGAGCAATGAAAGAACACATGCAGTAAAGTTTCAGATCTCCTCATTACAACGAGGCCACCACACGGAACCAAATTTGGTTAGGTGGAAGAATATTTTCCAACACTTGCAAAATATTCTAATATAATCTTCCCCGGTACATCCAGCTCCCAAAGAAAATATTCAACTTGTAATATATTGGAAGGAAACTCACTCAAAAACAACTAAATTCTTAAACTCTCTAATGCAACTTGCTTAAGGAGAAGAAGAAGCTTGTTATTGAAAATACTCTCAGATTTTTTGCTTGATAAAAACAACTTACAAGCCTCCCTATTTATAGAGGAATACAATCAACATACACCACAAAAAAAATTACATAATAAAAATTAATGACTTTGAGAGATGAATCATCCATCTTGAAAATTAGTCACTTGACTTGGAAATGAGTCTCCTATCTTGGAAATGACTTATCTGACTTGGAGATGAAACATCATGCACTAACTAGAAAATTCTAGGAATTTTTCTGTAAATATCTTTCACTTTATTTGGGTCTTGAGCTTTTGATTATGGATTGAATTAAGTTTATAATTCAGCAATATATCCCATGAGTTGCACGTTCAATTAAATAACTTTTGATTAATCCTCTGGACCTGCTAGTTTAGTACATTAGTTCTATACGTATATTGCTCACATGAAAATTCCAAATCGAGAAATGAATATATAAATGAAGAAGTCACAACAAAGAGAAAAGAGAACTAAGAAAACAAATGCCCATTAGTTGTGGCAATTGGTCATGAAGAATAACTATATAGTGACTAAAGTATGGAACAAGATGAAACTTTAGAACTCACTCAAACATCTTAGTTTGATAACAAAACTTACAAGCCAAGAGAATGACCCCAATATTACTAGACAGGCTGTTTGGAAGAAATTTTTTGTTTGAATTGCCTTATAATAATTCTTTTGATAAAGTATTAATATTTTATTTAAGAATATGTTTTCTGTTGTGGGAGGATGCATTCAGAGTTTCAAATATCATACTGTTATCACTCATTCTAAAAGTGGCGAATTTGAGAAGTAAATGACAGAATCCATTCAAACACATATCATACTATTATCACTCACTCCAAAAGTAGGTGATGCACACACTAGTTGAATGGGCAAGGAAAAAAACATATTCAGAAATTAATCATAGTAAGTGACGCACATTAGTTGACGTTGTCTTCTCAGTTAAGAATTTTAAGCATATTTAAGAAATCTAGTAGTTCTTGAAGATGTCTGGGCATTGGCAAGGAGTTTCAAGTAAATTCCATTCCTGCATGTGGCAAGGAGTTACAATGTAGTAGCCCTCCCGTTAGCTCATATGATAATTTCCTCTTCGAGTGGAAATCCCTTGAGGTATCTACAATCATAGCAGAGGATACCAATTCTGTGTGGACATTAATTTCTCAATGAAGGTATTTTTCCATGTTTTAAAACTACAAAAAATAATAATAAATGAGTAAAACTGGCTTTCATAGTAAGTGGATGAAAGGGAAAATGTAGTGGCATTTTCACAAAAAACTTGATATGATATCATATTATTATTATTATTATTATTTTTTATAGATTTTGATACCAATCATTAATTGCCTCAGTACAGAAAAAACATATTACGAAGGAAGAGACCAACATAATGTAAGGNATGTAAGGAATGACCCATTTTGTCATATAATAATTTTCCTGGATATTGGTCACTATCCTACAAGATAATATGTCTCTGTCAACATTCACACCATATTGAAGGACGAGGCCAAGAATGACCCATTTTGTATTGTTCTATTTTAAAGTATTTCAAATTTATTAGAAGTAAAAAAAAAATATTGGCACTAGCCTCTCTCTCTCTCTCTCTCTCTCTCTCTCTCTCTCTGTAACTGAGCACCTCAAAACTTACAATTGGTTATATTTTTCGAATTATTTTCATGTTGAAACAAATAAAAATTATAACTATTCCTTACTAAAATAATTTGACATAACCATTACTTTTTAATAATAAAAATAAATTTATTTATTTTATAAATATATGGTTAATATAGTATGTATTTGCATTGCACCCCCATAAAAGTTTTTCTTCCTTCCCTGGGTACCCATGACATATTTTGGATTATTCTAAATATGACAAGACAGGAACCACACTAGTAGTTGGAAATAGGAAAGAGTCGTGTCTTATCTTCCTTTATCCCAATCAACCAATCACCACACACACACCCGTTACCTCACAGACGCACAGTCCTATTATAATAGCCAATGTAGCAAGGAGTCCAGAGAGGACAAACTGAGAGCAAAAATTCACCAATTACAATGTCAACTTTTGTGCAAAGCTTAATACTGCAAGAAGGCTACTCCTTTTTGTTGCATATACTATCATTGGCTATCTTACCCATCTTCCTCATTCTTGTATTCAAATGGTATTCTAAATCTACCAACAACATAGGCTTACCCCCTTCTCCTCCAAAATTCCCAATAATTGGAAATCTCCATCAACTTGGCTTGTATCCTCATCGCACACTCAAAACCCTAGCTCAAAGTTATGGCTCCTTAATTTTGATTCATCTTGGGAGTGTGCCAGTTCTTGTGGTCTCCTCTGCAGATGTTGCCTGTGAAGTAATGAAAGCTCATGACCTTGTCTTCGCCAACCGGCCACGAAGGAAGATGTCAGACATACTCTTGTATAACTCCAAAGATGTGGCAGCTGCTCATTATGGTGACTACTGGAGACAGATAAGAAGCATCTGTGTCTTACATCTTCTTAGTAACAAAAGAGTTCAATCTCTTTGTATTGTGAGAGAGGAGGAAACTCAGATAATAATGCAAAAGATCAAGCAATCTTCTTCGTCAGTGAATTTAAGTGAGTTTTTCTCAACACTTACCAATAATATAGTTTGCAGGGTGGCATTGGGAAAGAAATATAGTGAAGGACAAGGTGGGAATAAGTTTCATGAGCTGTTGAAGGAGTTTGGAGAGCTATTGGGTGCTTTTGTTGTTGGGGACTATATACCTTGGCTTGATTGGTGGAGCCAAGCTAATGGCATCTATGGCAGAGCAGAGAGAGTGGCTAAAGAGTTGGATGGGTTTTTGGATCGAGTAGTTGAAGAGCATATTAGAGGAGGAGTCAATGATGTGGATAATGAAGGCCAGAGTGATTTTGTTGATGTTTTGCTTTGGATCCAAAAGAGCAACACCATTGGCTTCCCTATTGATTCAACGATTATAAAGGCTTTGATCCTGGTAAGACCATTGATCTATATCCCTGCTTTTTGTGTTTCTTTTGGGTACAATTATCTATATTCATATTTGTGTTTGATATGTGTGCTATAGCTAATAGATCCACGCTGGCATAATTGCCATACCACAAAGTTCTTTTCTTTTTCATGACAATGTTAAAGAATTAGAATATGGATCTACTTAGCCCCCTATTTGAGTCCTTGTACCAGTATGATATATTTTGGTACACTTGAAATATTTTAATAAGGCAAATGCTAAGCTACCTCTATTTAGAGGGGTAACACTATCCCATCATTTAGTTGATGGGTTCGGCTGAGATCCATTGATTAATTTTGATGTCATTATAAAGATTTTAAAAAATTAAATCACTCAATATGTATTATAATAGATAATTCCTTATAAAGTGTAAAAATAACACAAAATAGGAAAACATGCCAAAAAACATATTCAAAATCCATCAATTTTCTTTGACCCTATTAAACTTAAATTTTATAAACTATTTTGATATTTCAATTACACTCAATGGCTCGATTTTTTGATATATTTATAATGACACTAAAATCGTAGCATAAGTCTAACTACAATCTATCTAAAATCTCTCCAAAAAGAAGACTGTTGCTTAGCCTTCCACATTCAATAAACATAGAAGAGTGAATCCGACGTCGAGGTCCTAATGATCGGGTCTACTCTTTTGTATATTTGACAGAATATTAATATAGGAATACCGACAAATTTTCGCTAGTAGCATAAGCAAAGATACTTGCACAATTTTCTATTCACAAACTGTACAAGTATGATGTTCTTATTAGAGGATGGTGATTGCTTAGGTAGATGTGATAAGTTCATAGAATAATTAATTTCGACAACAAACATGCGCTCAAACGTTGGAATAGAGTAGTTTGTAGAAAGGGAAATTTTATAATTGTGGATAATTGATAGTTTAAGGACTCATTGCTTGTGAACATGGTTCTTTGCTCACCTGACTACTACAACGTGAGTATCATTGTCTCTTTTTTTTTTTTTTTATTTTTATCTCGACCATGCTATGGTACACCCTCACATTCCAATGGTTTTATACACTATGTTTGACTTAGTTATGTTACACTAGATATGGTTAGCATAAGCAAAGATACTTGTACAATTTTCTATTCACAAACTGTACAACTGTGATGTTCTTATTAGTGGATGGTGATTGCTTACGTAGATGTGATAAGTTCATAGAATAGTTAATTTCGACAAGAAACATGTGCTCAAACGTTGGAATAGAGTAGTTTGTAGAAAGGGAAATTTTATAGTAGTGGATAATTGATAGTTTAAGGACTCATTGCTTGTGAACTTGGTTCTTTGCTCACCTGACTACTTCAACGTGAATATCACTTGTCTATTTTTTATTTTATTTTATCTCGACCATGCTATGGTACACCATCACATTCCAATGGTTTTATACACTATGTTTGACTTAGTTATGTTACACTAGGTGTGGTTAGTGTACATTGAATTTTGCTGAATGTATAAAACTTGATTTTCTAATAAAATTAAAATTAATATAATTGTACAAGTGTGACAAGGTATGAAACAAAATAGTGTATAAATTATAAAATCATAGTTGTGTAGTATAGTGTTCACCTTAAAAAATTTCTAGATATGGCTGCACATTTTTGGTTTCTAAAATTTTCTTGTAGATATTGTTTTTTTCAAAGCGGACGCACTCATAATTTAAAAAGAATTCTAGAGAGAAGTTGTCTTAAACATTTTTTAAAAGAAAAATAATTCTTAGGTGGAGTTACACATGAAAGAAAAACTGTACGAGTATTGTTATCGTTACATGATCTGAGGAGACGTTGTAAATCGCTATTTCTTTTAATATTTATTCACCTTATTTTAATTTGCAATCATAGGAAGATATGATATAGTTTTCTTATTTATTATGATATTCTAGTGCTAAATAATATACATTTGATTTCCCATCTTTCTTTTTCAGCATTACATAGCCTAATGGGGGTTTAATTATGGTCAGTATGGTGACTACCCAAGATAAAGCTCACTAATATATTTGATTTTGAAGTGAGGGGATGCTAGGCTATCTTAATATTTTAAAGGGTAAAAACAAAAAACACTTTTAATTAAGAATTTGGAGTAGTAGGAACTTTTGATTTTAGTACAATTGTGAAGATCATAAAGTCATTCAAGGCTCAACTAATCAAGTGGCCCAATAAGCTAACTAATGAACCAAATGAGTTGAGCTTGAGCCTAAAAATTTGACTTGTTAGCATATGAATCAAGCTTAGAGCTACAATAGATTCGACTCAATATATGTATATATATTTTTCACTTGAAAAAAGATAAATATATGTATATTATACTCAATATATGTATATATATTGCCTTGTTCTCATACACCATAACACTTTGAACTAATGATTTTCACTTTAAAACTTCATTTAGCCCAATCCTCAAACCCAACCAAGTATCAAGAGTTTAGTTTGGTGATAAAGATGCAACAAGTTTATCAAGCTAGCCAAAGTTCAAATCCTGAGGCCAGGATGAAATGCACTATGCTAATGTGGGAGGTGCGTCCTTAAAATTGCTTAGGAAGAGACTTAATCTCGGTATGCAAAAGCTAGCTTGAGAATACCGTTCAAAAAAAAAAAAAACAAACAAAACAAAACAAAACAACCAAGGACGGAAAGCACAAACAGGTTTAACCCCAAAATCCCAAAGAAAACCCTAACGCACCCCATCCCTACCACTTTTCCTTCTTGCCGTCCTTCTCGCAGTAGAAATCAATGTTCTCCACTGACTTCAAGCTTTCAATTCAACCCCAAGCTCTGTCAAGCTCTTCAGATTTCGTGGTGGGTCACTCTGGTTCTGTGGCTTCTTCACTCATACACTCACTTGCATACCCTTGATACTTCACTCATCCCATTTGCTCAAATCAATTTTGTATGTATCTCTATGAATGTTTAGTTGTGCTACTAACCTTCTTTCCAATTTGATGCTGGGACTTCTACCAATTTGATAATTCTCTGGTCTTAGAAATTTGGCTTGGGTAAGTTTGTGCTGGTTATTCAAGTCAAGCTACTTGTGAGTTATCTGTGAGTTGAGCTCGAGCCAAGAAATTTGACTCGAATTGAATTAAGGTTGATCCATGAGCAGAACCAATTTTGATCGAGCCAAGCTCGAGATGTCCTCACTGCCAGCCCAATTAGTGCTTTATAGTTGAAAAGTTGTGCTTTAAGAAGAAAATTTAGTGGCCAGGAAGATTTATAGTAGGGAAGTACAGAAGATGAGATCAGATCTTATACACACTGATAACTGCTTCGTATTTCTTTTAGGATATGTTTGCTGCAGGTACTGACACTACATACACAGTCCTAGAGTGGGCAATGACAGAACTCCTAAGGCACCAAACTGTGATGAAGAAACTGCAAGATGAAGTGAGGAATGTGGCTGGTGATAGAACACACATAACTGAGGAAGATTTGAGTCAACTGCACTACTTGAAGGCTGTGCTTAAAGAAACACTTCGCTTACATCCCCCAGTTCCATTATTAGTTCCTCGAGAAAGCATACAGGATATCAAATTAAAGGGGTACCACATTGCAAGTGGCACCCAAATAATTGTAAATGCTTGGGCAATCGCAAGAGATCCTGCATACTGGGACCAACCTGAAGAGTTTCAACCAGAGAGGTTCTTGAATAGTTCTATAGATTTCAAAGGGCATGATTTCCAACTGATACCATTTGGAGCAGGAAGAAGGGGTTGTCCAGGAACACTGTTTGCCATGGCTGTTAATGAGCTTGTTCTAGCAAACATTGTCCTTCAATTCAATTGGACATTGCCTGGTGGATCACCTTTGGACATGTCGGAAACGGCTGGATTGACAATCCATAGGAAGTTTCCTCTTGTAGCTGATGCATCCCCATATAAGAAGTGAATGACGACCAAAGTTAAGAAATAAATTAATAAATTCCTATAATATGTTGTGCGAGGCACACATCATGTGTTATTAGAGTATTTAATCTTGTTTATTTTGAATAAATTGTGACTAGAGTTATTAACAATTATGTGATTTCCTACAGGGTTATCAAAACATTCCATACAACCTCTTTCATTTTATGTATATTTTTCGCGACAAGAAGAGGATATATATATCCTACATGCTAGGGTATGAAAATGCTGAGTAAAGCATGGATGATGTACATTCAGACCACTAAATTGAATTTGATATTATATTTGAGAATAAGTTAATCCAAATACTAGGCTGTTGATTGCTTGGATTGAATCAGGAAAGGTAGCATTTTGGCAAAGCCTACCAGAACTATGTGGCTTGATTGCATTTCTGAGTTCTCTTATTATCTTCTTGCAATTTACTCCCTTGTTGCTTGATTTGATGGCAGACTCAAAAACATGAAAATGAAATAGACTAATCTCTGGCATAAAATTCAGTTTCATATACCCTTGAACACACAGGCACCCAGTTACAATTTGAAGAAAGCCTTTCAAGGTTTAATTCCTCGTGGACTTTTCAGTAAGTTAGCATTTAAAGTGCTTTCACTGTTTTAAATTTTAACTTCCAAACAGTTCTATAATTAAGTTGAAAATTACTTTAAATAGTTGTAGCTTTTCTCAAAGGAATTCAAATCCTTTAGAGTTTCAGTGCACATATGAGAATATAATACATTTAATAGCTAACAATAAGTGAAGCATGAAAGTGGCTTTAAAAATACCAATTGATCATCAGTTAATTTGTAATGGAACTAATTAATATGCAGTATGCAGTATATTGGATAAGGAAGGGTTGAGAACTTAGAGGGGAATGAGGAGAGGAAGAAGAGCAAGAAAGATAGAGAAAAACTAAGAAGAGTAATCTATATTCATTCAATTTATATCCCCCCTGGTTCTTCTCTTAGACTTCTACATAGCCACAAATACAACAGTACAAAGAAACTACTTTGATACAAGTCCTAATAACCCAAGTGGTCCTATTGACATGCAAAAGTAATGTTTGACACCCAAATTTGAGCATAGATTATTTTTGGGATCATGGTCTTTGGAACCATATTTTTACGTGTTCAATTGAAACATTTCAATAATACAAAATAATGCAGATATAGCTAAAAATGCTGAAATGCTAACAAAAATAACAAAAAATAATAAAAAAGTTAAAAAAAAATACAAAAAATTATTATTATTATTATTATTATTATTATTATTATTATTATTATTATTAAAAACGAAGAATAATAAAAAGCAAAGAAGAAATAAATGTCATTGTAGGCGGCAAACAATCTTTCCGTAATGCAGTTCTCTGCTTTCATGCTACTACATTCCTGTTGTTACTCTGTCTTCATGCTGCTACATTCCTATTGTTACTCTGTCTGTTCAAGCTCATTAGGAAGAAAATGAAATAACAATAAAATAGAAAAAAAGAACAAGGAGGTTAGATGTTGCAGTGGGAGGCAAGTCTTCTTTTTGTGATGCGATAGCTGTGGTGCTACTCCCTTAGACTAGCGCCACCCTCTGCCAGATGATTCCTACTCCCTACCAGTGCCTCTTACAGCTTGCAAAAGGAAATAGAAAACCCACATCAGTAAGCAATTGTACAATTCTCCGGCTAGAAAAAGGTCTCTCATACACATAAGAAGAGGGGAAAAAGAGTGAATCAACCAGTAACACATACAGAGAGAGAACAAAGAGAATTCTGAAATTTGAGGGAGAAGGGCATAATGAAAACATATGCATACCCATCCGTTCTGAGCCGGAGGAGCAAAAATCCTCAAAGTAGAAAGCAAAACAACGGATTAACAATAACTCAGGTATGACCTCTAGCTCTTTTTCACATTTTCTTTGTGCTAAATTGGCTATGACATTCTTGCTTATTGCATAGCAGTTTTATTTTCTCACAGTTGAATCATTCTCTTTTTATTTAAAATAAAATCACCAAAAAAAGAGAGCAAGGAAGGGGTGACGCCACCGGTGGTGATGGCTTCACCCCATTCCCATTCCCCTATCCTTTTAAAAACAAACAGAGACAAAAAATAGAGATACCAGAGACAGAAAGAAAGAACTAATTCCCTTTGCCAACTAGAATTAATTATGGGACAAAGTTTGTTCTACCGAGTCCAAACTCTAAATCCACCATTTTTAGAAAAATAGAACAAAACCTAGAAATTTTTTTAGGGCTTATGCATGAAATCAGAGGCAAAGCACAATAGAAACTCAGTTAGAAAGAAAGCAACCGAGCTAGAGGAAGAAATTGAGTTATAGAGTGAGGAATTTTTAGAGAGAGAAAATTGAGATTCAAAGAGAAATATAGAGAAATTTTAAGAGAAAGTTAAGGTAGAGAGGGAGGAATTCGTACCTTAGCCACCGATTTCAAGAGAAAGAGACTCAAACCCATGCCTTCCCTTTGGATTAAGCAACGAGATGTGAGAGGTCAGGGGAGGCGTTTTACTTCTCTGCTTCTTTGTCTCTCTTTCCTCCCTGCAACGCATGACTTCTCTCTTTCATGCATCTATTTTTCCTTTGATCAATGCATTTTGTTGGTTTTAATTTTGTTGTTTATTTGGGTTTATTGTATGAGGCCAAATTGTTTGGACTTCGTTTCTTTGGGTCTTGTTTAGTTATATGTTACGTGGATTCTAAGATACTATATATGTATGCTATATTATACTGACGTGACAAACATACATAATTTTTATATTTTATTTGATATAAAATTAATTTATTTTATTTTCTCAAACAAACTAAAAAATAGTTAATTTGTATACATGTCATTCACACATTAACTATTCTTATATAATATAACATACAACAAAATATATAAGAAACCTCTTACATTTTATTATCTCATATTAAAACTAACTTATTTGAACTGAAGTTACTTTTTGTTGTTGTATCTGCTTATTTCTTTTGTCCATTATGGTGTTAGTGTGGGTTGTTGTGTTTGTTTATTTATTTATTTATTTTTTTGGGTTATTGAGTTGTTGAGCCGGACACCATTATGGTGTTTTTAGTTTATTTTTTGTTTGCTTTTTTCTTTTTGAATTGGGTTGTTGGGTCTTTTACCTTGCTGGACTGGACTCATTGTTTGGGCCTACGTTTTTATTGCTTTTGGGTCCATTTTTTTCTTTCTTTTTGATTGCAATGTTTGACTGTTTGGGCCCACGAATTTATTTCCTTCTGATTTCAGCGTGGCCACCTTTGTGTTAGTTTAATTTTCTTTTAGGCTAAATTTGGGATGTAGATGACTTCTTTTTGGTATTTTTTATTTTTTCTTAGTTCGGACTTATGTACTTAGGACACTTGTTTGCTTTTGGTTCAAATTAGCTTATTCATTAATTTTATGATTGTTCTTATTTATCATATTTTTTTTTAAATATTATCAATTTATTTTAGCTATTTTATATGCTCCATATTATACTTGGTCTTTCTTTTTGAAAATAAAGTAAATAAAGTAATAAAACCCTAACGACAGACTAAGTTAAGGAAGAATTGTGTTGACAATCTTTCTTGATTTTTCTTGAGGTGAGAGATAAATTTTTTGGCTATGCCAGAGGTACTAGTATGACCAATGAAATTCTCAATATCACTTTTTTTTTTTAATTATTATTTCTTTGACATTTATTTGCTACATTGTAATTCATCTCATTACATTTTGTCATTATCTTTGCTTATGCTAGAATAAGATTACTGACGAGGTAATAATCAAACTTAGTCATGATGATGATATTTTGATATACCGGAGGTAAAGGGATAATCTAGTTTTGCCAGACGTACTGGTGGGGTTTGAGGCCAATTTTTTATAAAAATCTTCTTTGATGCATAAGTTTGTTCAAAAAAAAATATTTTCTAAGTATAATATTTTGGTTTCAATTACCCTAATGTGGGTCAAAAGGTACTGATGAGGGAATAGTTAAGGATAATTGTGATGACGACGGTTCTGTGACATTTCGAAGGTGAGGAGTGTCACTTTAGTCTTTCCAGATCTGTTGGTGGACTTAAAGAAAGATCTCCGATAAAAATCTTTTGCCACAAATCTCAAACTTATTTCAGAAATGCATATAAATTGTCTTTCTTGTATCTAGATATCACTTAGTTAATCATATCACTAAAAAAGAAGAAGAAAAAGAAGTCCTCTAACATGTGAGTTTTTCAAAATCCTCTTTGTCTCCACCTGAAATGAGGCGTTGTGGTCCAGAAAGTGTGCTTGATATGTATTAATGGATTAGTCCATATTTTATTGTTGTGGTCCTGTGAAACAATTATCCGGTTTTTGTTGTTGTGTGGGTAAAAGTGGGCATTTCATGCTTTCGATGGGTAAAGTGGCCATTGTTGTGGTCCCATTCATTTAATCATGTTTGCTGGTGTTGTGGGATGTTACATACAAAATAAATGCATGTTTGTTGTGGTCCCGTTGTTGAGATATCTTTTTGCTGTGTTGATTCTAGAAATTTTTTTATTCAATTAATTAATTTTTTTTTTTCATGTTTTAATGTACAAATCACAGGGATATTATTAAGTAGTGTTTTAAGGCGTAGCCTTGTGACCACTAGCTAGCTAGTATCTTATATATACACTTATCCTACAATAATTTAAATGTTATCAAATTTGTTTATGGTGAGCTCTTTGCAAGTTGCATGAATTATTGTAGGTAAATTAAGGTGATTTGCAATATATTACTTTTGCAAAGTATGATTCATGTGGACAGGGAAAAGTTACATCAAATTTGTCATAGAATCTGATGTTCTATGGTTCAGAATAATAGTACAACATAGAGGATAGGCAAGGTACTCCAAGTTACATGCTTTGCATCTGTAAGTAATAGAGCTCAGAATAATAGTACCAAGGCAATAGGATAGTACTTTATTCCTTTCTTGCGTGGACAGTAATGCCCTTTTCATTGTTTCTTTGGTTTGATAGTTCAGCATACAAAAAACAATTTTGTTTAGTTGTTCATTAATGCAATGAATATAATGGAATGATGAATATGATGATAATCATAGAATTTGATGCTCTATGGCCGATAAAAATCTCTTGCCACAAATCTCGAACTTATTTCATAAATGCATATAAATTGTCTTTCGTGTATCTAGATATCACTCAGTTAATGAGATCACTAAAAAATGTTTATGACGAAATAGATTGGGGGAGGATTGTAATGACAATCATTGTCTTTACCCAATAGTCTTGAGGCGTATTTTTAGGTTTTGCCAGAAGTGCTGGCAGGACCAAAAAAAGTATTAATTTATTTATTTTAAAACATAATGTTATGACCAATTTAATTCATATAGAAGAAATAAAAATTGATTAAATAGGTAACCGTTCTAAGAACAGACGTTGTAGGGTGCTAACACATTCCTTACATGTAATCAACCCCGAATCCAAACTTTGAACGGAGACCAAATTTTTTAGGTGTTCAATCGTACTATTCCATTTGCAAAAAATGAAATAAAACGGTTGGTGGCGACTTCATTCTCTTTCTTACATATCATACACCCTATCTTTTATTTTTCTCGTGAGAGTTTTGACGCTCCACATCGCACTCCAAAAGGAACATTACGACAAGTAAAATTAAAAGGAAATAATGCTAATAACAACCAAAAATTTCCAAAGACTAAGTCAAGTTACTTTTTTTTTTTTGAAAAAAAAAAGTACTTATTTCAGGAAAAAAAAAAAAAACTGAAACAAATGGACCCATGTCAAGTTACACCCACACCAGCAAGAACATGCAAAAGTAACAAGAACGTGGCAGGTTCATGACATCTTCCCCCAGCCGGAAAAAAGGTACTTGTCCTCAAGCAAAGCTATAGAGGGAAATCTGCAGAAAAATAATTGTTTATTCTCTTGATGTTGTCTTTTTATCTGTTTTTTTTCTTCTTTTTAGTTGACATTTAAATGGTGGATCTTCCTTCATGTGCTATGTTTTCTTCCTGGGGTCCGTGTACTATTCCAAAGATATTGTGGGATTGAATAATGTTAATTACGTACTACGAAATGCCATGTTGTAACACACTAATACAATTGATCATTTGATATGATACAATTTTTGTTTTAATGACTTGCTTAATTTTTTCTTTTTGTATGTCTTGATTCTGATACTTTAGTTAGTGTGGCATTATGGAGTAAGTGAAAAGCAATTGTGTTTGGGATTTATCCTTTTCATTGAATATGTCAAATTTATATGTAAAATTAGATTGCATTTGTTTTTCTTTTTTTTTTTGAGTTCTTATGAGTTCAATAATATATTTCAACTGACAGTATATCCCTAAAAATATCATTTGCCTTCAAAAATTCGGTGGGGACAAGTCACACTCCAATAATAGATGAAGTGACAGCTAGTGTACCTTCTAACTTCTGTGCAGATTCTTAAAGTGATGGGACGATGCATATTTTGGGTTGCATCATCTCAAAATGGAGGGACTCAACAAGTCGCTCATAATGTGGATGGAACGATTAAATAGTTTACTTTTACCTTTATTTTAAAAAACCAAAACATTGGTTCTAGTAAATAACTTCAAAATATTGGTAGTTTGATATTTTATGGTGTAAATATGTTATATGATTATTAAGGTGAAGAAGCCATCTAATCATCTAAATTTAGCTGTTATCATCGTATAGGGCCTGATCTAGAGGCACACCCTTGAACTAATCACTACCATAAAGCAAAGATTTGACATAGTCCTCAAACATTGATGAGCTATTAATTGCTTCCATAATCCTATAACAGAGGTGTCAACCGAGCAATATTCACACAAGTTTTAACGAAAGACGGCGGAAATGGGTTTGTTGGGGTTATCAGGCGATCTTTGTTGAGGCGTTTCCAAGCATCTGAAATCTTCTGATTTCCGAGTTGTACTGTCTGTTCAGCTGAAATTTCTGGGTGGTCCTTCATGTAGCACTTCAAATAGGACCCATCATTTACATCTTGGTTGTCATCCTGCATTAGTTGAAAGTTAAAATTAAACAATGTATCCACAAAACTATAGATACCCTATCTTCTACTTTGGGATATTTAAAGTGGAGACAATACTTGTTTCCTAATTACGGGGATGTTTAATCTTGCAGGTATTTTCACCACACCACGGCAAGTGAAATACTACAGTATATTAAGATTTCAAGATCTTCACATTTTTTATGCCAGTTAAAAATCATTTAAAATATAGAAGATATTTAATCATCAAAACTAAGTCATAGGTATCATATATATTCTCATCATGATGCAAATATTTTAAATGTATACATCTAATACGTTGGAGTAAATTATATAATGCTATAAAAGCGTCAAATATGTCAAATTATTTAATTTCTTATGTTCTAGAACTTGGGAATAATTTTTAAATTTTTTTCTCTAAATTACCGTAATTGCTGCCAAATCATCATACAGGCGAACGATAGTGGCTGTTGAATGTATTAGGCTTGGAAACCCATCCATAAGAGAGACGGTTTTCTTGTTAATACCCTCACCCATGAGAAAGAATGCGTGCACAAGCAACAATTGCATCCCTGAGCTGGGAATCCCATTCTTTAAGTAGTCCTCAGCCTTTGGTAAGTGCCCTGAAGCAAACCATTTGGCTTCAACCAGGAAAGCATTGCACATTGTCTTCCACTGTACCGAGAAAGATTAAAAATGTCAAATACCAGCTAGCCTGGGATACTTTTTTATCTCATACAAGCACAATGCACAAAATATGTTTTGAATTTACACGATATTTTACCGATTTAATTAAGATGTCTCTAGGGTTCCATCCATGTTTTATTTGGACCTTGAGGGCAAACTCATTAGTAGTGTCATAAAGAGCCTTGAAAGAAGCTTTCGTGTAGTCTGGTAATTGCTCCATTGCTTCCAAGTCCCATCTGCATCCAAAGATATATTTTCCTAATTGATAAGAGAAGTCTACAAAAGCATAATGTACATAATGAATGTTGATACCTGTTGATAGCATCTGTAAAGAGAGTGAGTTCATCAATGGTTCCATAAATATCAAAAATATCATCAATTATGTAAGCAAGTGACCAAGGTTTTGTGAGCTCAATCCTTTCCTCCGAAAAGCATGGACCCGGGAGGCATGCCATTGTCCACATGTTCCATTTAATTGGTTTGTTTCTAGCACACTTGAAGTCCTTGGCCAAACCTAGTTCTGTCCACCACCTGCGGTTGAAATTATAGCAGTTCATGAAATAGAAAAAATTAAAATATATTTTTTGCCTTTGAATTATTTCTCAAATATTATTTTAATCCCTGATTTATTTTTTATATCACTTTAATTCTTAAATAATCACTTTACCCGCCAAATCAATCATCCACAACATTAAAAGTGATCACTTAAAAGATTAATTTAACAAACAAAGTGATTACTTGAGAACTAAAATAATACCAAAAATAAATCAGAGACTAAAGTAACATTTAAAAAATAATTCAAAGTCAAAAAATGTATTTAATTCTATAAACTTTTAGAAACCAAATATAATTTCCTTATGAAAAAACTCACCTAGAATATGCAGAAATTTCCTCCAATTGCAATGAACTCATGATATGGGTATCTAGTTTGGATAGCTCTTGTAAAGAACTTGTCCATCCTGAAGTTCGCAACTGTGGGCTTGTGGGCATGAGTTTTGACAAATTTTTGTGAATAGGATACTTCAGTGTGTTTGCAATTGCTGTGGCTTGGGGATGGTCAAGAAATTTTGACATCCATGCATCAAGAAGCTGGCGGCTAAGGTTTCCAGCTTCATCAAGACATTTTTCTCCTTCAATGCTTAATTGTGAGGCTTCAAACAAGCTAGTCAATCCCTCTATGTTTCCCCAGAATTTCTGTTTGAGTTTTCCTTCATTGTCCATGAAGTTGTCAAACACGTCTGAGATAGGCATTAATAGGCAGGCCCATGATCAGTACAGGGCAATTAATGAGATTCAAAGTGTTAGCATATTGCCAGATCGAAAAATCAAATTGCTTTTCCTGAATATCCAAATTTTCTTCAAGTGTTAGGTGAAAAAACTTCGTAATTGATTTTATCTACATAGAAATACTAGTTACACACTGCATATAATCTCACACTAAACAATTTATCTCAGAAAATAAAAATAAAAATAAATGGATCCAACAAAATTCAAATTATGCTAATTATACTAATTTAAAATAATATGCATGGATCGTTCTCCTACTTCAAATATGCCTTCAAAATTCTTATGGCTTAAAAGCATGATAATTAATAAAAATGATACGACTTTAACATGTGACTATTCTCATGGTCATGAAACAACTAAAGTCATGTCAAAAGTTCAACTAAATGACTTAGACAATGCATTTTTTCAAGTTGGGAATACTTCAACTCAACCCAATTCATTGGTAGGTTGCAAGTTAGACGGCCAGCCTGCTAAAAATTATAAAAAAAAATGTAGCTCATACATTTTCCCCCTCTCTTTCTAGTAGACCTTTCACTTTCTCTCTTATCCATACCCTTTCTCGGCTTCTCCTCTCTTTCTTCTCATAATCTTCATGGCCACCACCCCTTTACCACTTTCATGTTCCAAAAAGGCAACAACTACTCTCTCAATTTCCCTTCTTCACTTCCCCTTCTTCTCTGGCCCTCAATTCCATCCTCAATCTTCCATTCTACCTCCAAATCTTCCATCTACTATCATTATCTCCCCGCCAACCCTGCCAACTTAGTTAAATGCAAGGCAACCCAAGTTTCAGTTGCTGAAGAGAAAGAGAAAGAGAAAGGTCCCCATCTGAAGGTGCTTACAGTGAAAGAGAAAGAGAAACAGCCAGAGAGTGAGTTGAGAGGCAGAGAATTGCAGATTTTTCCTTTAGTTTTTTTTTTTTTTTAATAAATTTGATAATCTCATGGCTTAGCCTGCCCCCACCTGCCTCAACCCACAACCCAAACAGTCCTTCCTAACAATTGGGTTTCACATCATTGCACAAATAGACCTATAGTCACTTTTCAAAGGGAGAAGAATTATTTGAATTAAAACCTCCCTTGAAACATTTAACTTGAATTAAACTCATACTCTCTATTTTTAAAACTTAAAGAAATCTCTCTTAGTATTCTAAAAAACACAACGTAAATTAGCTTAGTGAACATTTGGTGGGTAAAACCTTATAATTTAGTAGGTGCAGAGGAAACTCATTTAGGTGTTTTTACCCATTTCAGTAATGATTTCAGAATCTGAGTTCGTCCTTCATATATTTGCATTACATTTGGTGCTTGTTTGGTGTTACACCCAACTTCTATAAGAAGTAACCTTGGAATTGATTTTTAGTGGGAGCAAAACCAAACATGCTAGAAGTAGATGACCGTATAACACAATGATTGCCCTCACAGAGAAAGGCAAACTTACTCGCATGAACCCAATACCCTTCTTGTCTCAACAAACGAAACTGAAGTGCAACTTCAGAAAGCTCATGATCATTGTTGCCACAATAGCTTTCAGAGCCAAACATCAGTGGCTGCCTCTGCAGAACAGCATGAATCTCCTCTTCAAAGTGGTATTCAATCCCCAACCGTTGGACAGAATCAATCATAGATAAACCTTCAATAGCATTCTGCTTTACCTTGTTACCCAGGATGTGCTTGACTTCCTTCAAAGCTTTTGCATGTCTGATATGAACATGATCGACGTCCTACAAAATCAATTAATAAGGTCAGCTACAAGAAGTCTGAAATTTTTGTATAAGAATAAGAGAGAGAACGAGAGAGAGAGAGAGAGGCCCTTACGTTGTGGTTTCTATTTTTTTTTGAGACAATAGTATAAATTTTATTTTGCGAAAAATTATATCCATTTTTTGATAGAAACGTGGTTCTTCGCATATTAGAGATCTTGGATGCAAAATCTGGTGACTGTTTGGTGGAAGAAATTGAAAGAAAAGGGTGACACGAAGCCATGGAAAGCAGAAAGTAATTAGAAGGGTTCTAGTAATAGTAAGCTCGAAGATGATCAAGAAATTCTAAAAATAGCAAGCTATGTAACCCTATTTATAGAAGAAGAAGAAGTCCTCTAACATGTGAGTTTTTCAAAATCCTGTTTGTCTCCACCTGAAATGAGGAGTTGTGGTCCAGAAAGTGTACTTGACATGGATTAATGGATTAGTCCATATTTGCTTGTTGTGGTCCTGTGAAACAATTATCTGGTTTTTGTCGTTGTGTGGGTAAAGTGGCCACTGTTGTGGTCCCATTCATTTAATCATGTTTGCTGGTGTTGTGGGATGCTACATACAAAATAAATGCATGTTTGTTGTGGCCCCATTGTTGAGACTTGAGATATAGTTTTGCTATGTTGATTTTTTAATGTTTATTCAATTTTCTTTTGTGTCTTAATGTACAAATGACAGCGATATTATTAAGTTGTGTTTTATGTCGTAGCATTGTGACCGCTAGCTAGCTAGTATCTTATATATACACTTATCCTACAATAATTTAAATGTTATCAAATTTGTTTATGGTGAGCTCTTTGCAAGTTGCATGAATTATTGTTGGTAAATTAAGGTGATTTGCAATATATTGCAACTTGCAAAGTATGATTCATGTGGACAGGGAAAAGTTACATCAAATTTATCATAGAATCTGAGGCTCTATGGTTCAGAATAATAGTACAACATAGAGGATAGGCAAGGTGCTCCAACATACATGCTTTGCAAAATCTGGTGACTGTATGGTGGAAGAAATTGAAAGTAAAGAGTGACACGAAGCCATTGAAAGCAGAAAGTAATTAGAAGGGTTCTAGTAATAGAAAGCTCGAAGATGATCAAGAAATTCTAAAAATAGCAAGCTATGTAACCCTATTTATAGAGTTTTGCATGGGGAGCTCTAGGGGCGAGCATAAACTACTGCATCGCAGTTAACCAACCGAACCAAATCCAAGAAACACATCATAGTCGGTTCGATTCAACAATTAAGATTTGATTGTAATTTTAAAGAAAATCGACTTGGATAGTCGAGATGAGTTTTGGATTTTGCAATTCAAGGATAACTGAGACAAACCCAAATCACTTCATAAATCACTTTTCAAATTTGTTAATTCTAAGTAACCCATGTCATCTCTCCATCTCTTCATCTTATCACTTTTCAGTTTTTAAATACCTTTTATTTATTTACTTTTTTTGGAAAATACTTTCTTCTTCTCTTTGTTTGATTTATTGGGACACTCTTCTTCCGACTCTGTCTCCAACTCACGTGATCTCTCCATCTTTATCAGTTTTCAAATACTTTTTATTAATGAGGTTTTTTGGATACCTTTATTACGAAAATGATATGTTATATCACATGAGAATAATTATTGTGTAAATGATATGTGTAATTAATAATTTCAAGTCAACAATTTTTAAATTTATTTGAGAGAATGTGATAAATTATATTTTATATTTGGTAAGATTGAAAATTACGTCTTGATAGTAAATGTTTGTCATGTCAGTATGATATAGCATATTCATGTGATATCATAGAATTTTCGTGATAAAAACACACTTATATTTCTCAATAAACTATTTTTTAAAATAATTTTATGAGTCAATTTTTTATTTTAAAATTAAAAATTGTTTCTATTTTATCCAAAATCTGAAACTGATAATTAACATAGCTGATGTGTGAACTGAAACAAAGAAAAAAAGTTATAAAAAATAAATATTTAATTAAAATATTTATCAAAAATGTTTTAATTAAAATATAGATTTAATTATAATTTTGTTCCGTCTATTTACATCAATTTACAAATGTAATCCTTCTATTAGTAAGCCATCCAAAAATCAATGGATTAGTAGTCCAGAAAGTGTGCTTGACATGGATTAATGGATTAATTAAGGGGAGGCAAATCAAGGCCGCCCAAAATAAATTTTACATTTTTTTTCCTTAAATTCATATTTATCACAATAATATTGTTATGGTCTTATGGATTGTTGAGACAAAATGTTGAATTTTGTGAAAATATAATTACTAAAAATTTTAATCAGACAGCTTGAATTAATGTATTATTGTAATGTGCCCTTCATGATATGCAACTAGAATTTTCTGTGCAGACAAAGGCAGTGTCGGCATTTTGGCATTTTACCTATTTGATTAAAGTCCAAAGAGACGCATCCTAAGTAGGGGTCCCATGACATAAATTCAGCATGTGAAGTGCTCATCTCAGATAGGTTCTCAAATTTAGACCTTCCAATTTTAGACCATGCCATTTCATAGACGCTTCAATCTTCTAAGCTGCTATCACATCGATTCAAAGCTAAATAATATATTGAATTGTCTTAAGAGAATTTTAAGTCTATTTTCTTTGTTGGTGATATGTTTTCTACTATGTTGCACGGGGACAGGGACGCGTCTCATCTCCGATACGGGTACGAAACGGGAGGATGGCGATTTTTCAAAAACATGGGTACGGAGACGCCACGTCACATATATATATATCAAATCCTTAGCAAATATTAACTAAAAATCCTTATACTTAGCACTTTTAAAATTCTCAAACATTAAAAAATATCAACATAAATCCTTAGCCAATAAATAACAACTAACAAATATTAAGTATTACCCCAAAATACAAATCATAACACTATTAATGGTGAAGAGGAAGCAGAGGAGCTGGAGGTTGAAAATGGTGAACAAATGCCCTAAAAAATGATTTGAACTCTGGTTGGGGTGAAAATTTGGGGCACATGATGATACGGCATCATTTTGGGGCAATTTGGGCCTATCTTCCTTGCCGAAAACGGCGTCGTTTCACTAAATGCAAAACCCGGTCACTCAAAACGACGACGTTCCATAGTAGCCAAAACGGGGACGTGGCCAAATCTGGCGTTTCCGTGCAACAGAGGTTTTCTATTATTTGTGTTGTCTCCCAAAAATAAAAGTCATTATTTGTCCTATCTTTCAATGTGCTGGAACCTGAACATGGGGCTGCTGAAATGTTACGAAGCAATGGAGAAAAAATTGTCATGATCATTAATAGCTTCAATTGTTTAGTAGCTTTCAAATTGGATTCAACATCTACATAATTTGAAAACTTTTTTCCCTTTCTTTTTCTTATCTTGAATCAAAACTTGCTTTCAACATCTCAAGTATAGCTTCATTTGAATCTTTGTGATAAGAATTGATGGGTTTTGAGTTTCACCACAAGAAAACGCTTGTTTTTCAATGAAAAATTCAAATGGACAGTCCAACGGAAATTCCAACAATTAACATTTTGTAAAATTCTAACAAAATTTATTTATTGTTGGAATTTTTTGTTAGAATTACAGTTAGAATATGTGAAATAATTTGTTTAAAAAATTTCAACAGTATATTCTTGGAGTTCTAAAAATTGAAGCCGCACCCTTTCTAACAATTTTTTTTTTTTAATTTTTAAACGAAAATTCTCATAAAACTAAACACCCAAAAATCCCTCTCCCTCTCTCAATCCCCTCTTTCTCTCACACTCAGTCTCCCTTTCTCAGTCTCTCGTCCCCTGCCACTGCCAGCCACCGCCAACCTCGTCTACTTGTCTCCGCCGACAAACCCCCTACCCTTAGCAGCATCCGTGAGCCTCGGTCAAAACAGTCACAATAGAANCTCTCCCTCTCTCAATCCCCTGTTTCTCTCACACTCAGTCTCCCTTTCTCAGTCTCTCGTCCCCTGCCACTGCCAGCCACCGCCAACCTCGTCTACTTGTCTCCGCCGACAAACCCCCTACCCTTCGCAGCATCCGTGAGCCTCGGTCAAAACAGTCACAATAGAACTAAAACCCCCAAAGGTAATCTGCCTCTTTGTGTGCGTGAAATTTGGTGAATATGGTTTGGGATAATGGATTGTGGATTTTTTTCTTGGGGATTTCAGCTGGTAGCTCAGATCCGAGCAAAAAGTGCAGCTCCTGAGCAAAAACAGCACATGCCATATCACTTGCGTTTAGGACGTTCGTGGCCGAGCCGAAGTACGTTCCTTCGTTGTCAATGTTTCCTACATTTGATGTTGGAGATCGAATTGCTACAGAAAAGGTACTCTAGTGCTTCACCTTCATTTTTTTTTTTTTTTCAGTTGTATTATGTGTTATTGAGCTTTCATTTAAGCACAGTAATATGACTGCTTTGCACTGATGTTGCATTGTAATGTTGTTATTATTTTGGATGAGTTTATGGCAATGAGAATGGCAACTCAATGAATCTTCAAATCATATTAGATAATATTAACCTTCTCAGACACTCACACTTAGTTTATGATATCACTGGCAGGGTATACTCATTTCCCTTGTCATTTTGCAGAATGAGCAGATTCATTGATGTTGGACTAAAAGTTTGTGATTATGAACTGGATAAGTGTGTAGTGGTCAATAATGCAGTTTATGCAAGTTATTGCCAACACGGTGAGACTTCATGAGGTGATAATATTCAGTTGTCAGCAATGTGAACTATCTATTATTTCAGTTTGTTTTTTATCAGACTATTTCTAACTGATGCTTGATAAACTTTGAAATTTGTCTACTACTCTACCTGATGTGTAAAATTAGCCAAGTATTTTGAGGACAATGGTGCTGTCTAGTTAGTTGTTGATTTTAAGAATACATCATATTATTAAAGGTCTGGAGTAATTGTCTGCTTATCCACATTTATCAAAACCATAAATATTGACATACTGCATACATGCATGAAAAATACATGTGTAGTTATATATATCCTGTAGAAATCAGAAATCTAATTTGGAAGCAAAGGCCACAGCAGTTTGGCTTGACAAAAACTATTGTCCTGTTCGAATTCCAGCAAAGATGAAGCCTAAATTTGTACAATTTCTTCGGAATGAAGAGTCAAATAATTTAGCCACCAATTGAAGTCACAGTGGAGAGAGTTTCTTGGTTAACAAAACATTAAAATAGGTATTGTTCCTATGCTTGCCTTGAATTTGGCTTGTGGGTTGTGAAGGGGAAAAAAAAGGCTCAGTAATGGAGAATCTAGTAAATTGTTTCCATTAAAATAAGTCTCTCAGTTTCAGACTAAATTTCTGCTGGAATTATTATACTCTTGATCTTTTTATGTTTCTGTGTGATGCGACTATCTGGAATTGTTAGACATGTTCACTGAAACCTAATAATGTGAGAAGTTGAAGACAAAATGTATTTTATAGTTTTAATATTTTATCATACAGATTACGGCACAGAAAATTATTAGATTTCATTTTTTGTTTTTCTAGGAACCTTATTTGTGTTTACTCCAAAAAACATATGAACGATGATCCAGAACTTGTAGAGATGAAAAGAAAAGCATATACAAGAAGTTTGAAGGAAATGGCTGTGCTCTTAAGGTTCATCTACTAGTTTTGCCTCTTTAGCTTGATTGACATTTATAGATAGTGTAATTTTTTGCTCCTAGATATAGCAATCAATCAGATCTAATGCATTAATTTGAGTCCAAGATAATTACCTGGAAATTAGTAAACCATATTAGTGGCATGGTTATTCTATCGAATCATTATAGAATATAGATCTCAAACAGCAAGATCTTGTAATATCATTAGGTTGTGCTTCGCTTTAGATAGTTAGTATCTCCTGTTTCTAGTGGTTTGTTATTAGTCACATGTCTGTTATCTTGCATTCGAGCTTTAATGTGCGACCTTTTGGTGCTCGCAGCAAGGTGCAAGAAGAGATTGTCAAAGAGTTTGCAGCAATCATAGCAACTGGGACAATGCAAGCAAGTGAGGCTGCAGCTCTTGCAACTAAGAGAGTGATGAAAATATATGGGCAGATTTATGTGTCACAAAGTTAGGATTGCTTGTTTTCTAGGGTGACCATTATTTGACAATGAAATTTTTATTCTAAGTTCAGTTGTGGATCCAAGATCCATATACATATTTATGCAGCTCATTAAGGTTCCATTTCATTTATTTATCATTTGATTGATTTGGGATAATCAGATTCAATTGTATTTTTAGTCCTAGTTTAATATGACAATTAGGTATGCTCTTGTTATACAGTATATATTTTGAACAATTAGAAATAAACTTGATGCAATTATTTGAGATTTAAATTTTTGTACTCAATACATTATTAACTTATAAGAATTATTTAATGAATTGGATATTTGTGTTATAGAAATTATTTAATGAAAAAGATATTTGTAGATGGTAAATTTTGATTCTTAAGAAATATTATTTAAGAATTTACTAAAAAAAAAAAAAATTAGGGAAACTTACTAAAACTAAAAAATAATTTTTGATTTTTTCTCAAAAAAATTATTTTTTTTAAATATATTAACAATTTCTTTGGAATTTTCCATCGAAATTTTCATTAGAATTTTTCATTGGATTTTTTTTTTTTTCAAAATGAATTCAAACAGTAAAATTCTGTTGGAATTAGAATTCTATTAAAATTTCCATTGAAATTACGGTCACTTCTCCAATTATCCAAATTTTGTTAGCATTTCTGTTAGAATTCAAAATTCTAACGGAATCTAGCAAAATTCTAACGAAAAAATTTCGTTAGAATCTAGTAATTTTCTTGTAGTGTTTTGGTGGATGAAATGGGAAGGGGTCCTATATATTACCAAACAAAATCCTAAAAAGGGGAATAAAAGTAAGGAACAAGAAGCTCCTCAAGAATCAAGATCAATATTCTATAATTAATAACATTTTTTAGACCAATGATGTGAAAGGGAATATATGGCACACCTTTGTCCACCTTTTTTTCCCCCTTAAATATTAATTAATATGACCTTCGGATCAAGCATATGCTTTCAGCAAGTGAAACCTCCTTTTTGGTCCCTGAAAAATTCAACAATTGACAAATTAGTTCCCCAAAAATGTTCGCTGACAATTTCGTCCTCGAATTATGGTTCCGTACAACAAATTAGTCCTCAAATTATGTTCGCTGACAATTTCGCCCTTGAATTATGGTTCCGTACGACAAATTAGTCATCAGTTGAGGACTAATTTGTCATATGAAACCATAATTCGAGGACGAAATTGTCAACGAACATAATTCGAGGACTAATTTATTGTACGGAACCATAATTTGAGGACGAAATTGTCAGCGAACATTTTTGGGAGACTAACTTGTCAATCGCTGAATTTTTCAAGGACTAAAAAGGGGTTTAACTCTACTTTCAGCTTGGAATGTTTTTCTTCCCCATAGTATATCAATTATAATATATATAATATTAGGAAACATAACAGAGGAGGAGCCAACAAAAGCTAAACTAAGAGTATGAGGAGCATGACAAATAATAAGAGAAAGAAATTAATTTTTTTTTTTATATTCCAAATTTTTATTCTCCTTAATTTCTGTTTTTTTTTTTAATATTTTGTTATGGATCTCTTATTGGGTCTGGTTGGACGCTAAATCCATTGTCGGATCTAAATAGGTACACTACAAGAAGAAAGGCAAACAATACATACATTAGACCCAAAAAGAAATGCATAAAATGAAAAATTCCCATCAAAGAGGATACATAAACTTCATGATCAACCCTCTTGTGTAAGACTTAAATCTTTCAAGAATTATGAACTTGGTGAGAATATAATAAAGGTTTGATCACCAAATTCCTAATTTCTTATATATATATATATATATAAAGATATTTGGTGTGTAAATAACATTAGTCTATTACTATTAGGATCATGGTTAGCACTGAGTTGATTCTTGGATGCTCTCTTTCATTGCCACTAGATGATACAGCAGTTCCTGAAGATGTGGAAGGGAATTTCCTGATTTCCTCTACACAAATTGGAACCTAAAGCCCCAAATGTTTATACCCTTTCTCACACTCTCAATCGGTGGAACCAGAGTATCAAAGGAGAGAAACAAGTGGAAGAAAGGAGAACTGCCCTCGTGTGCGATTCATTCTGCCGATAAGAAGAAGTCCTCTAACATGTGAGCTTTCAAAAATCCTGTTTGTCTCCTCCTGAAATCAGTTTAATGGTCTAAATATGATTATTAAGGTGAAGAAGCCATCTAATCATCTAAATTTAGCTGTTATCATCATACAGAGCCTGATCTTGAGGCACATCCTTAAACCAATCACTACCATAAAGCAATAATTTGACATAGTCCTCAAGCCTTGATGAGCTATTAATTGCTTTCGTAATCTTGTAACAGAGGTATCAACCGAGCAATATTCACACAAATTTTAGCGAAAGACGCCGGAAATGGATTTATTGGGGGTTTTCAGGCCATCTTTGTTAAGGCGTTTCCAAGCATCTGATTTTTTTTTTTTTTATTTCCGAGTTGTATTGTTTGTTTAGCTGAAATTTCTGGGTGGTCCTTCATGTAGCACTTCANGCGTTTCCAAGCATCTGAATTTTTTTTTTTATTTCCGAGTTGTATTGTTTGTTTAGCTGAAATTTCTGGGTGGTCCTTCATGTAGCACTTCAAATAGGACCCATCATTTACATCTTGGTTGTCATTCTACATTAGTTGAAAGTTAAAATTAAACAAATATATCCACAAAACTATAAATATCCTGGCTTCTAATTTGGGATATTTAAAGTCGAGACAACACTTGTTTCATAATTATGAGGATGTTTGATCCTACAAGTATTTTCACTATACCACAGTATGTGAAATACTACAATATATTAAGATTTCAAGATCTTTGCATTTTTTANTACAGGTATTTTCACTATACCACGGTATGTGAAATACTACAATATATTAAGATTTCAAGATCTTTGCATTTTTTAGGACAGTTAAAAATCATTTAAAATATAGAAGACACTTAATCGTCAAAATTAATTCATAGGTATCTTATATATTGTCATCATGATGCAAATATTTTAAATGTATACATCTAATACATCGAAGTATATTATATAATGCTATAAAAGCGTCAAATATGTCAAATTACTTAATTTTTTATGTTTGGGAATAATTTTTAAATTTTTTTCTCTAAATTATCGTAATTGCTGCCAAATCATCATTCAGGCGAAGGATAGTGGCTGTTGAATATATTAGGCTTGGAAACCCATCCATAAGAGACACGGTTTTCTTGTTAATACCCTCACCCATGAGAAAGAATGCGTGCACAAGCAAGAATTGCATCCCTGAGCTGAGAATCCCATTCCTTAAGTAGTCCTCAGTCTCTGGTAAGTGCCCTGAAGCAAACCATTTGGCTTCAACCAGGAAATCATTGTCTTCCACTGCACCAAGAAAGATTAAAAATGTCAAATACCAGCTAGCCTGGGATACTTTTTTATCTCATACAAACACAATACACAAAATATGTTTTGAATTTACACGAGATTTTACCGGTTTAATTAAGTTGTCTCTAGGGTTCCATCCATGTTTTTTTTGGACCTTGAGGGCAAACTCATTAGTAGTGTCCTAAAGAGCCTTCAAAGAAGCTTTCGTGTAGTCTGGTAATTGCTCCATTGCTTCCAAGTCCCATCTGCATCCAAAGATATTTTTCCTAATTGATAAGAAAAGTCTACATAAGCATAATGTACATAATGAATGTTGATACCTGTTGATAGCATCTGTAAAGAAAGTGAGTTCATCAATGGTTCCATAAATATAAAAAAATATCATCAATTATGTAAGCAAGTGACAAAGGTTTTGTGAGCTCAATCCTTTCCTCCGAAAAGCATGGACCCGGCCGGGAGGCATGCCATTGTCCACATGTTCCATTTAATTGGTTTGTTTCTAGCAAACTTAAAGTCCTTGACCAAACCTAGTTCTTTCCACCACCTACGGTTGAAATTATAGCAGTTCATGAAATAGAAAAAACTACAATATATTTTTTGTCTTTAAATTATTTCTCAAAACTCATACCCACAAGCCCACAGTTGCGACCTTCAGGATGGACAAGTTCTTTATAAGAGCTATCCAAACTAGATACCCATATCATGAGTTCATTGCAATTGGAGGAAATTTCTGCATATTCTTGGTGAGTTTTCTCATAAAGAAATTATATTTGTTTTCTAAAAGTTTATTGAGATAAATAGATTTTTTGACTTTAATTTTTTTTTTCTAATTTCATTTTAGTCCCTAATTTATTTTTTGTATCACTTTAATTTTTATATAATTATTTTGCCTGCCAAATCAGTCATCCATAATCCTAAAAGTGGTCACTTAAATGATTTATTTTTTGTATTTAACTCAATAAACTCTTAGAAACTAATTATAATTTCCTTATGAGAAAACTCACCTAGAATATGCAGAAATTTCCTCCAATTGCAATGAACTCATGATATGGGTATCTAGTTTGGATAGCTCTTGTAAAGAACTTGTCCATCCTGAAGTTCGCAACTGTGGGCTTGTGGGCATGAGATTTGACAAATTTTTGTGAATAGGATACTTCAGTGTGTTTGCAATTGCTTTGGCTTGAGGATGGTCATGAAATCTTGACATCCATGCATCAAGAAGCTGGCGGCTCACAGGTTTCCAGCTTCATCAAGACATTTTTCTCCTTCAATGCTTAATTGTGAGGCTTCAAACAAGCCAGTCAATCCCTCTATGTTTCCCCAAAACTTCTGTTTGAGTTTTCCTTCATTGTCCATGAAGTTGTCAAACACGTCTGAGATAGGCATTAATAGATAGGCCCATGATCAGAACAGGGCAATTAATGAGATTGAAAGTGTTAGCATATTGCCAGTTCGAAAAATCAAATTGCTTTTCCTGAATATCTAATAACAAAACAACTATTCATCACCAAATTTTCTTCAAGTGTTAGGTGAAAAAACTTTGTAATTGATTTTATCTACTTAGAAATACAAGTTACACACTACATATTATCTCACACTAACAATATATCTCAGAAATTAAAAATAAAAATAAATGGATCCAACAAAATTCAAATTATGCTAATTATACTAATTTAAAATAATATGCATGGACCGTTCTCCTACCTCAAATATGCCTTCAAAACCATGCATGAGAAGCGAGTGATGTTGGAAATTGTGAATGGTGCACTTTATAGGTTGAAGAAGCAGAGGATACAGGGTTGTGGATTAAGGATATTGAGAAGCAGGAGGAAGCCAAGTTGGGGCATTCCATTTCCGTTGTGGTTGATGCAAATGACATTGAGAGATTGCTTTCTCAATCCTCATTGTTTACATCTTTTACCTTTGTTTTCTGTTTTTACTTTTAAATTTTGACTTAATAATTAGAGAAATTTGTTAAGAAAAGGTGATTACCAATAAAAAAAAAATTTAGTGACACATAAACTATTTTTGTTATTTATTGGATGACTAATTAATAGAGAGATCAAATTTGCAACTTTTATGTAAATAAGAGGATCAAATTTATGCAATTCACAAATTGGAACCTAAAGCCCCAAATTTTTACTCCCTTTCTCACACTTTCAATCGGTGGAACCAGAGTATCGAAGGAGAGAAACAAGTGGAAGAAAGGAGAACTGCCCTCGTGTGTAATTCATTCTGCCGATAAGAAGAAGAAGAAGTCCTCTAACGTGTGAGTTTTCCAAAATCCTGTTTGTCTCCATCTGAAATGAGGCGTTCTGGTCCAGAAAGTGAGCTTGACATGGATTAATGGATTACTCCATATTTTTTGTTGTTGTGATGCCTGTTAAACAATTATCTGGTTTTTGTTGTTGCGTGGGTAAAGTGGGCATTTTATGCTTTCGATGGGTAAAGTGGCCATTGTTGTGGTCCCATTCATTTAATCATGTTTGCTGGTGTGGTAGGATGTTACATACAAAATAAATGCATGTTTGTTGTGGTCCCATTGTTGAGATATCGTTTTGCTGTGTTGATTTTAGACAATTTTTTATTCAATGTTTTTTTTTTTGTCTTAATGTATAAATCGCAGGGATATTATTAAGTAGTGTTTTAAGGCGTAGCCTTGTGACCACTAGCTAGCTAGTATCTTATATGTACACTTATCCTACAATAATTTAAATGTTACATCAAATTTGTCATAGAATCTGATGTCTATGGTTCAGAATAATAGTACAACATAGAGGATAGGCTCCAACTTACATGCTTTGCATCTATAAGTAATAGAGCTCAGAATAATAGTACCAAGGCAATAGGATAGTACTTTATTCCTTTATTGCGTGGACAGTAATGCCATTTTCATCGTTTCTTTGGTTTGTTAGCTCAACATACAAAAAAAAAAAAAATTGTTTAGTTGTTCATTAATGCAATGAATATAATGGAATGTTGAATATGATGATAATCATAGACTCTGATGCTCTATGGTAGACTTAAAGAAAGATCTCTCATAAAAAAAATTTGCCACAAATTTTGAACTTATTTCATAAATGCATATAAATTGTCTTTCGTATATTTAGATATCACTCAGTTAATGAGATTGCTAAAAATTACTTATGACGGAATAGATTGAGAAATGATTGTAATGATATCCACTGTCTCTACCCAATAGTCTTGAAGCATATTTTTAGATTTTGCCAAAAGTATTGGCGGGACCTAATAAAGCATTAATTAATTTATTTCAAAACATAATATTAAGACCAATTTAATTCATTTAGAAAAGATAACAATCGATTAAATAGGTAACCATTCTAAGAACGGACGTTGTAGGGTATTAACATTTTTCCTACACGTAATCAACCCCAAATCCAAACTTTGAGCGTAGACCAAATTTTTTAGGTGTCCAATTGTACCATTCTATTTGCAAAAAATGAAATAAAACAGTTGGTGGTGACTCCATTATCTTAATTTCTTGTATATCATACACTCTATATTTTATTCTTCTCATAGAAATTTTGCCGCTCCGCATCACGCTCCAAAAGAGACATTGTGACAAGTAAAGTTAAAAGGAAATAATCCTAATAACAACCAAAAATTTCCAAAGACTAATTCAAGTTACTTTTTTTTGTGAAAAAAAAAGTACTTATTTCAGGGGAAAAAAAAAAACTGAAACAAATGGACCCATGTCAAGTTACACCCACACCAACAAGAACATGGAAAAGTAAAAAGAACGTGGCAGGTTCATGACATCTTCCCCCAGCCGGAAAAAGGAACTTGTCCTAAGGCAAAGCTATAGAGGGAAATCTGCAGAAAAATAATTGTTTATTCTCTTGATGTTGCCTTTTTATCTGTTTTTTTTTTTTTTTCTTCTTTTTAGTTGACATTTAAATGGTGGATCTTCCTTCATGTGCTATGTTTTCTTCCCGGGGTCTGTGTACTATTCCAAAGATATTGTGGGATTGAATAATGTTAATTACGTACTACGAAATGCCATGTTGTAACACACTAATACAATTGATCATTTGATATGATACAATTTTTGTTTTAATGACTTGCTTAGTTTTTACTTTTTGTATGTCTTGGATTCTGATACTTTAGTTAGTCTGGCACTATGGAGTAACTGAAAAAAATTATGTTTGGGATTATCCTTTTGGCTGAATATGTCAAATTCATATGTAGCATTAGATTGCATTTTTTTTTTCGAGTTCTTATGAGTTCAATAATATATTTCAACTAACAGTATATCCCTAAAAATATCATTTACCTTCAAAAATTCGGTGAGGACAAGTCACACTCCAATAATTAATAAAGTGACATTCAATGTACCGTCTAATTTTTGTGCAAATTCTCAAAGTTATAGGATGATGCATATTTTGGGTCACTCTATCTCAAAATGGAGGGACTCAACAAGTCGCTCAAGATGTGGATAGAGCGACTAAATAGTTTACTTTTGCCTTTATGTTAAAAAACTAAAACATTGGTTATAGTAAATAACTTCAAAATATTGGTAGTTTGGTATTTTATGGTCTAAATATGATTATTAAGGTGAAGAAGCCATCTAATCATCTAAATTTAGCTGTTATCATCATACAGGACCTGATCTTGAGGCACAGCCTTGAACTAACCACTACCATAAAGCAAAGATTTGACATAGTCCTCAAACCTTAATGAGCTATTAATTGCTTCCGTAATCCTAAAGCAGAGGTATCAACCGAGCAATATTCACACAAATTTTAGCGAAAGAAGGCGGAAATGGGTTTGTTGGGGTTATCAGGCGATCTTTGTTGAGGCGTTTCCAAGCATCTGAAATCTTCTGATTTCCGAGTTATACTGTCTGTTCAGCTGAAATTTCTGAGTGGTCCTTCATGTAGCACTTCAAATAGGACCTATCATTAACATCCTGGTTGTCATTCTGCATTAGTTGAAAGTTAAAATTAAACAATGTATCCACAAAACTATAGGTACCCTGTCTTCTAATTTGGGATATTTAAAGTGGAGACAATACTTGTTTCTTAATTATGGGGATGTTTGATCCTGCAGGTATTTTCACCACACCACGGTAAGTGAAATACTATAATATATTAAGATTTCAAGATCTTCACATTTTTTATGACAATTAAAAATCATTTAAAATATAGAAGACACTTAATCGTCAAAACTAATTCACAGGTATCATATATATTCTCATCATGAGGCAAATATTTCAAATGTATACATCTAATACGTCGAAGTATGTTATATAATGCTATAAAAGCGTCAAATATGTCAAATTATTTAATTTCCTATGTTCTAGAACTTGGGAATAATTTTTAATGTGTTTTCTCTAAATTACCGTAATTGCTGCCAAATCATCATACAGTCGAAGGATAGTGGCTGTTGAATATATTAGGCTTGGAAACCCATCCATAAGAGACACGGTTTTCTTGCTAATACACTCACCCATGAGAAAGAATGCGTGCACAAGCAACAATTGCATCCCTGAGCTGGGAATCCCATTCTTTAAGTAGTCCTCAGCCTTTGGTAAGTGCCCTGAAGCAAACCTTTTGGCTTCAACCAGGAAAGCATTGCACAGTGTCTTCCACTCTACCAAGAAAGATTAAAAATGTCAAATACCAGCTAGCCTGGGATACTTTTTTATCTCATACAAACACAATACATAAAACATGTTTCGAATTTACACGAGATTTTACCGATTTAATTAAGATGTGTCTAGGGTTCCATCCATGTTTTATTTGGACCTTGAGGGCAAACTCATTAGTAGTGTCATAAAGAGCCTTGAAAGAAGCTTTCATGTAGTCTGGTAATTGCTCCATTGCTTCCAAGTCCCATCTGGATCCAAAGATATTTTTCGAAATTGATAAGATGAGAAGTCTACATCAGCATAATGTACATAATGAATGTTGATACCTGTTGATAGCATCTGTAAAGAGAGTGTGTTCATCAATGGTTCCATAAATATCAAAAATATCATCAATTACATAAGCAAGTGACACAGGTTTTGTCAGCTCAATCCTTTCCTCCGAAAAGCATGGACCCGGGAGGCACGCCATTGTCCACATGTTCCATTTAATTGGATCGTTCTCCTACCTCAAATATGCCTTAAAAATTTTTAAGACTTAAAAGCATGATAATTGATAAAAATGATACGACTTTAACATGTGACCATTCTCGTGGTCAAGAAACTACTAATGTCATGTCAAAAGTTTGGTTAAATGACTTAAATAATGCATTTTTTTTTAACTTATTTATCTCAATACCCTAATTTTAAATATTTTAATATTTAATTTAAACTTTATGATATAGTATAAAACTAAAACAGTATAAAAATATGTGAGATATGACTTATGTCACTTCCCAGTGGGCAAGTGTGATTCAGTTGAAGTTTAAATGGGTTATGTTAAATTTCAAATGTTATGATGTAGACATAACTCAGTTACAAAATTGTCTCTTCCCTTTCTAGCTTGTGTTGTCATCATGAATCTAAGAAATTCATTTGGCAATACCATGCTTCAAAGCTGTTGCCAAGATAGGTAATCTAAAGTATTTCAAATCTGGTTTTGGCTTCACTAACTTTTCTCCTTCGTCCTTCCCGACAATCCTTCCTAATGTTAGACTAAAAACAGATCATGGATGACGTGTTCATTAAGCTGACGTGTCATTTTAGTTATAAGAATTCTGTTATAAGTATTATAGCTATCATTGGACAGCTGTCATAGAAGTTAGTTATTTTTGTTATCAGTAATAGCTTCTAGAGAAAGGCTGAGTAGGATCCGGCTTCTATATATTCTGAGAGCTACAGATTGTATTATTCATTGAGTTCATTTTTCTCTTTACAAAAGATAATACAGAAGAGATTCTCTTCATCATTCCTTTCTCTTTTTGATATGCTCATTCTGCAGAACTTCTTCAGTTTTGCATAATCTGTAATTGCTTCTCTTCGTGATCTCATTCTTGATTCATCTTGCTTGACTCATCAATCCCTAGTCATTCAGAAGTTTCACATGGTATCAAAGCTGCTTTAATGGCAGATCAAAGTGCAAGTTCTGGATCGTCATTTCGTGAATCCGGGAATCCCACTCTTCCAACATTTGGTCAGGCTTTGACAGTCAAACTCGATCGTGGAAATTATCTTATCTGGAAGAATCAATTGCTGAATATTGTCATTGCAAATGGCTATGAAGAGATTCTTGATGGATCACAGTCATGTCCTCCAAGATTCGTTACATCAAGTGAAGGAAATTTGGTGCTAAATCCAGATTTCACTTTCTAGCAGTGAAAGAATCCCTTGGTGATGAGTTGGCTCTATGCTTCCCTAACTGAGCCAATCATGGCACAAATCATGTCATATAATACAGCTTCTGACATTTGGAAGTCTCTAGCAAAAAGTTTTGCTTGCACCTCAAGGGCAAGAATCATGGAACTCAAGCTAAAACTACAAACTACCAGGAAAGGTAATCTTGGACTCTGGGAATATATGTTGAAAATCTGCAATATCTGNAACTGAGCCAATCATGGCACAAATCATGTCATATAATACAGCTTCTGACATTTGGAAGTCTCTAGCAGAAAGTTTTGCTTGCACCTCAAGGGCAAGAATCATAGAACTCAAGCTAAAACTACAAACTACCAGGAAAGGTAATCTTGGACTCTGGGAATATATGTTGAAAATCTGCAATATCTGTGATAATCTTCGAGCAATTGGAGAAAATGTGACAGAAGATGATCAGATTATGGCTGTCCTCAGTGGTCTAGGACCTGAGTATAACTCAGTTGTCGCTCCTCTCAGCTTTGCAACAATGTCTACAGAAACCTTGCAAAGTCATCTTTTTGGTTTTGAAGGAAGATTAGAGAGACAAAGGTCTGTGGATGAACAAATCCTAGTTCAGGCCAATGCATCAACGTTTAATCAAGTTACAAGAAAGAGAAGATTCAATGGTAATTTGAGTTCTCATGCTGGGAATGGAAATGCTCCAGCTAGGCATTTTTCCAGCCAAGGTGGCCAATTCAGAAAGAACAGAAATGGCAATGGATCAAACCAGAAGTCCCTATGTCAAATCTGTCATAAACCAGGACATGTAACAGTGGATTGTTGGCATCGTTTTGACAACAATTTTCAGCCAAAACCTGCTACCAATTCCACACAGAATCAAGAACCACAAGCCTTCATGCCTACAACCTCAAATGTTGAAGATACACCATGGTTTTTGGACACTGGTGCAACACACCATGTCACAGCAGATCTTGGCAATCTGTCTCTCCATAATCCTTTTGCTGGAGATGAAGGAGTCATTGTAGGAAATGGTAAGAGTCTAACTGTGCACAACACAGGTACTACATCCATTTCAATAGCTACAAGACCTTTATTACTTAAAAATGTATTGCACGTTCCAAAGATAACTGTAAATTTGGTTAGTGTAAGAAAATTATGCCAAGATAATGGTGCATATGTAGAGTTTTATCCCTCTTGCTTTCTTGTGAAGGATCTGACAACTCGAGAGGTCCTACTCCAAGGAAGAATTGATCAGGGATTATACAAAGTCATGACTGGACTTACTGCTGGCAGCACCTCTGATTCAGTTCATGCTCAAGCTTTTCAAGTTTTCAGTATAGATTCTAATAAATCTGTCTCACAATTACAATTATGGCATATTCGATTAGGCCATCCTACTCTTGATGTAATCAACAGAGTTATGGCCAAGAGCAAACTAGCTAGATTTTCTTTCCATAAGACACCTATCTGCAGCTCTTGTCAGTTGGCAAAAAGCCATAAGCTGCCCTTTGTAAGGTCTATAATCAATGAACCCTTTCGAGTTGATTCATGCTGATCTTTGGGTATCTCCCTCATGCAAATCTGTTAATGAAGCTTGTTATTTCCTATTATTGATTGATGACTTTAGTCGTTTTTCTTGGCTTTATCTTCTGCATTCTAAGTCTGATGCATTAGTTATGTTCACAAGATTTCAAGCTATGGTTGAACGCCAGTTTGATTGCAAAATCAAAACTATTCAATCTGATTTTGGAGAAGAGTTTGTGAGTTTCACTCAGCTAGTCCAATCACGGGGTATGGAGCACAGTTTTTCTTGCCCATATACACCTCAACACAATGTCATTGTTGAAAGGATGAACCGACATGTGGTGGAAACTGGGCTATCTCTCCTTACTACTGCAGGTATTCCCACCAAATATTGGCCAATTGCTTTTCAATCAGCTGTCTATCTTATTAACAGACTCCCTACTGGAGTTCTAAATCATAAGTCCCCATATGAGTTGTTATACCAGAAAATACCAGAGTTTGCTCAACTTAAGGTGTTTGGCTGCTTGTGTTTCCCTTGCCTAAGACCCTACAGAACTCATAAACTACAAGATAGATCTGTTACTTGCTGTTTGTTAGGCTATAGTAATAAGCACAAAGGTTTTATGTGCTTGGATAGGACTTCCAAACGTATATACATTTCCAGGCATATGGTGTTTATAGAAACTGTTTTTCCATTTCAAGTTCCTACCACAAATTTCTCTCATAACCCCTCTCAATGTCATGTTCCTATTGTTCCTTCTCCAGCACCATCTTTGTCTAATGCACCTTATTCACCCTCTCTATCTCCTCCTAATGCTTCCATCACAGATAGTCCTAGAGACATTACTAGCTCTTTTCCTATTTCTACTGCCTTAGATAATGCATCATCTCTTCCTTCAGCTCCCATTGTTTCACCAATAGTTGCTCCTGTTATGCCTACCTCTAGAGTCATTACCTGCAGCCAAAATGACATTTTTAAACCTAAGGTTTATACCACTGCCTATGATCTTGTTCCTCCTAAACCATCCACCTACACTCAAGCCAATAAGTCTCCTAAATGGATTGATGCCATGACTATTGAGTATACAACATTACAAGCTAACAGAACCTAGGATCTTGTTCCTTGTCTTACTGGTAAAAACATAGTTGGCTTCAGGTGGATTTACAAGCTCAAGTATAAACTAGATGGCTCTATTGAGAGGTATAAGGCTCGTTTAGTTGCTCAAGGTTTTACTCAAACCTATGGCATTGACTACTTTGACACTTTCAGTCCAGTTGTGAAGCCAGCCACCATTCGCACTGTGCTTACCATTGCACTCTCTCATAATTGGCCAATTTAGCAATTGAATGTCAATAATGCATTTATGAATGGTGACTTGTAGGAAGAGGTTTATATGAAATAGCCACATGGGTTTGAGCATGCCTCTTACCCTCATCATGTTTGAAGACTTCGTAAAGCCCTCTATGGCTTGAAACAAGCACCTAGAGCTTGGTTTAATAAACTGAAACTTACTTTACTATAGTGGGGCTTCAAGTGTACTGTATCTGATAGCTCCCTTTTTGTATTCTTCTCTGCTAGAGTGATACTTTATTTGTTAGTATATGTTAATGACATCATCCTAACTGGTTCTAGTCTTGCCCTTATACAAAAACTTGTCATCTCTCTCAATTCTGCCTTTTCTTTAAAGGATTTAGGAACTCTTCATTATTTTCTAGGCATTGAAACTGTCAAAATGTCTTAGCAGCTGCATTTGTCCCAAGCCAAATACATTACTGATCTTCTTCATTAAGCAGGATTGGAGAATGCCAAACCAACCCCTACTCCAATGGTTAGTAGTCAAGTTTTATCCATTTCTGATGGAACCTTGTTATCTCAACCTCTGGTTTACAAAAGTTTGGTAGGTGCTCTTCAATATTGCACCATCACTAGGACTGATATTGCCTATTCAGTAAACAAGCTTTGCCAGTTTATGAGTGCCCTTACTGATGTCCATCTTCAGGCTGCAAAACGAGTGCTGAAGTATCTCAAAGGAACACTGACTTATGGTCTCCTTATTCCCAAGTCACAGCAGCTGCCCTTGGTTGCATATTCTGATTCAGACTGGGCTGGCTGTCCTGATGACAGACACAGCACCAGTGGCCTTGCTGTTTTCCTTGGCTCTAGCCTAATCTCTTGGACTTCAGGCAAACAAAAGGTGGTAGCTCGCTTAAGTATTGAAGCTGAGTATAGGGCTTTAGCCAATGCCACCTCTGAATTACTTTGGCTGCAATCTCTACTTCAGGAACTCAAGTTGCCTCTGCCTTCTTCTCCTTTGCTGCTCTGTGATAATTTGAGTGCAACCTTTCTTGCAGTTAATCCTGTCTTGCATGCAAGGACAAAGCATATTGAGATTGATTGCCATTTTGTCCGAGAACGAGTCCTCAACAAAACCCTCAAGCTTTGTCATGTTCCCTCTTCTGATCAGTTGGCAGACATCCTCACCAAGCCTTTGTCCACCAAACTTTTTCTGTCCAATCGCAACAAACTCAATGTGCTACCTCGCACCTTGTGTTTGAGGGGGGATGTTAGACTACAAACAGATCATGGATGACGTGTTCATTAAGCTGACGTGTCATTTTAGTTATAAGAATTATGTTATATGCATTATAGCTGTCATTGGACAGCTGTCATAGAAGTTAGTTATTTTTGTTATCAGTAATAGCCTCTAGAGAAAGGCTGAGTAGGATCCGGCTTCTATATATTCTGAGAGCTAGAGATTGTATTATTCATTGAATTCATTTTTCTCTTTACAAAAGATAATACAGAAGAGATTCTCTTCATCATTCCTTTCTCTTTCTAATATGCTCATTCTGCAGAACTTCTTCAGTTCTGCATAATCTGTAATTGCTTCTCTTCGTGATCTCATTCTTGATTCATCTTGCTTGACTCATCAATCCCTGATCATTCAGAAGTTTCACACTTAACAATTGGGTTTCACATCATTGCACAAATAGACCTATAGTGACTTTTCAAAGGGAGAAAAATTATTTGAATTAAAACCTCCCTTGAAAATTTGAATTAAAACCTCCCTTGAAACATTTAACTTGAATTAAACTCATATGCTTTCTATTTTTAAAACTTACAGAAATCTCTCGTAGTATTCTAAAAAATACAACGTAAATTAGCTTAGTGAACACCTAGTGGGTAAAACCTTATAATTTATTCGGTGCAGAAAAAACTCACTTAGGTGTTTTTACCCATTTTAGTAATGAATTCAGAATCTGAGTTAGTCCTTCATATATTTGCATTACATTTGGTGCTTGTTTGGTGTTACACCCAACTTCTATGAGAAGTAACCTTGGAATTGATTCTTAGAGGAGTTGGGAGCAAAACCAAACATGCTAGAAGTAGATGACCGTATAACACAATGATTGCCTTCACAGAGAAAGACAAACTTACTCGCATGAACCCAATACCCTTCTTGTCTCAACAAACGAAACTGAAGTGCAACTTCAGAAAGCTCATGATCGTTGTTGCCACAATAGCTTTGAGAGCCAAACATCAGTGGCTGCCTCTGCAGAACAGCATGAATCTCCTCTTCAAAGTGGTATTCAATCCCCAACCGTTGGATAGAATCAATTATAGATAAACCTTCAATAGCATTTTGCTTTACCTTGTTACCCAGGATGTGCTTAACTTCCTTCAAAGCTTTTGCATGTCTGATATGAACATCATCGACGTCCTATAAAATTAATAAGGTCAGCTACAAGAAGTCTGAAAATTTTTGTATAAGAATAAGAGAGAGAGAGAGAGGCCCTTACGTTGTGGTTTCTATTTTGTTTTGAGACAATAGTAAAATTGATTTTATTTTGCAAACAACTATTTCCGTTTTTTGATAGAACTGTGGTTCTTCGCATATTAGAGATCTTGGATGCAAAAAATTGTGACTGTTTGGTGGAAGAAATTGAAAGTAAAAAGTAGCATTTGAACCAAACATGAATTATAAGATTCCCAAGAATAAATATTCAATATTTTCAAAAATGTTTATGGTCAACCGAATATAAATTATAATATTCTTAGGAACACGATTTCCATGAACAAGAATCCTAAGAATGATGTTTACTAAAAACTAAAAAAAAATCCTTGTACCCAATGCACCCTAAAGGATGACACAACGCCATTGAAAGTAGAAAGTAATTAGATGGGTTCTAGTAATAGAAAGCTTGAAGATGATGGATAAATTATAAAAATAGCAAGCTAAGTAACCCTATTTATAGAGTTTTGCATGGGGAGCTCTAGGGGTGAGCATAAACTACTTCACCGCAATTAACCAACCGAACCAAATCCAAAAAACACATCATAGTCGGTTCGATTCAACAATTAAGATTGGATTGTAATTTTAAAGAAAATTGGTTTGGATGGTCGAGATGAGTTTCGGATTTTGCAATTCGAGGGTAACTGAGACAGACCCAATTCACTACATAAATCACGTCATCTCTCCATCTTATCACTTTTCAGTTTTCAAATACCTTTTATTTATTTATTTATTTTTTTGGTAAAATACTTTCTTCTTCTCTCTGATTGATTTATTGGGACACCAAATTTTCTCTCTTCTTCTCCTCTCTCTCCAACTCACCATCGTTATCAGTTTTTAAATACTTTTTATTAATGAGATTTTTCAGATACCTTTATTACGAAAATGATATATTATATCACATGAAAATAATTAATGTATGAATGATATATGTAATTAATAATTTCAAGTCAACAGTTTTTAAATTTATTTGAGAGAATGTGACAAATTATATTTTATATTTGGTAAGATTGAAAATTACGTCTTGATAATAAATGTTTATCATGCCAATAAGATATAAACACACCATGTGATACAATAGAATCCTCGTAATAAAAAAAATACTTATCTTTCTCAATAAACTATTTTTTAAAATAATTTTATGAGTCAATTTTTATTTTAAAATTAAAAATTGTTTCTATTTTATCCAAAATCTGAAACTGATAATTAACGTAGCTGATGTGTGAACTGAAACAAAGAAAAAAGTTTTAAAAAATAAAATATTTAATTAAAAGATTTATCAAAAATGTTTTAATTAAAATATAGAATTAGTTTTAATTTTGTACCGTCTATTTACATCAAAGTTACAAATTTTATTCTTCTATTAGTAAGCCATCCAAAAATCAATGGATTAGCAGTCCAGAAAGTGTGCTTGACATGGATTAATGGATTAATTAAGGGGAGGGCAATCAAGGCTGCCCAAAATAAATTTTACATTATTTTTCTTAAATTCATATTTATCATAATAATATAGTCATGGTCTTATGGATTGTTGAGACAAAATGTTGAATTTTGTGAAAATATAATTACTAAAAATTTGAATCAGACAGCTTGAATTAATGTATTATTGTAATGTGCCCTTCATGATAAGCAACTTGAATTTTCTGTGCAAACAAAGGCAGTGTCGGCATTTTACCAAATTTGATTAAAGTCCAAAGAGACGCATCCAAAGTAGGGGTCCCATGACATAAAAGTTCAGCATGTGAAGTGCTCATCTCAGATAGGTTCTCAAATTTAGACCTTCCAATTTTAGACCATGCCATTTTAGAGACTCTTCAATCTTCTAAGTTGCTATCACATCGATTCTAAATAATATATTGAATTGTCATAAGAGAATTTTAAGTCTATTTTCTTTGTTGGTGATACGTTTTCTATTATTTGTGTTATGTCTCCCAAAAATAGAAGTCATTCTTTGTGCTATCTTTCAATGTGCAGGACCCTGAACATGGAGCTGCTGAAATGTTAGGAAGCAATGGAGAAAAAATTGTCATGATTATTAATAGCTTCAATTGTTTAGTAGCTTTCAAATTGGATTCAGCTGCTACATAATTTGAAAACCTTTTTCCCTTTCTTTTTCTTGTCTTGAATCGAAACTTGCTTTCAACATCTCAAGTATAGCTTCATTTGAATCTTTGTGATGAGCATTGATGTTTGAGTTTCACTAGAAAAAGTATGTTTTTTAATGGAATAAAATACTGTTATAATTTTTTAAAAATTCAAATGAAAATTTCAACGCTTGACATTTTGTAAAAAATTCAACAAAAATTCTAACAGAATTTATTTATTGTTGGAATTTTTCATTAAAATTATTGTTAGAATATGTGAAATAAGTTTTTAAAAAAGCTCCAACGGTATATTCTAATGGAACATATCCTTGGAGTTCTAAAAATTGAAACTGCACCCTTTCTAACAATTTTTTTTTTTTTTTAATTTTTAAACGAAACTTCTCATAAAACTAAACCCCCAAAAATCCCTCTCCCTCTCTCGATCCCCTCTTTCCCTCACATTCAATCTCCCTTTCTCAGTCTCTCATCCCCTGCCACAGCCAGCCACCACAAACCCCCTACCCCTCGCAGCGTCGGTAAGCCTCGGCCTATCCTCCCAGCTTCGGTGGGCCTCGGTCAAAACAATCACAGTAGAACTAAAACCCCCAAAGGTAATCTGCCTCTTTGTGTGCATGAAATTTGGTGAATGTGGTTTCAGATGATGGATTGTGGATTTTTTTCTTGGGGATTTCAACTGGTAGCTCAGATTGAAGCAAAAAGTGCAGCTCCTGAGCAGAAACTGCACATGCAATATTGCTTGCGTTTCGGTCGTTTGTGGCTGAGCCGAAGTACATTCCTTTGTTGTCAATGTTTCCTACATTTGATTTTGGAGATTGAATTGCTACAGAAAAGGTAGTCTGGTGCTTCATCTTCTTTCTTTCTTTCTTTTTTTTTCAATTGCACAGTAATATGACTAGGTTTCTTTTGTTGATATTCCTGGAGTAATACCTCAGAATATATTTGAAGTAAAACTTGCTTTTATTGATAATAAAGCTTTCGAATGAAAGAATAGCATAGAGAGAGTTGTACTGTATTTGGAAGGAGGAAAAGGAACCAAATTTTGTATCCAAATAATTTAGCTTTTGCAATTCCTCACCAGGCACTATTGCAAAAAAAAAATTATTTTATTTTTATAATAACTTACAGTAATTTGGGAACATGGACATATAGCTTGACAACGCCAAACTCAACTGTTGTAGGCATGGGGAACATGGAAGTTGAGTTTTAGGAAAATAATTTTGGGAAGATAAGCTAGAAAATTAACTTGAAGATTTTATGTTTCCCGTGTTTTGGTGAGGATCATAGATTGCAATACTGACTGCTTAGACATATGTACTGGTTCCAAAACAGTCTTAGCTATTTATTGAATGTGGTTAGATTTGCTTAATGTTGGATTTGATGAGAATGAATGTTGCCTGCCGGAGGAAAAAGGTTTTGGGATATATTGCCATGATGACTAGTTGACCACTGCTATAGAATTTACTACGTGTTTATGGTAATTCATGAGGTGTTAACATAAAAGCTCTGCTGGCATATTCATTTTCCTTTGGTAGATTATTGCAGCTGGAATGAATCCTGTTCAAATTGCTCATAGGATTGAGAAGACAGCTACAGCCCTTGTTGCTGAACTCAAATTGATGTCTAGAGAGTTGTTAGCTTGTTTTTTCTGATTTATTTTTTGTTGCTTGATGTTGAATATCTCACTTGCCCTGGATATGGATCATGGATATTATATTCCAATTTGATAACTCAGTTATTTTCAGCTTGCTTTGAAAATGCATTTTTATAAATGACGTTGATTGTGATTGTTTGTCTCTTGTATTCTTTGCTTTTGGTGTCTTGTTCAATTCTGTCATTTTTTAAGTCTTGATGACTGCTTTGCACTGATGTTGCATTGTAATGCTGTTATTATTTTGAATGAGTTTATGGCAATGAGAATGGCAATTCACTGAATCTTCAAATCATATTAGATAATCTTAACCTTCTCAGACACTTACACTTAGTTTATGATATCACTGGCAGGGTATACTCATTTCCCTTGTCATTTTCAGAATGAGCAGATTCATTGATGTTGAACTAAAAGTTTGTGATTATGAATTGGATCATGTGGAGTGGTCAATAATGCAGTTTATGCAAGTTATTGCCAACACGGTGGGACTTCATGAGGTGATAATATTCAGTTGTCAGCAGTGTGGACTATCTATTATTTGTCTACTTGTTTTTTATCAGACTATTTCTAACTGATGCTCGATAAACTTTTAAATTTTTGTACTACTCTACAGTCTACATGATGTGTAAAATTAGCAAAGTATTTTGAGGACAATGGTTCTGTCTAGTTAGTTGTTGATTTTAAGAATACATCATATTGTTAAAGGTCTGGAGTAATTTTCTGCTTATCCACATTTATCAAAACCATAAATATTGACATACTGCATACATGCATGAAAAATACATGTGTAGTTATATATATCCTATAGAAATCAGAAATCTATTTTGGAAGCAAAGGTCACAGCAGTTTGGCTTGACAAAAACTATCATCCTGTTCGAATTCCAGCAAAGATGAAGTCTAAATTCGTACAATTTCTTCGAAATGAAGAGTCAAATAATTTAGCCACCAATTGAAGTCACAGTGGAGAGAATTTCTTGGTTAACAAAACATTAAAATAGGTATTGTTCCTATGCTTGCCTTGAATTTGGCTTGTGGGCTGTGAGGGGGAAAAAAAGGCTCAGTAATGGAGAATCTAGTAAATTGTTTCCATTAAAATAAGTCTCTCAGTTTCAGACTAAATTTCTGCTGGAATTGTTATACTCTTTGATCTTTTGATGTTTCTGTGTGATGCGACTATCTGGAATTGTTAGACATGTGCACTGAAACCTAATAATGTGAGAAGTTGAGGACAAAATGTATTTTATAGTTTAAATATTTTATCATGCAGATTATGGCACAGAATTATTAGATTTCATTTTTTGTTTTTGTAGGAGCCTTATTTGTGTTTACTCGAAAAAGCATATGAACGATTATCCAGAACTTGTAGAGATTAAAAGAAAAGCAAATACAAGAAGTTTGAAGGAAATGGCTGTGCTCTTAAGGTACATCTACTAGTTTTGCCTCTTTAGCTTGATTGACATTTATAGCTCCTAGATATAGCAATGAATCAGATCTAATGCATTAATTTGAGTCCAAGATAATTACCTGGAAATCAGTAAACTTGTATTGGACAAGAACATATTAGTGGCATGGTTATTCTGTCGAATCATTTATAGAATATAGATCTCAAACAGCAAGAGCTTGTAATATGATTAGGTTGTGCTTCGCTTTAGCTAGTTAGTATCTCCTGTTTCTAGTAGTTTGTTATTAGTCACATGTTTGTTATCTTGCATTCGAGCTTAAATGTGCGACCTTTTGGTGCTCGCAGCACGGTGCAAGAAGAGATTGTCAAAGAGTTTGCAGCAATCATGCCAACTGGGACAATGCAAGCAAGTGAGACTGCCGCTCTTGCAACTAAGAGAGTGATGAAAAGATATGGGCAGATTTATGTGTCACAGAGTTAGGATTGCTTGTTTTTTAGGGTGACCATTATTTGGCAATGAAATTTTTATTCTCAGTTTAGTTGTGGGTCCAAGATCCATATACATATTTATGCAGCTCATTAAGGTTCCATTTCATTTATTTATCATTTGATTGATTTGGGATAATTGGATTCAATTGTATTTTTAGTCCTAGTTTAATATGGCAACTAGGTATGCTTTGTTTATACAGTATATATATTGAACAATTAGAAATAAGTTTGATGTAATTATTTGAGATTTAAATTTTTGTACTCAATACATTATTAACTTATAAGAATTATTTAATGAAATGAATATTTGTGTTATTGAAATTATTTAATGAAAATGTAGATGGTAAATTTTGATTTGTAATAAATATTATTTAGGAATTTACTAAAAAAAATTAGGAAATTCTAGTGAAATTAAATTCTGTTGGAATTTTAAAAACTAAAACTAAAAAATAATTTTTGATTTTTTCTAAAATATAAAAAAATATTTTTTTAAAATATATTAACAATTTCTTTGGAATTTTCCGTTCGAATTTTTCATTGGAATTTATTTTTTCAAAATGAATTTAAAGGGTAAAATTTCGTTGGAATTACTATTCTATTGAAATTTTTGTTGAAATTTTACAATTCTAACAATCACTTCTCCAACGACTACTTATCCAACAACCAAATTCAATTGGAATTCAAATTTTTAATGGAATTTAGTAAAATTCCAATGGAAATTTTTTTTTGAAATTTAGGAATTTTCTTGTAGTGTTTTGGTGGATGACAAGTAAGGAACAAGAAGCTCCTCAAGATCAATATTCTATAATTAATAACATTTTTTAGACCAATGATGTGAAAGGGAATATATGGCACACCTTTGTCCTCCTTTTTTTTCCCCTTAAATATTAATTGATATGACCTTCGGATCAAGCATATACTTTCAGCTTTGAATGCTTTTCTTCCCCATATTATATCAACTATAATATATATAATACTAGGAAACAACTTTCAGCTTTGAATGTTTTTCTTCCCCATATTATATCAACTATAATATATATATAATACTGGGAAACATAACAGAGGAGGAGCCAACAAAAGCTAAACTAAGTGTATGAGGAGCATGACAAATAATAAGAGAAAGAAATTAATTTTTATTTTTATATTCCAAATTTTTATTCTCCTTAATTTCTGTTTTTTCTTTTTTAATATTTTGTTATGGATCTCTTACTAGGTCTGGTTGGACGCGAAATCTGTTGTTGGATCTAGATAGGTACACTACAAGAAGACAAGCAAACATTGCATACATTAGACCCAAAAAAAAGGGCATAAACTGAAAAATTCCCATCAAAGAGGATACATAAACTTCATGATCAACCCTCTCGTGTAATACTTAAATCTTTCAAGAATTATGAACTTGGTGAGAATATAATAAAGGTTTGATCACCAAATTCCTAATTTCCTATATATATATAAAGATATTTGGTGTGTAAATAACATTAGTCTATTACTATTAGGATTATGGTTAGCACTGAGTTGATTCTTGGATGGTCTCTTTCATTGCCACTAGATGATACTGCAGTTCCTGAAGATGTGAAAGGGAATTTCCTGATTTCCTCCACACAAATTGGAACCTTAAGTTCCAAATTTTTACTCCCTTTCTCACACTCTCAATCGGTGGAACCAGCGTATCAAAGGAGAGAAACAAGTGGAAGAAAGGAGAACTAACCTCTTGTGCAATTCATTCTGCCGATAAGAAGAAGAAGTCCTCTAACATGTGAGTTTTCCAAAATCCTGTTTGTCTCCACCTGAAATGAGGCGTTGTAGTCCTGAAAGTGTGCTTGACATGGATTAATGGATTAGTCCATATTTTATTGTTGTGGTCCCTGTGAAACAATTATCTGGTTTTTGTTGTTGTGTGGGTAAAGTGGGCATTTCATGCATTCGATGGGTAAAGTGGCCATTGTTGTGGTCCCATTCATTTAATCATGTTTGCTGGTGTGGTGGGATGTTACATACAAAATAAATGCATGTTTGTTGTAGTCCCATTGTTGAGATATCGTTTTGCTGTGTTGATTTTAGACAAATTTTTATTCAATGTTTTTTGTGTGTCTTAATGTACAAATCGCAGGGATATTATTAAGTAGTGTTTTAAGGCGTAGCCTTGTGACCACTAGCTAGCTAGTATCTTATATGTACACTTATCCTATAATAATTTAAATGTTGCATCAAATTTGTCATACAATATGATGCTCTATGGTTCAGAATAATAGTACAACATAGAGGATAGGCAAGGTGCTCCAAGTTATATGCTTTGCATCTGTAAGTAATAAAGCTCAGAATAATAGTACCAAGGCAATAGAATAGTACTTTATTCCTTTCTTGCGTGGACAGTAATGCCATTTTCATTGTTTCTTTGGTTTGATAGTTCAGCATACAAAAAACAATTTTGTTTAGTTGTTCATTAATGCAATGAATATAATGGAATGATGAATATGATGATAATCATAGAATCTGATGCTTTATGGTTGACTTAAAGAAATATTTAGGATAAAAATCTTTTGTCACAAATTTTGAATTTATTTTATAAATGCATATAAATTGTCTTTTGTGTATCTAGATATCACTTAGTTAACGAGATCCCTAAAAATTGCTTATGACGAAATAGATTGGGGGAAGATTGTAATGACAATCACTGTCTCTACCAAATAATCTTGAAACATATTGTTAAGTTTTGCTAGAAGTGCTAACGGGATCTAATAAAGTATTAATTTATTTATTTTAAAATATAATGTTATGACCAATTTAATTCATTTAAAAAAGATAAAAATCAATTAAATAAGTAATTNATGACAATCACTGTCTCTACCCAATAATCTTGAAACATATTTTTAAGTTTTGCTAGAAGTGCTGACGGGATCTAATAAAGTATTAATTTATTTATTTTAAAATATAATGTTATGACCAATTTAATTCATTTAAAAAAGATAAAAATCAATTAAATAAGTAATTGTTCTAAGAACGGACGTTGTAGGGTGTTAACACCTTCCCTATACGTAATCAACCCTGAATCCAAATTTTGAACATAGACCAAATCTTTATGTGTTAAATCGTACCATTCCATTTGCAAAAAATGAAATAAAATAGTTGGTGACTCCATTCTCTTTCTTGCATATCATACACCCTATCTTTTATTCTTCTCGTGGGGGTTTTGACGCTCCACATTACGCTCCAAAAGGGACATTACAACAAATAAAGTTAAAAGGAAATAATGCTAATAACAACCAAAAATCTCTAATGACTAAGTAAAGTACTTATTTCAGGGGGGGAAAAAAAACTGAAACAAATGGGCCCATGTCAAGTTACACCCACACCAGCAAGAACATGCAAAAGTAACAAGAACGTGGCAGGTTCATGACATCTTCCACCGGCCGGAAAAAGGTACTTGTCCTGAAGCAAAGCTATAGAGGGAAATCTGCAGAAAAATATTTGTTTATTCTCTTGATGTTGTCTTTTTATCTGTTTTTTTCTTTTTAGTTGAAATTTAAATGATGGATCTTCCTTCATGTGCTATGTTTTCTTCCCAAGGTCCGTGTACTATTCCAAAAGTATTGTGGGATTCAATAATGTTATTTACGTACCTCGAAATGCCATGTTGTAACATACTAATACAATTGATAATTTGATATGATACAATTTTTGTTTTAATGACTTGCTTAATTTTTTCTTTTTTATGTCTTGGATTCTAATACTTTAGTTACTGTGACACTATCTAGTAAGTGAAAACCAATTATGTTTGGGATTATCCTTTTCACTGAATATGTCCAATTCATTGGCTTGCATATGTTTTTCTTTTTTCGAGTTCTTATGAGTTCAATAATATAGTTCAACTAACAATATATCCCTAAAAATATCATTTTCCTTCAAAAATTCAGTGGGGACAAGTCACTACAATAATGGATGAAGTGACATTCACTGTACCGTCTAATTTCTATACAGATTCTCAAAGTGATGGGATGATGCATATTTTGAGTTGCTCCATCTCAAAATGGAGGGACTCAACAAATCACTCAAGATGTGGATGGAGCGACTAAATAATTTACATTTCCCTTTTATGTTAAAAAACCAAAACATCAGTTCTAGTAAATAACTTCAAAATATTGGTAGTTTGGTATTTTATGGTCTAAATATGATTATTAAGGTGAAGAAGCCATCTAATCATCTAAATCTAGCTATTATCATCATACAAGGCCTGAACTTGAGGCACACCCTTGAACTAACCACTACCATAAAACAAAGATTTGACATAGTCCTCAAATCTTGATTAGCTATTAATTGCTTTCGTAATCCTATAGTAGATGTATCAACCGAGTAAGATTCACACAAATTTTAGCAAAAGATGGCGGAAATGGGTTTGTTGGGGTTATCAGGCGTTCTTTGTTGAGGCGTTTCCAAGCATCTGAAATCTTCTGATTTTCGAGTTGTAATGTCTGTTCAGCTGAAATTTTTGGGTGGTCCTTCATGTAGCACTTCAAATAGGACCCATCATTTACATCTTGGTTGTCATTCTGCATTAGTTGAAAGTTAAAATCAAACAATGTATCCACAAAACTATAGATACCCTGTCTTCTAATTTGGGATACTTAAAGTGGAGACAATACTTGTTTCCTAATTATGAGAATGTTGGATCCTGCAGGTATTTTCACCACACCACGGTATGTAAAATACTACAATATATTAAGATTTCAAGATCTTCCCATTTTTTATGACAATTAAAAATTATTTAAAATATAGAAGACACTTATTCGTCAATAGTAATTCATAGGTATCATACATATTCTCATCATGATGCAAATATTTTAAATGCATACATCTAATACGTGGGAGTATATTATATAATGATATAAAAGCATCAAATATATCAAATTATTAAATTTCCTATGTTCTAAAACTTGGGAATAATTTTTAAATTATTTTCTCTAAATTACCGTAATTGCTGCCAAATCATCATACAGGCGAAGGATAGTGGCTGTTGAATGTATTAGGCTTGGAAACCCATACATAAGAGACACGGTTTTCTTGTTAATACCCTCACCCATGAGAAAGAATGCGTGCACAAGCAACAATTGCATCCCTGAGCTGGGAATCCCATTCTTTAAGTAGTCCTCAGCCTTTGGTAAGTGCCCTGAAGCAAACCATTTGGCTTCAACCAGGAAAGCATTGCACAGTGTCTTCCACTGTACCAAGAAAGATTAAAAATGTCAAATACCAGCTAACCTGGGATACTTTTTTAATCTGATAAAAACACAATACACAAAATATGTTTTGAATTTACACGAGATTTTACCGATTTAATTAAGATGTCTCTAGGGTTCCATTCATTTTTTTTTTGGACCTTGAGGGCAAACTCATTAGTAGTGTCATAAAGAGCCTTGAAAGAAGCTTTCGTGTAGTCTGGTAATTGCTCCATTGCCTTCCAAGTCCCATCTGCATCCAAAGATATATTTTCCTAATTGATAAGAGAAGTCTACAAAAGCATAATGTACATAATGAATGTTGATACTTGTTGATAGCATCTGTAAAGAGAGTGAGTTCATCAATGGTTCCATAAATATCAAAAATATAATCAATTATGTAAGCAAGTGACAAAGGTTTTGTGAGCTCAATCCATTCCTCCGAAAAGCATGGACCCGGAAGGCATGCCATTGTCCACATGTTCCATTTAATTGGTTTGTTTCTAGCACACTTAAAGTCCTTGGCCAAACCTAGTTCTTTCCACCAGCGGTTGAAATTATAGCAATTCATGAAATAGAAAAAACTAAAATATATTTTTTGTCATTGAATTATTTCTCAAATTTTATTTTAATCCCTGATTTATTTTTTGTATCATTTTAAGTCTTGAATAATCATTTTGTCCACCAAATTAGTCATCCGTAGCACTAAAAGTGATAACTTAAATGATTGATTTGGTGAACAAAGTAATTACTCGAGAACTAACATAATACAAAAAATAAATCAAAGACTAAAGTGACATTTAATAAATAATTTAAAGTCAAAAAATGTATTTAACTTAATAAACTTTTAGAAACCAAATATAATTTCCTTATGAGAAAACTCACCTAGAATATGCAACTCATGATATGGGTATCTAGTTTGGATAGCTCATGTAAAGAACTTGTCCATCCTGAAGTTCGCAACTGTGGGCTTGTGGGCATGAGTTTTGACAAATTTTTGTGAATAGGATACTTCAGTGTGTTTGCAATTGCTTTGGCTTGAGGATGGTCATGAAATCTTGACATCCATGAATCAAGAAGCTGGCGGCTCAGGTTTNTCAAATTGCAATGAACTCATGATATGGGTATCTAGTTTGGATAGCTCATGTAAAGAACTTGTCCATCCTGAAGTTCGCAACTGTGGGCTTGTGGGCATGAGTTTTGACAAATTTTTGTGAATAGGATACTTCAGTGTGTTTGCAATTGCTTTGGCTTGAGGATGGTCATGAAATCTTGACATCCATGAATCAAGAAGCTGGCGGCTCAGGTTTACAGCTTCATCATGACATTTTCCTCCTTCAATGCATAATTGTGAGGCTTCAAACAAGCCAGTCAATCCCTCTATGTTTCCCCAAAATTTCTGTTTGAGTTTTCCTTCATTGTCCATGAAGTTGTCAAACACGTCTGAGATAGGCATTAATAGATAGGCCCATGATCAGTACAGGGCAATTAATGAGATTGAAAGTGTTAGCATATTGCCAGTTCGAAAAATCGAATTGCTTTTCCTGAATATCTAATAACAAAACAACCATTCATTGCCAAATTTTCTTCAAGTGTTGGGTGAAAAAACTTCGTAATTGATTTTATCTACATAGAAATACTAGTTACACACTACATATAATCTCACACTAAACAATTTATCTCAGAAATTAAAATAATATAAATATTGTAACACTATTATATATTTGTCTGTCTTAAAAGTCATGATTCTCATGAACGGTTAGATAAAATCTCACGCATTCATTGTTTTCAAGGAGTTTGGTCATACAAATATACTAAAAGTCAACATTATTTGCTTGTATAAGAAGAAAACATAACAATATAACATTAATTTATTTTTTTTATTTTTTTAATTCATTAGAAGCTACATAATAGGAAGTAGCCGAATTTGAATCCGGTTATGTTGCTCAGATCTGAGTCATTCATTTTATTAAAGTTTATCTGAACCATTAAATATTAATGTGTTTTAATGATTTATACGAGCTTTAAAAGAATGTATGGCTCAGATCTAAGTAACATGACTCAAGTGATATGACTGAATCCTGGTTAGAAATAGCTTGTCCCCTCCCAAAATCTGAGTAAAATTGAATTCAGTATTTTTACAATGAAATATCAAATACTCAATTACTAAAGTGTCTGCTTGAAAATAATATTAGTTTAGTTCTAAGTATTGTTTAATGATGACATTAAAGTTATCCATTTGAAGCTTTGGAAGTTCCTAACCAACTTCAATTCCACCACCTTCTTCATCTCTGCTCTCTGAAAGTGATATGTTTCCTGGTCTATCCACATGGACAAGTTCAGTCTTCTTGAGCTTCCCCAACCCAAAATCAGTTTTATAGACACCAAATTTTGGGGAGGCAGCTACTATCATTACTCGTTGCCCTAATTCCCTTATTTCTTCACTAGTCATCATCCATTTTTCTGCACCTTTGAGAGCTCCACCTTCCAATTCTTTAACTTTGGTTCCAATAGCTTTCACTGCTTGAACTAACCCTAACTCTCCCACTAGCTCCTTCCGCTTAAGTGGTACAAGAAAAATTGTTATGCAATTCCCTGGTTATTGAAAATTCATAACGATTTCTACAATCTGCTGAAAATACACAGTGACAGAGTTCATCATCATCTGAGCAATTAACCATTATATCTTGTGATTTAAGCAAACAAACCCAAACAAACTACCACAAAAATTGATACATGTGTAGAAGATAACTCATTTTTGTATTGGTCGTAAACCCAACTCTTTAGGTTTTGAATTGGGGCTCCACCTAATATAATTGTGGCTGGAAGTCAAGTTACACCCACACCAGCAAGAACATGGACAAGTAACAAGAACGTGGAAGGTTCATGACATCTTCCCCCAGCAGGAAAAAGGTACTTGTCCTCAAGCAAAGCTATTTAGGGAAATCTGCAGAAAAATCATAATTTATTCTTTAATGTTGTCTTTTTATATGTTTTTTTCTTCTTTTTAGCTGACATTCAATGGTGGATCTTCATGTGCTATGTTTTCTTCCCAGATCCGTCTACTATTCCAAATGTATTGTGGGATTGAATAATGTTATTTACATACTACGAAATGCCATGTTGTAACACACTAATACAATTTGATAATTTGATATGATACAATTTTTGTTTTAATGACTTGCTTAAGTTTTTCTTTTTGTATGTCTCGGATTCTAATACTTTAGTTGGTGTGACACTATGTAGTAAGTGAAAACCAATTATGTTTGGGATTATCCTTTTCACTAAATATGTCAAATTCATATATAAAATTGGATTGCATATGTTTTTCTTTTTTCGAGTTTTTATGAGTTCAATAATTTCAACTAACATATATCAGTAAAAATATTATTTGCCTTCAAAAATCTGGTGGGGTCAAGTCATTCCAATAATGGATGAAGTGACATTCAGTCTATCATCTAACTTCTATGCAGATTCTCAAGGTGCTGGGACGATGCATACTTTGGGTTGCTCCATCCTGAAATGGAGGGATTCAACAAATAATCTCTCCAGATGTGGATGGAACAACTAAATAGTTTACTTTTTTCTATATGTTAAAAAACCAAAACACTGGTAGTTTTGTATTTTATGGTGTAAATATGATTATTAAGGTGAAGAAGCCATCTAATCATCTAAATTTAGCTATTATTATCACACAGGGCCTGATCTTGAGGCACACCCTTAAACCAACCACTACCATAAAGCAAAGCTTTGACATAGCCTTCAAACCTTGATGGGCTATAAATTGCTTTCGTAATCCTACATCAGAGGTACCACCCGAGCAATATTCACACAAATTTTAGTGAAAGACGGTGGAAATGGGTTTGTTGGGGTTATCAGGCAATCTTTGTTGAGGCGTTTCCAAGCATCTGAAAGCTTCTGATTTACGAGTTGTACTGTCTGTTCAGCTGAAACTTCTAGGTGGTCCTTCTTGTAGCACTTCAAATAGGACCAATCTTTTACATCTTGGTTGTCATTCTGCATTAGTTGAAAGTTAAAATTGAACATTGTATCCACAAAACTATAGATGCCCTATCTTCTAATTTGGGATATTTAAAGTGGAGACAATACTTGTTTCCTAATTACGAGAATGTTTGATCTTGTAGGTATTTTCACCATACAACGGTATGTAAAATACTAGAATTTATTAAGATTTCAAGATCTTCCCATTTTTTATGACAATTAAAAATCATTTAAAATATAGAAGATACCTAATCGTTGAACCTCATTCTTAGGTATCATATATATTCTCATGATGCAAATATTTTAGATGTATACATCTAATACGTCAGAGTATCTTATATATAATGCTATAAAAGCGTTCAAGTATATCAAATTATTTAATTTGCTATGTTCTAGAACTTGGGAATAATTTTTTTCTTTTTAAATTTTTTTTTCTAAGTTACCTTAATTGCTTCCAAATCATCATACAGGCGAAAGATAGAGGCTGTTGAAGATATTAGGCTTGGAAACCCATCCATAAGAGACACAGTTTTCTTGTTAATACCCTCACCCATGAGAGAGAATGCGTGCACAATCAACATTTGAATCCCTGAACTGAGAATCCCATTCTTTAAGTAGTCCTCAGCCTCTGGTAAGTTCCCAGAACCAAACCATTTGGCTTCAACCAGGAAAGCATTGCACAGTGTCTTCCACTGTACCAAGAAAGCTTAAAAATGTCAAATACCAGCTAGCCTGGGATACTTTTTTATCTCATACAAACACAATACATAAAATATGTTTCGAATTTACACGAGATTTTACCGATTTAATTAAGATGTCTCTAGGGTTCCATCCATGTTTTATTTGGACCTTGAGGGCAAACTCATTAGTAGTGTCATAAAGAGCCTTGAAAGAAGCTTTCATGTAGTCTGGTAATTGCTCCATTGCTTCCAAGTCCCATCTGCATCCAAAGATATTTTTCCTGATTGATAGATATGTCTACATAAGCATAATGTACATAATGAATATTGACACCTGTTGATAGCATCTGTAAGGAGAGTGAGTTCCTCAATGGTTCCATAAACGTCAAAAATATCATCAATTACGTAAAGAAATGACCAAGGTTTTGTGAACTCAATCCTTTTCTCCGAAAAGCATGGACCTGGGAGGCATGCCGTTGTGCACATGTGCCATTTAATTGGTTCATTTCTAGCAAACTTCAAGGACTTGGCCAAACCTAGTTCTTCCAACCACCTACGGTTGAAATTATAGCGGTTTGAGAAATAGAAAAAAAACTAAAATATATTTTTTGTCCTTAAACTATTTCTCAAATATCATTTTAATCCATGATTTATTTTTTGTATCACTTTAATCCTCAAATAATCACTCCACCTACCAAATCAATCCTTTGTAACACCAAAAGTGATTGCTTAAAAGATTAATTTAGCAGACAAAGTGATTACTCGAACACTAAAGTAATAAAAAAAAAAAATCAGAGACTACAGTAATATTTACAAAATAATTCAAATTCAAAAAATGTATTTAACTCAATAAACTTTTCAAAACCAAATATAATTTTCTTTTGAGAAACTCACCTAGAAACTGCAGAAATTTCCTCCGATTGCAAGGAACTCATGATATGGATATCTAGTTTGGATAGCTCTTGTAAAGAACTTGTCCATCCTGAGGTTTTCAATTGTGGGCTTGTGGGCATGAATTTTGTCAAACTTTTGTGAATAGGATACTGCAGTGTGTTTGCAATTGCTTTGGCTTGAGGATGGTCAGGAAATCTTGACATCCATGCACTAAGAAGCTGGCGGCATAGGTTTCCAGCTTCATCAAGAAAATTTTCTCCTTCAATGCTTAATTGTGAGGCTTCAAACAAGTCAGTCAATCCCTCTGTGTCTCCCCAAAATTTCTCTTTGAGTTTTCCTTCGTTGTCCATGAAGTTGTCAAACACGTCTGAGATAGGCATTAATAGGCAGGCCAATGATCAGTACAGGGCAATTAATGAGATTGAAAGTGTTAGCATATTGTAAGTTCGAAAAATCAAATTGCTTTTCCTGAATATCTAATAACAAAACAACCATTCATCAACAAATTTTCTTCAAAGTGTTAGCTGAAAAAACTTTGTGATTGATTTTATCGACCTAGAAATACTAGTTTCACACTAAACAATTTATCTAAAAATTAAAAAAATAATAAATTGGATCCAACAAAAATTGAATTATGATAATTAATTATACTAATTTAAAATAATATGCGTGTATCATTAATCTCCTATCTCAAATATTCTTTCAAAATTCTTAAGACTTAAAAGCATGATAATTGATAAAAATGAAATAACTTTAACACCGTGACCATTCTCATGGTCATGACACCACTAATTAATGACATCTCAAAAGTTTGGCTAAATGACATAGATAATGCATTTTTTCAATTTATTTACTTCAATATCATTTGAACTTATTTACTTCAATACTCTAATTGTAAATATTTTAATTTTTTTTGATAATTAATTTAAACTTTATGATATTGTATACAATTAAAACAATGTAAAAATGTGATTTATGGGCAGAGAAAACTCACTTAGGTGTTTTTACCCATTATAGTAATGATTTCAGAATTCGAATTAGTCCTTCATATATTTGCATTACATTTGGTGCTTCTTTGGTGTTACACCCAACTTCTATGAGAAGTAACCTTGGAATTGATTTGTAGAGGAGTTGGGAGCAAAACAAAACATGCTAGAAGTAGATGACCGTATAACACAATTATTGCCTTCACAGAGAAAGACAAACTTACTCGCATGAACCCAATACCCTTCTTGTCTTAACAAACGAAACTGAAGTGCAACTTCAGAAAGCTCATGATCATTGTTGCCACAATAGCTTTGAGAGCCAAACATCAGTGGCTGCCTCTGCAGGACAGCATGAATCTCCTCTTCAAAGTGGTATTCAATCCCCAACTGTTGGATAGAATCAATCATAAATAAACCTTCAATAGCATTCTGCTTTAGCTTGTTACCCAGGATGTGCTTAACTTCCTTCAAAGCTTTTGCATGTCTGATATGAACATCATCGACGTCCTACAAAATCAATTAATAAGGTCAGCTACAAGAAGTCAGAAATTTTTGTATAAGAATAAGAGAGAGAGAGGCCCTTACGTTGTGGTTTCTATTTTGTTCTGAGACAATAGTAAAATAGATTTTATTTTGCGAACAATTATATCCATTTTTTGATAGAAACGTGGTTCTTCGCATATTAGAGATCTTGGATGCAAAAACTGGTGACTGTTTGGTGGAAGAAATTGAAAGTAAAGGGTGACACGAAGCCATTGAAAGCAGAAAGTAATTAGAAGGGTTCTAGTAATAGAAAGCTCGAAGATGATGAAGAAATTCTAAAAATAGCAAGACGCTATTTATAGAGTTTTGCATGGGCAGCTCTAGGGGTGAGCATAAACTACTGCACCGCAATTAACCAACCGAACCAAATCCAAAAAACACATCATAGTCGGTTCGATTCAACAATTAAGATTGGATTGTAATTTTAAAGAAAATCGGTTTGGATGGTCGAGATGAGTTTTGGATTTTACAATTCAAGGGTAACTGAGACAGACCCAATTCACTTCATAAATCACTTTTCAAATTTGTTAATTCTAAGTAACCAATGTCATCTCTCCATCCATCTTATCACTTTTCAGTTTTTAAATACCTTTTATTTATTTACTTTTTTTGGAAAATACTTTCTTCTTCTCTTTGTTTGATTCATTGGGACACTCTTCTTCCGACTCTCTCTCCAACTCACGTGATCTCTTCATCTTTATCAGTTTTCAAATACTTTTTATTAATGAGGTCTTTTGGATACCTTTATTACGAAAATGATATGTTATATTAAATGAGAATAATTAATGTGTAAATGATATGAGGAATTAATAATTTTAAGTCAATAATTTTTAAATTTATTTAAGAGAATGAGATAAATTATATTTTATATTTGGTAAAATTAAAAATTACGTCTTAATAGTAAATATTTGTCATGTCAATATGATATAACATACCCATATGATAACATAGAATCCCTATAATAATAATAAAAAAAAAACACTTATCTTTCTCAATAAATTATTTTTTAAAATAATTTTTGAGCCATTTTTTATTTTTAAATTAAAAATTATTTCTATTTTATTCAAAATTTGAAACTGATAATTAACGTAGCTTATGTGTGAACTGAAACAAATAAAAAAAGTTTTAAAAAATAAAATATTTAATTAAAAGATTTATCAAAAATGTTTTTGTTTTGCGGACGACTATATACAATTTTTGATAGAAATGTGGTTCTTTGCATATTAGAGATCTTGGATACAAAAAATGCTGACTGTTTGGTGGAAGAAATTGAAAGTAAAGAGTCACCCGAAGCCATTGAAAGTAGTAAGTAATAGAAAGCTTGAAGATGATGGAGAAATTCTAAAAATAGCAAGACCCTATTTATAGAGTTCTAGGGGTGAGCATAAACTACTGGACCGCAATTAACCGACCGAACCAAAGGCAAAAAAACACATCGTAGTCGGTTCGATTCAAAAGTTAAGATCGGATGATAATTTTAAGGAGACAGACCGAATGCACTACATAAATCTCTTTTCTTCTTCGTTGATTCCAAGTAACCGACGTCATCTCTCCAGCTCTCCATCTTTATCACTTTTCAGTTTTCAAATACCTTTTATTTATGAAGGTTTTTTAGATGTTTTTTTTTATAGAATAAAACTTCTTTTTAGTCTCTGAAAAATTCAACAATATATTGACTAGTTCCCAAAAANATATTGACTAGGCCCCAAAAAAATTTCAGTGACAATTTCGTCATCGAATTATGGTTCCGTGCAATAAATTAGTCCTCCATTAGGTTCCATTTATGTAAAGTTGATGACTAATTTGTCGTATGGAACTATTATTCGAGGACGAAATTGTCAACGAAAATTTTTTGGGGACTAGTCAATCGCTGAATTTTTCAGGGACCAAAAAGGGGTTTCACTTTTTTTTTATATTTATGTAGTATGTCATACTACATGAAAATAGCCAATGTATGAATGACATGTGTACAAGTCAATTATTTTTAAGTTTGTTTGAAAAAATAAGATAAATTATATTTATATCCAATAAAATATAAAAATTACGTATGTTTGTCATGTCAATGTATGGTTCCGTGTAATAAATTAGTCCTCCATTAGGGTCCATTTATGTAAAGCTGATGACTAATTTGTCGTATGAAACTATTATTCGATGACGAAATTGTCAACGTTTTGGGGACTAGTCAATCGCTGAATTTTTCAGGGATCAAAAAGGGGTTTCACTTTTTTTTTATATTTATGTAGTATGTCATACTACATGAAAATAGCCAATGTATGAATGACATGTGTACAAGTCAATTATTTTTAAGTTTGTTTGAAAAAATAAGATAAATTATATTTATATCCAATAAAATATAAAAATTACGTATGTTTGTCATGTCAATGTAGTATGACATACTGTTCATGTTGTATCATAAAATGCCCATTTATTTATTTATTTATTTTGGCAAAATACTTTCTTCTCTTTGTTTGATTTATTGGGACACCAATTTCTCTCTCTCTAATCCATGTGATCTTTCCATCTTTATCAGTTTTCAAATATTTTTTATGAAGGNTTTATCAGTTTTCAAATACTTTTTATTAAGGAGCTTTTTAGATACCTTTGTGAATATGGTATGTTATACCATATGAGAATAATTAACGTGTTAATGATATATGTAGTTAACAATCTCAAATCAATAGTTCTCGAGTTAGTTTGAGAGAATTTGAAAAATTATATTTTATATCCGGTCAAATATAAAAATTACCTCTTAATGGTAGATGTTTGTCATGTCATGTGATATAACATACTCATTTGATACCATAGAGTCCTCATAATTAAAAAAAAAAAAAAAAAAAAAAAAAAA
>QAOA01005582.1:170343-202156 GCA_003255065.1 Cercis canadensis
AAAAAAAAAAAAAAAAAAAAAAAAAAAAAAAAACACTTCTCTTTTTCAATAAACTAATTTTTTAAATAATTTTATGAAATTTTTTTATTTTTAAAGTAAAAATTGTTTATGTTTTATCCAAAATCTTAAACTGATAATTGTCGTAGATGATGTGTAAACTGAAACAAAAAAAAAAGTTTTAAAAAATAAAAGATTTAATTAAATTATTTATCAAAAAATGTTTTTAATTAAAATATACTTAATTGTAATTTTGGTCTTTCTATTTTGTTAGAATAAATATTTTGGTTCTTCTATTTTAAAATTGAACAATTTAATCATTCTATTTACATCAAAAATTGCAATTTTAGTCCATTTATTAGTCAGCCATTCAAAAAATTTGATGTGTCACTAAAAAAAATATTTTTAAAAATTTTAATCACCCTTTCTTAGCAAATTAACTCTAATTATTAAGCCAAACTATCTGTATATAGGTAAAGGATGGGAATCAAGAAAGGGAGAAGAGGAGATGGTATGGAAACCCAGGTGGCAGTTCACTAGCGAGCTTCAACAATTGTTTCATTTGATGTTGATGATGCTGAGATGAAGGCGTTTCTTGAGGAGATGAATGAGAATTGGAATCAGAGGGGAAAAGGGGCAAAGACACAACAGCATGAGAAGCGAGTGATGATGGAAATTGTGAATGGTGCACTTTATAGGTTGAAGAAGCAGAGGATACAGGGTTGTGGATTAAGGATATTGAGAAGCAGGAGGAAGCCAAGTTGGGGGATTTCATTTCCATTGTGGTTGATGCAAATGACATTGAGAGATTGCTTTCTCAATCCTCATTGTTTACATCTTTTACCTTTGTTTTCTGTTTTTACTTTTAAATTTTGACTTAATAATTAGAGTAATTTGTTAAGATTTATGACAAAATAGTTAGTTCCTTATAAAATACATAAACAAAATGATTCAAGAAACATGGCAAAAAATAAATTTTTTGTTTTGACCCTATTAAATTTAAATTTTTTTCAATAATTTGAGGTATGACCCATATTGGGTGATTTAGTATTTTAAAATTTTTGCAATGATACAAAAATTAAAAGTTCATTCTACTCTAAACTCCTAATAATTTTTTTTATTTATCTCACCCATATAGTTGAGGTAGAATAGCAAACTCCTAGTTACAAAATTGCCCAGTGAAGAGGGTATAATAGTCAAATTATTTCCTGTCCTCTCTAGACCCCTAAATCGGGGGGACACAATTTGGAGGGTCCAAAGAGAAAGCGGGGGTTAGATCCAGCTCTTGCTTCCCTTCCCTTCTCAAATTCAATCTCCCAAACAAGGGAGAGAGCTCCTTCATTCCCTTCTTTTACTTTCTTTTTCCCTAAAAATTAATTCCCAAACGCACCTTAAGAGATCCTCAACAAGCATGAACTCCTTTGAAATATCCTCCACCGAAATGGCTGGTAGTTCCGTCATATGTTACTCTTTTTTTTTTTTAGTTCAAGAAAAAATAAAGTGAGCTACTTTCAAAACCATTTGAATCGGGAAGGTGAAAAGAAAAAAGTGACATTTTTCTTGCATGACAAATTTGACATTGAAAGAAGAAGAAAAGAAGAATGACAAAACTCCCTTCCGTTTTACTTAGAAATAGTGAAATTTTAATCTCTCCAATCTTCAACATGGAAACATAAGGGAATCAAGTAAGCTTCTCGATAAAATTTCATGAAATTTATTAAGTCCATTTTTCCCATTGCTGACAAGTACAAAGGAACTATTCATCCCCCAAAGAACAGATTAACAAAATAAATAGAAATGGAAGCAGACAACTACATGCATGGGGACCAGAACATGCATCATGTACCAAAACTGAAATTGGATAGATAGTAATGCAAGCAGACAACTACGTGCATGGGGACCAGAACATGCATCATGTAGCAAAACTGAAATTCGGTAGATATTTAGATGGATAGATAGTAACGCAAGCAGACAACTACGTGCATGGGGACCAGATCATGCATCATGTAGCAAAACATTATAGATAGATAATTACGAGTCCATTTATGGCCAAACACAAGAATCAATCAAGAAGCAGCTCAAACCCTTCTTACAGAAAATGAAAGGAAAAAAGATGATACAAAATCCAAAAAATGAAAAAAAAAATGATATAGAGCTAATAACGATTTAAACCTTTTGAAATGCTTGTCTATATTTGTCTAGTGTTTTCTTCTGTGTGACCCTACCTTAAACCAATTAATGTTTGTCTATATTTCAAGTTTTTCAAAACTACAAGATCTCTAGATTTGTCACTGCCTGCAGCTAACCACTGGTCCACTACCATAAAGCAAAGATTTCACAATTCATATAGTGCTCCAGCCTTGATGGGCTATTGCTTTCATAACTGTACATTAGAGGTACCATCCGAGCAGTATTCACACAAATTTTAGCAAAAAACAACGAAATTGGATTTGGAGTTATTGAGCATTCTTGGTTGAAACGTTTCCGTTGCATCTAGCTGAAATATATCAGATATAAATATATCACAAAGTGAAGCATATTGCTCAATTGTCAGAGCCGGACTGTCTCTATATTAGCCTCTGAACCTAAGCTCAATTAGGCACCAAGAAGCCACTGTTACAATGGTACATAGTCCTGTGTGGGAGACAATTTTCCCTCCCAAAGGCTACCCTTATCATTCCCCTAGTTCTCCCACCCCTAGAATTGTAGCATCAAAGATAAAAAGAAGACGACATTGATGGCTTATGGCATGTAACACAGTCTAGCAAGTTGGTTAGTTGACATTTAAATGATGGCCTCTTCTTCATGTTCTATGTTTTTGAAAAAAAAAAAAAAAATTGGGCCACATTTGGACCGGGCTAAATGGGCCCATTCTAAACAAGCTCATATAATGAATGATGTTAAATTTTAGAAGCTATCATATAAACATAGGCCGAAAAAAAAATGTGTCTGTATAGGTGCAAACAAATGAACATAACTCATCACAAAATTGTCTTAGAAATTTGACTTGGAAAGGAGAAAAAAAAGAAGTGGAAGAAATTTGACTGCTCCTAGGCTGGGAATTTCACTTTGTCTTCTTGGCATCAACCAGGCCAATGTGTTCATGGTGTCTCTGGGCTTCTGATGGTTAATGCCAGACTCCTATTGCAGTCTTTTATAATATATGGAGCTCATTGAGTTATCGAAAAGATTTCTCATTTCAGATTTTTGTGTAACCTAATCCTACATTATTGTTCACTATTATCTTCCCCAAAGTAGGTCATATATGTGTGCTACAACAACCATTCAGGTTACGAGTAGTAACTATTCACTGTTGTGTGACATATATCACCTTCTTTAATACGGGATAAATATTGTCTAGGATGGTGTAGTGAACCACTTAGCTTAGAAGTTGGTAGGTGTTGTTCCTAAGCCTGCAAAATTAGAAATAAATCACAAATCAATATAGATAATAGAAAAACTAAATGCAACCAAATATGTGGCACTAGACTAAAATTTCCAACATTAGGTTTATCCATCCTCCATATAAGGTTGTCAAGGAAAGATGGTATGTATGTTTCTTAGCTCAAGAATATGTTGTTGCTTGTTTACTTAAAAAGAAAGTCACAACACACACACACAAGGAGAGAATGGAACGGACCAGAGAAGGGAAGGGAGCTTCACAGGCACTAAGCATTTGAGGTTTCACTACAGCAGCATTGTCTCTCTTTCTCTGGCGTAACTCACTAATCCCCGTCAAAGATTAGCATTAATTAATACTTGGTATTTTATCTTGATTGGTTATAATACCATGTGAAATAAAATCTTATAGTTGTTTACATATATGCATGATGAATTAGTTCTTTAATGTTTCATGTTGGGTTGGTTCAGTTGGTAAGGATCGAATTACTTCACTTGTAAGGCTTAGGTTCAAATCTCACTACGAGTAGTCCCTTTTAGTAGCTAATTTATAAGTACTACTATAAATTTTCGTTGAGGCCTATAGCATTCCCTAACCTTAGAATGAGATAATCTCTCCTAACCCTAAACTTTTGTGCATAAAAAAAAGGTTAGGTCATTAATTTTTCATTTTAATGGGTCAAATTTTGGGGAGACAACCTTGATTTCCTGATTGCCTTATTTCTTTACTAGTCAGCATCCATCGTTCCGCACCATTAGAATAGTTTTCATTGCTTAACCCAAACTCACCTGCTAGCTCCTTCATCCTAAGTGATACGTAGCAAAATGCTATACAATTTCTAAAGTACGTTTCAGGTATTAAAAATTTGTAACAATTTCTACAATCTGCCATAAACATATAGTAGCAAAGGTTGTCATTGCCTGAGTAGCTAACTATGCTATCTTGTGATTTAACCAAGCAACCCAAATCAAAAAATAAATGAGGTTTCTCACATACTGACATGATAACATTAGATGAGTGGTGATGTAAAAGCATTAATCTGGGCTCATTTATTTTTAAACGGTCAATATTAAATACTTTCGCATCAATAATTATTAATACTATCACATTAAAGAGGTAATACATACCTCCTTGATAAGTGAGAGCCACTCAAGATTACTAAAAAAGTTGATATAAGTGTAGTTGCTAACTCCTTTTTGTATCAATGAGAGGCCCAATTATAATCAAACGGCATGTGACTAAGTGATATTGAAGTCGTCTTGACTCCTCAAAACTTATGAATTCGGTGTTTAAATCTAGAATAGTAGCTAGACTACCAAAATAGATGAAAGACCCAATTATTTTAGTTTCTCAATTTGGGCTCTGCCCAATACAATTGTAGCCCGAACTTCATCATTAATAATACAATTCTTGAGCCTTTCATCCACCAGCTCTTTGGATCCCTAATTCCACCACTCATTATTAAACCAAAGATGATCAGAGAAAAAACATAACAAATGTGAAGAGTGTTTGAATGAATGATTTACACAATACATCAGTAATATATAAAGCACCTAAAGCTTACGTGTAAATAAACTACAACCAATCAGGTTTAAGCTATAATAACTGAATCTGTTATTTGACTTCCTATACAAGTTGTCTAATACTCCCCTCAAGGTGGGAGATAAATGTCTAATACTCCCATCTTGGACAATAGATAGCAAAACTGAGTTGCAGGGATGGCTTTTGTTAAAAGATCAACTAACTGGTGTTGAGATGCTACATGAACAAGCTTGAGAAAACCAAAATGGACATGTTCGCGAATGAAATGACAGTCAATGTCCACATGTTTGGACCTATCATGAGACATTGGATTGGAAGCCAGATGAATAGTAGATTGGTTGTCACAAAAAACCATGACTGAAGGGACTTGGAGCTCAAAGATTCTGCAGAGTTGTCTTAGCCACAGAAGCTCACTTGTAACATTTGCCAATGCATGATATTCAGCTTCTACAGAAGACATGGAAACAGTAGGTTGCCTCTTTGATTTCCAAGTGATTGGAGAATTTCGAATGAAAACACAGTAACCAGTGGTTGATCTCCTTGTATCAACATAACTCCCCTAATCTGCATCAGCAAAGGCTGTTATTTTAAGTGAAGAAATGGCAGAGAAGAAAATTCCTTGGCCTGGACATGACTTGGGATATTGCAAGAGATGATGCACTGCATCCAAGTGCGGAGTTCTAAGACATGACATAAATTGGCTTAGCTTATTGACAGTGTAGCTAATGTCAGGCCTGGATATTGTGAGATACATGAGACGTCCAATTAACCGCCTATACAGAGGTATCTGGTAACAAGTCTCCTTCTTTCTTGCTAAGTTTAAGGTGAGGTTCCATTGGAATTGGCACTGGTTTGGATGCTGAGAAGCCAGTATCTTCCAATAGTTGTAATGTGTATTTTCTTTGAGAGAGAGATATGCCTTTGACAGAATGAACAATCTCTAATCCAAGAAAATACTTCAGGTCACCAAGTACTTTTAACTTGAATAACTTTTGCAGCAAATGTTGAACATGTTGAACATGCTTAGGAGAAGGACTTGCAAGAATGATGTCATCGACATATTGATGAGCTGTCGAGGCTCCTTAAATTAATTACAGTTTAAGGTCGGTTTACCTAAGCTACTTGTAGCATAAGACAACCCTAAGTTAAATCAAGGAATTAGTCTAAGTAGTGAATCATATTAAGAAACATATGAACAGGGGGGTTTGTTTTGTTCAAGTGATTAACATAAATTAATTATNTAAATTGGCTTAGCTTATTGACAGTGTAGCTAATGTCAGGCCTGGATATTGTGAGATACATGAGACGTCCAATTAACTGCCTATACAGAGGTATCTGGTAACAAGTCTCCTTCTTTCTTGCTAAGTTTGAGGTGAGGTTCCATTGGAATTGGCACTGGTTTGGATGCTGAGAAGCCAGTATCTTCCAACAGTTGTAATGTGTATTTTCTTTGAGAGAGAGATATTCCTTTGACAGAATGAACAATCTCTAATCCAAGAAAATACTTCAGGTCACCAAGTACTTTTAACTTGAATAACTTTTGCAACAAATGTTGAACATGTTGAACATGCTTAGGAGAAGGACTTGCAAGAATGATGTCATCGACATATTGATGAGCTGTCAAGGCTCCTTAAATTAATTACAGTTTAAGGTCGGTTTACCTAAGCTACTTGTAGCATAAGGCAACCCTAAGTTAAATCAAGGAATTAGTCTAAGTAGTGAATCATATTAAGAAACATATGAACAGGGGGGTTTGTTTTGTTCAAGTGATTAACATAAATTAATTATAAGTGGTAAATCTTAAGGAAAAACAACCAATCTAAGTCTAACTGATTCTGATTTTAATCCATCCTTGATTTCAGAGAATCTATTTAATTATTAACCTAGTTATTGGCCTTTAAAACACATCACAAAGCCTCTCAGTGCTCTATGGATATCCACTGGTTAAGCAACCAGAATTCGGATCAACTTAGTCTAAATGAATTAAGCACTCATTCAAACCTAGTTTAACCTAAGTCTAGAATCCAGCCAAGGGTAAACAATCCATCCAAAAGCTTAGAAACATCATTTAATCCATACAATCCTCTTCAATCATATGCAATTAAGCAATTAACACATGAATATTCAAATTTGAAATTAAGCAATTCAAACAGAATATTTCATAGGATTGAAAGAACTTAATTAACAACTAAATGAATAACAATCAAAGCATAATCTCAGAATTAATAATCAGAACAGCCAAAACCTGGATTGATTTGAGTTTTCAGCCCTCCATGAATAAGAGGAACCAAGTTTACAAAATATCTAGCAAGGAAACTTAAAAACTAAGAAAACAAGCAAAATTGTCTAAAAATATCCTAAGTGTGTAATACTGATTTCGGCTGCCTCCTTCTGAGCATATAAGCCTCCAAAAATACATGCACACCCAAATTTTCCTTAGGGAACACTTGTTCTCATGGGCCTCAGCTTTTATTGGGCTTTGGTTTGGGCTCAATTGGACTTGTGATGAAGAAGTTAAGCCCATTTAAGTGCCAACAGATTTTTGGAACCATCAGCCAACTTCGACAGGCAATAAGACCATCTAAACTATACAATTTGATTAACCAGTCTTCATAACAATTGAAGTCATACGTCTTAGCTTTCTAATGGGACAGTTTCAAGTCCATATGACACCTAAATCTCAAGTTATAGTCCAAACACTGCATATGGGTCAGGATCCTGCGACAACATGTCTTCTTTGGCTTCCAGGCTGTATATAACCTTCTGGACGTCCGAATTGGCTTTGGAGCCCTGAATAAAAGTTGTAGATAATTCTCTCAGCTTTCCTACAAGGTATGACTCGAAATTTTTAGACATCCAGAACTAAAGATATGCATGAAACACAAAGACAGCATAAAATGCTCAGTATTGCTGAAAAATGCAATTAGGCACAACTGGATCCAAACTCATAAATGAGGCCCAAGCCCAATCAAATAGACCCAAAAGAGATTTAAGAAACTAAATATGAGGGTTAACTACTGTATAAAAAGTGTGTTCATCACATATACAAGTAAAAGTACCAGTGTTGCACCTTTTCCAATGGTAAACAAGGAAAATCACTGTGAGATTAGGAGAAACCATTTTGAACCAAGGTGGTAGAGAACTTGTGGAACCACTGTCTTGTGGCTTGACAAAGTCTATAGAGAGATTGGTTAAGTTTACATATCATGTTCTCCCCTTGAGTTTGATAACCCAAAGGCAACTGCATATACACTTCCTCAAATAAATCACCATTGAGGAATGCATTGTTCACATCTAGCTGAAGCATGGTCCACTGTTTTACTGCTGCAACTGAGAGTAACAATCTGATAGTGGTGATTTTGGCCACTGGGGAAAATGTGTCCAGAAAATCAATGCCAGCCTGTTGTGTATAACCTTTGGCCACCAACCTAGCTTTGTACCTGTCTAGGTGACCATTGGCATGGTATTTTACTTTATAGATCCATCTACAACCGATAGTATGTCTGTCTTTAGGAAGTGGAACTACTGTCCATGTATTATTTGCTTCAAGGGCATTTAATTCTTCTTGCATGGCTGCCCTCCACTCAGGATACTTGATTGCCTGATGATAAAATTGTGGCTCATAGATGTCGGACACTTGCAGAATGTAGTTTTTGTAAGAAGTGGATAATTTGTCATAGGTGAGTACCTTTTGAATTGGATAAGGAATGTTGGGATCTGCTAAGGAACATACATAATCCTACAAATAAGTAGGATTTATGATAGTTCTACTTGTTCTTCGAGGGTGTGCAATCTTAGGGACTGTGACATGAGCAAGATCTGTGACTGGAGCATCAACAGTGGCAATAGGAGCAGTAGTACTGTCAGGTTGAGGATTTGAGATGACAACATCATGAAACATATCAAGTGCCTCATTAATGTGTGAGAGAGCTTGAAAAGGGAATATTGTTTCATGGAAAATGACATCACGTGAGATGAAGAACTTTCTGGTTTGAAGGTTGTACAACTTGTATCCCTTGTAACCTAAAGGGTAGCCCATGAATATAGCAGGTACTGCTCTGGGGGAAAATTTATTCCTGACATGTAATGGAGTGGATGCAAAACAAAGACATCCAAATACCTTGAAGGCATCATAAAGAGGTTCCTTGCTGTAAAGAATCTGATAAGGGGATTGGTTTTTAAGGAGTGGGGATGGGGTTCTGTTAATGAGGAAAACTGCAGTGACTATGCACTCACCCCAGAACCTCAAAGGAATATTGGACTGAAACATTAAGGCTCTGGCCACATTCAACAAATGTTGATGCTTCCTTTCAACTACCGAATTCTGCTCAGGTCTATAGGGACAAGAAAACTGATGAATAATCCTTTCTTTTTGCAAAAAAGTGGTCAAAGCCAACTCCTTTGCATTGTCTGTTCGTATCTGTTTGATAATCTTGCCAAATTGAGTTTTAATCATAACAAAAAAAATTGATAATGGCAGTTGTAGCTTCTGACTTATGCTTGAGTAGATAAAGCCAAGTGAACCGTGTGCAGTCATCAACAATTGTGAGGAAGTAATTCTTACCATCATGAGTGGGATGATGATAAGGGCCCCATATGTCACAGTGCACGAGATCAAAAGAATTAGTGGACATATTTTTTGAATAAGTGAAAGATAATCTTCTAAGCTTAGAAAGGGGACAAACTTGACAAGTATTTGAAGAATAATGCATTGGATATGAAAAAGGAATTTTATTACTGATGAATTTTAACACTTTATCAGACAAATGACCTAATCTTGCATGCCACAAGTGAGCATGACTGGGATTATGAACTTCCGAAATACAATTGGAAGAATTGAAAGAAAGAACACTAAATTGAGTGTTTACAATTGAATTCTGTGAAGAATTTTGAACAACATGGACTTTTCCTATATCAGCAACAACTTGTTGATTGCCCAAGGTGGCTTGATAGATGTATAAGCCTTCACACAGATCACCCCTGTCAATCATCCTCGATCTTTTGGGATCCTGGATTTGGAAGGAATCATTGTGGGAAGTAACAGTTAATAAAGAATGTTTCAACAAGGCAGTGACTAATATGAGATTGACATGAAAATCTGGTATATAAAGGACTTTATTTAATATGAGATCAGGTGACAATTTGACTATGCCAACAGCAGAAACTGAAACTTGTGAATTATTTGGAAGAGTAACAAAATGATTACTCAAATGTTTGTAAGAAGTAAAGAATTTTAAAGAGTGACAAACGTGGGAAGTTGCTCCAGAATCAATGATCCAAGAGTCAGAATTGACAACTGAATGTTTATTAACAATAGAAAGAATCATACCAGTAGGGATTATTCTTCAGAAGTGTCCACATCAGGAATTGCAGCTTGTGACAACTGATTCTGAAGCAAATGAATTAATTGCTGATACTGCTGTGAAGACATTTCCAGAGGATGTTCCATGGATTGATTCTGATTAACATTGGAAAGTTGATTCACATTGCCTGCTTGTCTGCTTTTCTTGTATCCTGGCGTGTACCCTGGTGGATAACCATGTAGCTTGTAACATTTGTCTTTCGTGTGTCCAAGAAGGCCACAATGAGCACACATTGGTCTATCTTTCTTGGCAAATCTTTGCTTGCCATCAGAATTATTCCTAGAGTACGAGCCATCAGAATTGTTTCTTGAGTTTGAGTGCGTGACTGCATAGGCAGCTTGAACATCAGAATGAGTCAACAGATTTCCAATTTCCCTTTGCTTCTCTTCTTGAACAACCAAAGAAAAAACTTTATTCATTGGGGGAAAAGGATCCATTAAGAGGATTTGTCCTCTGACATGTGAAAAAGAATCATTTAACCCCATTAGGAAACATAGCACATGTTCCTGGAGCAGGTGTTCAACAACTGATCTTGCACCTCCACAAGTGCAGTTACAATTTGGATGATATTCCCCAAGTTCTTCCCAGATTCCTTTGAGCTTGGTAAAATATTGTCCCACCGTCATTGAGCCTTGAGAAAGATTAACCAATTCTTTCTTAAGTTGGAAAATTCTAGGGCCATTCTGTTGCTGGTACCGTTCTTGTTTGCAGCAATGGCAGAATAGATCACACTTGCAATGATCTCTTTGGACACCGAGTTTAGCAACCAAGAAGCAACAATGTTATTATTCCTTTCCCAAGCCAATGAAAGTTGAATGTTACTTGCCTCAGGGACCTGGATTGATCCATCTACAAAGCCAAGCTTGTTCTTGGCCAGCAATGCCATGCGCATGGCTCTATGCCATGAATTGTAATTGTCGCCTGTAAGCACCAGCGAGACTATATTCAGCCCTGGTGAATCTGAAGGATGAAGGAACATTGGATTTAAAGCGTCATCAATGGAGGGATTCGCCATCAATGAGTCGAGAGAAAAAAAAAAGAATGAAGATGATATAATTGATCTTCAATGAACAGAAACAGAAGAGCAAGATTGATCTGATACCATATTAAACCAGAGATGATCAGAGAGAAAACATAACAAATGTGAAGAGTGTTTTCATATTTTCTGAATGAATGATTTACACAATACATCAGTAATATATAAAGCACCTAAAGCTTACGTGTAAATAAACTACAACCAATCAGGTTTAAGCTATAATAACTGACTCTAACTAAACTCTAACTGAATCTGTTATTTGATTTCCTATACAAGCTGTCTAATACTCATTTAAGATAATCTGCTCAAGCCCATATGTATCTTGTGCTAGCAAACCTTATCCTTCAATTCAATTGGACATTACCTGGTGGATCACCTTTGAACATGTCGGAAATGGCTGGATTGACAATCCATAAAAATAGATATAAAAAATCTAAAAAAGTATAAATAGCTCTATAATAAGGAGACTCACAATCTTCAAGACGATCATGACAAATACATGGGTTTTATGTTTTCATTTATCCAACTGGAAGTAGAGAAAATCAGAGAAAGCCAGAAAAGAAATTATTATTTTCTTGCTGAGCTCCAATACTACTTACTGTTGGAATTGTATCATGATGCTCAATCTGAAAGTCAATTAAGTATTGAATATATTCATTAATAATTATTATATTTTTTTTAATACTTTAGTTATGATTTTAAATTTGAATACAAAATTTAAAAATTTTAAATATAATCTTAATACCACTCTACCATATGTCGTATTATCCATTATTTTCATCTCTACTTTTAAATTTTCAGTTTAAAAAAATATATAATTGACTAACATCCCTAAAAACTAAAATATATATAAATCTACCATGTTTACCACTTTGTCCTTGATATTTTAAAAATTATGATCCGTACTACTTGGTAGGAAATATTATAACACTATTATTTACTTGTCTACCTTAAAAGTAATCAATGTTCATATTTTTCAAAGAGTTTGGTCAAAGCAAGGAAAAATAAATATTTTTTATTTGAAAAAAAAAAATAGTCTGGTCATAGTTAGAAAACAAAAATAAACCAATATATGAAAAATCAACTTTATTTGCTTTTAGGAGAAAATACATAAGATTAGTTTAATGCTAAGTATTGTTTAAATATGGCATTAAAATTATACATTTGAACTCTTGGAAGTGCCAAACCAACTTCAATTCCACCTTCTTCATCTTTGATCTTTGAAAGTGATATGCTTCATGGTCTATCCACATGGACAACTTCAGTCTTCTTGAGCTTCCCCAACCCAAAATCAATTCTATAGACACCAAATTTTGGGTAGGCAGCTACTATCATTACTTCTTGCCCTAATTTCCTTATTTCTTCATTAATCATCATCCAATTTTCTGCACCTTTGAGAGCTCCACCTTCCAATTATTTAACTTTGGTTCCAATAGCTTTCACTGCTTGAACTAACCCTAACTCTCCCACTAGCTCCTTCCGCTTAAGTGGTACAAGAAAAATCATTATGCAATTCCCAAAATATCTTTCGGGTATTGAAAATTCATAACGATTTCTACAATCTGCTGAAAATACACAGTGACAGAGTTCGTCATCATCTGATAAATTAACCATTATATCTTGTGATTTAAGCAAACAAACCCAAACCAAATAACAAACTACCACAAAAGTTGATACATGTGTAGAGGCTAACTCATTTTTGTATTGGTCGTAAACCCAACTCTTTAGGTTTTGAATTGGGCTCCACCTAATATAATGGTGGCTGGAAGTCAAGTTACACCCACACCAGCAAGAACATGGACAAGTAACAAGAACGTGGCAGGTTCATGACATCTTCCCCCAGCCGGAAAAAGGTACCTGTCCTCAAGCAAAGCTATGTAGGGAAATCTGCAGAAAAAAATCATAATTTATTCGCTTAATTTGTCTTTTTATCTGTGTTTTTTCTTCCTTTTAGCTGACATTCAATGGTGGATCTTCCTTCATGTGCTATGTTTTCTTCCCAGGTCCGTCCACTATTCCAAATGTATTGTGGGATTGAATAATGTTATTTACATACTACGAAATGCCATGTTGTAACACACTAATACAAGTGATAATTTGATATGATACAATTTTTGTTTTAATGACTTGCTTAAGTTTTTCTTTTTGTATGTCTTGGATTCTACTACTTTAGTTAGTGTGACACTATATAGTAAGTGAAAACCAATTATGTTTGGGATTATTCTTTTCACTGAATATGTCAAATTCATATGTAAAATTGGATTGCATATGTTTTTCTTTTTTCGAGTTTTTATGAGTTCAATAATTTCAACTAACATATATCAATAAAAATATTATTTGTCTTCAAAAATCCGGTGGGATCAAGACACTCCAATAATGGATGAAGTGACATTCAGTGTATCATCTAACTTCTGTGCAGATTCTCAAAGTGATGGAATGATGCATATTTTGGGTCGCTCCATCTCAAAATGGAGGCACTCAACAAATCCCTCTAGATTTGGATGGAGCGACTAAATAGTTTACTTTTGCCTATATCTTAAAAATCCAAAACATTGGTTCGAGTAAATAACTTTAAAATATTGGTAGTTTGGTATTTTGTGGTCTAAATATGATTATTAAGGTGAAGAAGCCATCTAATCATCTAAATTTAGCTATTATCATCACACAGGGCCTGATCTTGAGGCACACCCTTGAACCAACCACTACCATAAAGCAAAGATTTGACATAGTCCTCAAACCTTGATGGGCTATAAATTGCTTTCGTAATCCTATATCAAAGGTACCACCCGAGCAATATTCACACAAATTTGAGCGAAAGATGGCGGAAATGGGTTTGTCGGGGTTATCAGGCGATCTTTGTTGAGGCGTTTCCAAGCATCTGAAAGCTTTTGATTTACAAGTTGTACTGTCTGTTCAGCTGAAACTTCTGGGTGGTCCTTCATGTAGCACTTCAAATAGGACCAATCTTTTACATCTTGGTTGTCATTCTGCATTAATTGAAAGTTAAAATTAAACAATGTATCCACAAAACTATAGATACCCTGTCTTCTAATTTGGGATATTTAAAGTGGAGACAATAGTTGTTTCCTAATTACGAGGATGTTTGATCCTGCAGGTATTTTCACCACACCACACAGTATGTGAAATACTACAATTTATTAAGATTTCAAGATCTTCCCATTTTTTTATGACAATTAAAAATCATTTAAAATATAGAAGATACCTAATCGTTGAACCTAATTCGTAGGTGTCATATACATTCTCACGATGCAAATATTTTAGATGTATACATCTAATACGTCGGAGTATCTTATATATAATGTTACAAAAGCTTTCAGGTATATCAAATTATTTAATTTGCTCAGTTCTAGAACTTGGGAAATTTTTTTTTCTCTAAGTTACCTTAATTGCTTCCAAATCATCATGCAGGCGAAGGATAGAGGCTGTTGAAGATATTACGCATGGAAACCCATCCATAAGAGACACAGTTTTCTTGTTAATACCCTCACCCATGAGAGAGAATGCGTGCACAATCAACATTTGAATCCCTGAACTGAGAATCCCATTCTTTAAGTAGTCCTCAGCCTCTGGAAAATTCCCTGAACCAAACCATTTGGCTTCAACCAGGAAAGCATTGCACAGTGTCTTCCACTGTACCAAGAAAGCTTAAAAATCTCATACAAACACAATACATAAAATATGTTTTGAATTTACACGAGATTTTACCGATTTAATTAAGATGTCTCTAGGGTTCCATCCATGTTTTATTTGGACCTTGAGGGCAAACTCATTAGTAGTGTCATAAAGAGCCTTGAAAGAAGCTTTCATGTAGTCTGGTAATTGCTCCATTGCTTCCAAGTCCCATCTGCATCCAAAGATATTTTTCCTAATTGATAAGAGATGTCTACATAAGCATAATGTACATAATGAATGTTGGTACCTGTTGATAGCATCTGTAAAGAGAGTGAGTTCATCAATTGTTCCATAAATATCAAAAATATCATCAATTATGTAACCAAGTGACCAAGGTTTTGTGAGCTCAATCCTTTCCACCGAAAAACATGGAGCCGGGAGCCATGCCGTTGTGCACATGTGCCATTTAATTGGTTCATTTCTAGCAAACTTCAAGTCCTTGGCCAAACCTAGTTCTTCCATCCACCTACGGTTGAAATTATAGCAGTTTGAGAAATAGAAAAAACTAAAATGTATTTTTTGTTCATAAATTATTTCTCAAATATCATTCTAGTCCATGATTTATTTTTTGTATTACTTTAATCCTCAAATAATCATTTTGTCCGCCAAATCAATCCTCTGTAGCACCAAAAGTGATTACTTAAAAGATTGATTTAGCAAACAAAGTAATTACTCAAAGACTAAAGTAATATAAAAAATAAATCAGAGACTATAGTGATATTTAAAAAATAATTCAAAGTCGGAAAATATATTTAACTCAATAAACTTTTCAAAACCAAATATAATTTTCTTTTGAGAAAACTCACCTAGAAACTGCAGAAATTTCCTCCAATTGCAAGGAACTCATGATATGGGTATCTAGTTTGGATAGCTCTTGTAAAGAACTTGTCCATCCTGAAGTTTTCAATTGTGGCCTTGTGGGCATGAATTTTGTCAAACTTTTGTGAATAGGATACTGCAGTGTGTTTGCAATTGCTTTGGCTTGAGGATGGTCAGGAAATCTTGACATCCATGCATTAAGAAGCTGGCGGCTTAGGTTTCCAGCTTCATCAAGAAAATTTTCTCCTTCAATGCTTAATTGTGAGGCTTCAAACAAGCCAGTCAATCCCTCTGTGTCTCCCCAGAATTTCTGTTTGACTTTTCCTTCATTGTCCATGAAGTTGTCAAACACGTCTGAGATAGGCATTAATAGGCATGCCCACCATGATCAGTACAGGGCAATTAATGAGATTGAAAGTGTTAGCATATTGTAAGTTCGAAAAATCAAATTGCTTTTCCTGAATATCTTATAACAAAACAACCATTCATCACCAAATTTTCTTCAAGTGTTAGGTGAAAAAACTTAGTTAGAAATACTAGTTACACACCACATATAATTTCACACTAAACAATTTATCTAAGAAATTAAAAAAAATAATAAAATGGATCCAAAAAAATTCGAATTATGATAATTAATTATACTAATTTAAAATAATATGCACGTATCATTAATCTCCTACCTCAAATATTCCTTCAAAATTCTTAAGACTTAAAAGCATGATAATTGATAAAAATGGCATGACTTTAACATGTGACCATTCTCATGGTCATGACACCACTAATTAATGTCAAGTCAAAAGTTAGGCTAAATGACATAGATAATTCATTTGTTCAATTTACATATTTCAATATCATTTGAACTTATTTACCTCAATACCCTAATTGTAAATATTTTAATATTTATTAATATTTAATTTAAACTTTAGGATATAATATAAAACTAAAACAATGTAAAAATGTGATATATGACTTATGTCATATTTCGGTGCAGTAGCTTAAAACTCCCCAACCAATTCTGCATGATTGCACCCAATCCACACAATTTTCCAAAAAAAAAAAAAAAAAANAAAAAAAAAAAAAAAAAAAAAAAACTTAGAATGAGTAATTCTAAAATATTGACTTTTCTTTAGATCTTGAAAGGGAGATTATTGAATATTATTCTTGATCATCATATAGACTCACGTGTTAAGAAAGGTAACCAAGTAAGGAATTAATGGCATTTAGTCACAAAGTGAAAAAATGTTGTACGTTTAAAATTGTCGAAGTATAAAGAATCTTACTTGTATACAAAAAAATTTAAGTGGGCAAGTGTGATTCAGTTGAAGTTTAAATGGGTTATGTTAAATTTCAAATGTTATGATGTAGACATAATAAGTTTAGTGAACACCCAGTGGGTAAAACCTTATATTTTAATATGGGCAGAGAAAATTTAGTTAGGTGTTTTTAGCCATTTTAGTAATGATTTTAGAATTTGAGTTAGTCCTTCGTATATTTGCAATACATTTGGTGCTTGTTTGGTGTTACACCCAACTTCTATGAGAAGTAACCTTGGAATTGATGACTGTATAACATAATTATTGCCTTCACAGAGAAAGACAAACTTACTCGCATGAACCCAATACCCTTCTTGTCTCAACAAACGAAACTGAAGTGCAACTTCAGAAAGCTCATGATCATTGTTGCCACAATAGCTTTGAGAGCCAAACATCAGTGGCTGCCTCTGCAGAACAGCATGAATCTCCTCTTCAAAGTGGTAGTCAATCCCCAACCGTTGGATAGAATCAATCATATATAAACCTTCAATAGCATTTTGCTTTACAATGTTACCCAGGATGTGCTTAACTTCCTTCAAAGCTTTTGCATGTCTGATATGAACATCATCGACGTCCTACAAAATCAATTAATAAGGTCAGCTACAAGAAGTCTGAAATTTTTGTATAAGAATGAGAGAGAGAGAGAGAGAGGCCCTTACGTTGTGGTTTCTATTTTGTTTTGAGACAACAGTAAAATAGATTTTATTTTGCGAACAACTATATCCATTTTTTGATAGAAATTTGGTTCTTTGCATATTAGAGATCTTGGATGCAAAAAATGGTGACTGTTTGGTGGAAGAAATTGAAAGTAAAGGGTGACACGAAGCCATTGAAAGTAATAAGTAATAAGAAGGGTTCTAGTAATAAAAAGCTTGAAGATGATGGAGAAATTATAAGAGTAGCAAGCTATGTAACCCTATTTATGGAGTTTTGCAGGGGAGCTCTAGGGGTGAGCGTAAACTACTGGACCGCAATTAACCGACCAAACCAAAGCCAAAAAACACATCATAGTCGGTTCGATTCAAAAGTTAAGATCGGATGATAAAGGAGATTTCAATATTTATATCATACGTCATATAACATAAAAATATTTAATGTGTAAATAATATATATCTAATAAAATAAAAAATTTATATATACTTATTACTATGACGTACTCGGCTATCATTAAATCTCCGTAATTTTTAAGAAAATCGGTTTGGATGGTCAAGATGAGTTATGGATTTTGCAATTCCACAGTAAGTGAGACAGATCGAAAGCACTACATAAATCTTTTTTCTTCTTCATTGATTCCAAGTAACCGACATCATCTCTCCATCTTTATCATTTTTCAGTTTTCAAATACCTTTTATTTATGGAGGTTTCATAGATGTTTTTTATATTTATGTAGTATGTTATACTACATGAGAATAATTAATATATAAATAACTTGTGTACAAGTTAATTATTTTTAAGTTTATTTGAAAAAATAAGATAAATTATATTTATATCCAATAAGATATAAACATTACATATACTTGTTATGTTAGTATAATATGACATAGTCATATTGTATTAACAGATAGTAAACAATAACTCTGGTATCTTATATTCTCTCTTCACTTTGGCTTTTTGTGGATAGGATAGTACATCAATTATTAAAGTTTTTGGGGCGACTGATAACCACATGTGAAGATAGTACATCAATTATTAAAGTTTTAAAGTTTTAGGGGCGACTGATAACCACTTGTGAAGATAGTACATCAATTATTAAAGTTTTAGGGGCGACTGATAACCACTTGTGAAGATAGTACATCAATTATTAAAGTTCTAAACAAAAGTGATAAGTTAGAGAATGAACGTATTCCTAAACATTTAAAAATTATCTGTCCTAATTAAAACACTTTGAATCTTCTTCTTATGACTCTAAAATTGGTTCATTAATTTAAGACTGAATCCAACTTGAATGGGGCATTGTGCAGTCATTTTAAATGTGCTCAAATAGTAGGTTGTTTTCTTCATAAGACAAATCAAGACAATTTTTATTTTTTTTTATCGATCTGATTTCAGCAAATTGAGCACGGGTAGCCTGTTATCTTCATACGAAAAAGTGTATGAACATCATGCTAGAATATTTTTTTGCTAAAGATAAGATATATTATATAGAGTAGTCTAATATAAAAACAACTCAAAATCATGTCAATATGTCAGCCTCATTGTCAAAAATAATAATGTTGTCCCCTTCGTCTCACGTTATTCTCCTTCTTAGAACCCAAACCCAGGCGCCAACATTGGCAGTGCAATCACTCACCTTCGTCTAGTTCTAGAGGCTTTCATCATCTTATACACCCTTTTTTTATCCCTCTTTTTTTTCAAGTATTTTTTGTTTATAATTGACAATTTCCCAAGTAAGATTCGTAGATTCCTTTCTGTAACTTGTCAGTTGTCATAATCCATACAAATCACTGACTCAATAAGTTTTTGGATCAACAACCACTTCCATGAAATCAGAGAATTGAAGAACACAAACCATTTACTAAATATGATTCATCGTCTCCATATAGTTTATTAATGAAGTCAAATCCTGCATCTTATTCATCTTGCTTCTTACGCAAAACTGGTGCAAAACAGAACAAGGAAATAAAAAATAGAAAAATTTAAGAATCAATCTTTTTGTTGCTTTGTTTGACCAACTTCATTATAGGATTCGAGTCTTCACAACTGAATTGTTCAGATCATATACGCAATCTTCAATATTAATTACTCCTGCTGCCGACTTTTGTTACATTTTTCAATTGAATAGTGTGTTTAATAGCTTGTTAATTGAACAATCCGCAGTACTAATTGACTTGGGAGAATTGCCGACAACTATGTTACTGACATTAAGTCTCTGCATGGCCAAAAAGCAAAAAGAAATTAAGTGTCTGCATCATTTGATGGTCCAAATTTTCTAATGAACTTGCTATGTGTGAAAGCAAAAAGAACAGAAACACCTAGAAAGTATTCGTTATAATTATTCTGTAAGACACGGCCATTAGTTGAGGATGGACATGGCCGTGTCATTATCAAAGCTACCCGTGTTATTGTCACAGAAAGATTGGAATTATTGAAGAAAGGACACGGGCTTGTTATGGAGAAGAACACGGGCGAGTTATCAAGTTATTGTTGAGTAGTCGGTTAACAAGTTAGTTAGACTTAGTTAGTCTTGTTTATGCTTAACTGTATTCCAAACTTGTAGAGGAAGCCTCACTCATAGGCTCTATATATATACATTGATGTAACTGATTTTATTATTCAATATAATCATTTTCTGCAAATCCTTTTCCTCTCTCTCTCTCTCTTGTTCTCAATCTTCCTCTTCGAAGAACTTCCTCTGTTCAACTCTGATTTCAGAAAGCCTTATCTTCTTGGCATTCAGATGACTTGTAAATAAGTTTCTGTTTGGTTGACCACCATCTTTTCGTCTTCGTCCATTTCACCCTTTGCTGCTTTTATTTATTTATTTACTAGAATGGACTTTTGCCATTAAACTTCTAAACGATCCCACAAAAATGGTAGACGCTCTCTGGCCATCTAAAGCACAAAGCTGAAATAAAGAGTGCAGCATTAGAAGTTTAGTTGAGATGAAGGCCTTTCTTGAGGAAAGGAATGAGAAGGGAAAAGGGTCCAAGACACAACAGCATGCATGAGAAGCAAGTGATGATGGAAATTGTGAATGGTGCACTTTATAGGTTGAAGGAAGCAGAGGATATAGGGTTGTGGATTAAGGATATTGAGAAGCAGGTATTGAACCAGAAGAGATTGAAAAATGATCAAGAAGAATCAAAGAGAGAACTGATCAAATGTGAAAATGAATATCATTTGTATTACTAAATTGATGAAATACAGAATACATCAGCAATATATATACACCTATGGCTGACGTGTAAGAGAATCTACAACCAATCAGATTTAAGCTTAAGATAACTAATTCTAACTGAATCAGTTATTTGACTTGTGGTGCACATGGGGTGCACATGCACATAACTAACTTACTAGCTGGAACTAACTTCCTATACAAGCTGTCTAATACTCCCCCTCAAGGTGAGAGATAGATGTCTAATACTCCCATCTTGGACAAGAGATAACGGAACTGAGTGGCAGGAATGGCTTTGGTTAACAAATCAGCGAGCTGGTGTTGAGAGGTGACATGGACGAGTTTGAGAAAACCAGAATGAACATGTTCACGAATGAAGTGACAGTCAATGTCCACATGTTTAGACCTTTCATGAGACATGGGATTGGAAGCCAAATGAATGGCAGATTGATTATCACAAAACACCATGACAGAAGGAACTTGGAGCTCAAAAATTCTGCAGAGTTGTCTGAGCCACAGGAGCTCACTGGTGACATTAGCCAAGGCACGATATTCAGCCTCCGCAGAGGACCTAGAGACAGTAGGTTGCCGCTTTGATTTCCAAGTGATTGGAGAATGACCAATGAAAACACAGTAACTCGTGGTTGATCTCCTTGTATCAACACAACTCCCCCAATCAGCATCAGCAAAGGCTGTGATTTTTAGGGAGGAAGAGGCAGAGAAGAAAATGCCTTGACCTGGGCAGGACTTGAGATATTGCAGGAGATGGTGGACTGCATTCAAGTGTGGAGTGCGAGGACAAGACATATATTGACTGAGCTTATTAACAGTGTAGCTAATGTCAGGCCTGGATATGGTGAGGTACATGAGACGGCCAATTAACCTCCTATACAAAGAGGCATCTAGTAGCAAGTCACCATCTGTCTTGTTGAGTTTTAAGTGAGGGTCCATGGGAATTTGAACTGGTTTGGAGGCTGAAAAACCAGTATCTTCCAATAGTTGCAGTGTGTATTTCCTCTGAGAGAGAGATATGCCTTTGACAGAGTGAGCAATCTCCAAGCCAAGAAAATATTTCAAATCACCAAGCACCTTTAACTTAAATAACTTCTGTAGTAGGAGTTGGATACGATGGACATGCTTGGCAGAGGGGCCTGCAAGAATTATGTCATCGACATAGACAAGGAGAAGGACCAGTGTGTCACCTTTGCCAATGGTAAACAAGGAATAATCAATATGAGATTGGGAGAAACCATTGTGAATCAAGGTGGTAGAGAACTTTTGAAACCACTGTCTTGAGGCTTGGCGAAGTCCATATAGGGATTTGTTAAGTTTGCACACCATGTGCTCCCCCTTAGCTTGATAACCCAAAGGCAACTGCATATAGACTTCCTCAAAGAGATCCCCATTGAGGAAGGCATTATCCACATCGAGCTGAAGCATGGTCCACTGTTTGACAGCTGCAACTGAGAGCAATAATCTGACAGTAGTGATTTTGGCCACAGGGGAAAAGGTGTCCAGAAAGTCAATGCCAGCCTGCTGTGTATAACCCTTGGCAACCAGCCTAGCTTTATATCTGTCTAGGTGACCATTGGCCTGATATTTGACTTTATAGAGCCATCTGCAACCTATAATACGTCTGTCTTTAGGGAGAGGAACTACTGTCCAAGTATTGTTAGCTTCAAGGGCATTTAATTCCTCTTGCATGGCTGCCCTCCACTCAGGAAACTTGATGGCCTGATGGTAAAACTGAGGCTCATAGATGTTGGTCATGTGCAGGATGTAGTCTTTGTAGGAAGGGGATAATCTGTCATAAGTGACCACCTTCTGAATTGGATAAGGGATGATGGTATCTGCGAGTGAACAGACATAATCCTGTAAATAAGAGGGATTTCTGACTGTTCTACTCGTTCTTCGAGGGTGTGCAACCTCAGGGAGTGTGACAGGAGCAGGAGCTGAGACTGAAGCATCAGTGTGAACAATAGGAGCAGCAGGACTAGGAGAAGTTGTGACTAAAGGAGCAGGAGGAACAATAGGAGCAGTCTGGCTGTCAGGTTGAGGGTTGGGGATGACCACATCATGGAACATATCAGGTGTCTCAGTAGTGTGTGGTAGAGCTTGAAAGGGGAAGACAGTTTCATGGAAAGTGACATCACGGGAAATGAAAAACTGTCTAGTTTGAATGTTGTACAATCTGTAGCCCTTGTATCCTAAAGGGTATCCCATGAATATAGCAGGTATTGCTCTGGGGGAAAATTTATTCCTGACATGGAATGGGGTGGAAGCAAAGCAAAGACAGCCAAAGACCTTGAAGGCATCATACACAGGTTCCTTGTTGTAAAGAAGCTGATAAGGAGATTGATGCTTGAGGAGGGGGGATGGGGTTCTGTTAATGAGGAAAACTGCAGTGGCTATGCACTCACCCCAGAATTTCAAAGGGATATTGGACTGGAACATTAAGGCTCGTGCCACATTTAACAAGTGTTGATGCTTTCGTTCAACCACTGAATTCTGCTCAGGTCGATATGGACAAGAAAACTGGTGAAGAATTCCTTCTTTTTGTAAAAAAGTGGTCAAAGCCAACTCTTTGGCATTATCTGTCCTGATCTGTTTGATAGTCTTACCAAATTGAGTTTTAACCATAGCAAAGAAAGTGATAATGGAATTGGTAGCTTCTGACTTATGCTTGAGTAGATAAAGCCAAGTGAACCTTGTGCAATCATCAACAATGGTAAGGAAATATTGCTGACCAGCATGGGTGGGATGGTGAAAGGGACCCCAGATGTCACAGTGAATGAGATCAAATGAATGAGGAGACATATTGTGTGAGGAAATGAATGATAATCTGCGAAGCTTGGAAAGGGGACAAACTTGACAAGTGTGTGAAGAATAATGCAGTGGAAAGGAAAAAGGAATTTTATTACTGATGAGTTTCAACACTTTATCAGACAAATGTCCTAAACGTGCATGCCATAAGTGAGCATTGCAATTTGAAGAATTAGAAACAAAAACATTAGAGTGACTGTTTACAATGGAATTGTGAGCAGGCTCTTGAACAGCAAGTATCCTGTCTATATCAGCACCAACTTGTTGAAATTCCAAAGGCATGTGATAGATGTATAAGCCTTCACACAGATCACCCCTGCCAATCATCCTCGATCTTTTGGGATCCTGGATTTGGAAGGAATCATTGTGGAAAGTAATAGTTAAAGAAGAATGTTTCAACAAGGTAGTGACTGATATGAGATTGACATGAAAATCTGGTATATATAGGACATTATGCAGTATGAGATTAGGTGACAATGTGACAGTGCCAATGGCAGAAACTGAGACTTGTGATCTGTTTGGAAGTGTAACAAAATGATTACGCAAATACTTGTAAGAATTGAAGAATTTTAGAGAATGACAAACGTGTGAGGTGGCTCCAGAATCAATGATCCAAGAGCTGGAATTAACAATTGAATTATCATTAACAATGGAAAGAATCATACCAGTGGGGATTGATTCATTTGAAGTGTCCACATCAGGGATCACAGCCTGTGACAACTGGTTCTGAAGTAAATGAATCAATTGCTGGTACTGCTGTGATGACATTTCCAGAGAAGAATCCATTGATTGATTCTGATTGACAGGGGAAAGCTGATTCACATTGCCTGCCTGTCTGCCTTTTTTGTATCCTGGAGTATACCCTGGTGGGTAGCCATGAAGCTTGTAACATTTATCTTTTGTGTGACCAAGAAGACCACAGTGAGCACACATTGGTCGATCTTTCTTGATGAATCTTTGTTTTCCATCAGGATTGTTTCTGCCATGTGTGACTGCATAGGTAGCTTGGACATCAGGAGGAGTTAACAAATTTCCAACTTCCCTTTGCTTCTCTTCTTGAACAATCAGAGAAAAAACTTTATTTATTGGAGGCAAAGGATCCATTAAGAGAAGTTGCCCTCTGATATGGGAAAAAGAATCGTTTAACCCCATTAAGAAACATAATACATGTTCTTGGAGTAGGTGCTCAACAACTGGCCTTGCACCTCCACAAGTGCAGTTGCAAGTTGGACGATATTCTCCAAGTTCTTCCCAGATTCCTTTGAGTTTGGTGAAATACTGTCCCACTGTCATTGAGCCCTGGGAAAGATTAACCAATTCTTTCTTCAGTTGGAAAATTCGAGGGCCATTCTGTTGCTGGTACCTTTCTTGAAGATCCTTCCAAATGTCTGCAGCTGTGGCAGAATAGATCACACTGGCAGTGATCTCCTTGGACACCGAGTTCAATAGCCAAGAAGCAACTATGTTATTATTTCTATTCCATGCCAATGAGAGTTGAACATCACTGGCCTCAGGGACCTGGATTGATCCATCGACGAAGCCAATCTTATTCTTGGCCAGCAATGCCATGCGCATGGCTCTGCACCAGGAATTGTAATTGTCACCTGTAAGCACCTGGGAGACGAGATGCAGCCCTGGTGAATCTGAAGGATGGAGATACATTGGATTTGAAGCATCATCAATGGAGGAATTCGCCATCAATGAGTGTTAAAAAGAAAAAAAAAATGATGAAGATGATAGAATTTATCTTCAATTTGCAGAAACGGAAGAGCAGTTCTGCTTTGATACCATATTGAACCAGAAGAGATTGAAAAATGATCAAGAAGAATCAAAGAGAGAACTGATCAAATGTGAAAATGAATATCATTTGTATTACTAAATTGATGAAATATAGAATACATCAGCAATATATATACACCTATGGCTGACGTGTAAGAGAATCTACAACCAATCAGATTTAAGCTTAAGATAACTAATTCTAACTGAATCAGTTATTTGACTTGTGGTGCACATGGGGTGCACATGCACATAACTAACTTACTAGCTGGAACTAACTTCCTATACAAGCTGTCTAATAGCAGGAGGAAGCCAAGTTGGGGGATTCCATTTCCATTATGGTTGACGCAAATGAAATTGAGAGATTGCTTTCTCAATCCTCATTGTTTACATCGTTTGCCTTTGTTTTCCGTTTTTACTTTTAAATTTTGACTTAATAATTAGAGTAATTTGTTAAGAAAAGGTGATTACCAATAAAAAAAATATTTTTTAGTGGTACATAAACTATTTTTGTTATTTATTGGATGGCTAATTAATAGAGAGATCGAATTTACAACTTTTATGTAAATAAGAGGATCAAATTATTTAATTTTAAAATAAATAGATCAAAACGTTTATTTTACAAAATAAAGGAATCAAAATACAATAAAACCTAAAATATAACATAGCATGAAGTCACTGCATGAGCTTCAATTGAACCAACACTGAACCACAGCCCACAACAAATGAAAAATGCACATAAGAATGTTCTAGCTGTGCTTTGGCCTCAGCGGTAGCGTACACGGCCACACGCATCCTTTTTCAATTTTTCATCTTGCCTTATTCATTAGTTAGTTGGCGGACTCTGTCCTACCTCACTCATATGGATGGAGTAAAAATAAAAAAAACAATTACTAAGATTTATTACAAAACGATTAATTTCTTATAAAATACATAAACAAAACGATTCAGAAAACATGCCAAAAAATAAATTTTTTATTTTGACCCTATTAAGTTTAAATTTTTCCAATAATTTGATGTGTGGCCCATATTAGGTGACTTAGTATTTTAAAATTTTTTGTAATGGTACAAAAATTAAAAATTCATTCTACTCTAAACTCTTAATAATTTTTATTTTTATTTTTATCTCACCCGTATAGGTGAGGTAGAATAGCAAACTCCTAGTTACAAAATTGCCCAGTGAGAAGGGTATAACAGTCAAATTATTTCCTTTCCTCTCTAGACCCCTAAATCGGGGGGACACAATTTAGAGGGTCCAAAGAGAATGCGGGGGTTAGATCCAGCTCTTGCTTCCTTTCCTTCTCAAATTCAATCTCCCAAACAAGTGTGGGGGCTCCCTCATTCCATTCTTTTACTTTCTTTTTCCCTAAAAATTAATTCCCAAACACACCTTAATAGATCCTCAACAGGCATGAACTCCTTTGAAATATCCTCCACCGAAATGGCTGGTAGTTCCGTCATATGTTACTTTTTTCTTTTTCTTTTTGGTTCAAGAAAAAATAAAGTGAGCTACTTTCAAAACCAGTTGAATAGGGAAGGTGATAAGAAAAAAGTGTCACTTCTTGCGTGACAAATTTGACATAGAAAGAAGAGAAAAGAAGAATGGCAAAAGTCCCTTCCGTTTTACTTAGAAATAGTAAAATTTTATTCTCCCCAATCTTCAACATGGAAACATAAGGGAATCAACTAAGCTGCACGATAAAATTTCATGAAATTTCATAAGTCCGTTTTTCCCATTGTTGACAAGTACAAAGGAACTATTCATCCCCCAAAGAACAGATTAAAAAATAAATAGAAATGGAAGCAAACAACTACATGCATGGGGACCAGAACATGCATCATGTAGCAAAACTGAAATTCGGTAGATAGTTAGATGGATAGATAGTAACGCAAGCAGACAACTACGTGCATGGGGACCAGAACATGCATCATGTAGCAAAACCTTATAGATAGATAATTATGAGTCCATTTATGGCCAAACACAAGAAGCAGCTCAAACCCTTCTTACAGAAAATGAAAGGAAAAAAGATAGAGATACAAAATCCAAAAAATGAAAAAAAAAAAAATGATATAGAGCTAATAACGATTTAAACCTTTTGAAATGCTTGTCTATATTTGTCTAGTGTTTTCTTCTGTGTGACCCTACCTTAACCCAATTAATGTTTATCTATATTTCAAGTTTTTCAAAACTACAAGATCTCTAGATTTGTCACTGCCTGCAGCTAACCACTGGTCCACTACCATAAAGCAAAGATTTCACAATTCACATAGTGCTCCAGCCTTGATGGGCTATTGCTTTCATAACTGTACATTAGAGGTACCATCCGAGCAGTATTCACACAAATTTTAGCAAAAAACAACGAAATTGGATTTGGAGTTATTGAGCATTCTTGGTTGAAACGTTTCCGTTGCATCTAGCTGAAATATATCAGATATAAATATATCACAAAGTGAAGCATATTGCTCAATTGTCAGAGCCGGTCTGTCTCTATATTAGCCTCTGAGCCTAAGCTCAATTAGGCACCAAGAAGCCACTGTTACAATGGTACATAGTCCTGTGTGGGAGACAATTTTCCCTCCCAAAGGCTACCCTTATCATTCCCCTAGTTCTCCCACCCCTAGAATTGTAGCATCAAAGATAAAAAGAAGACGACATTGATGGCTTATGGCATGTAACACAGTCTAGCAAGTTGGTTAGTTGACATTTAAATGATGGCCTCTTCTTCATGTTCTATGTTTTTGAAAAAAAAAAAAAATTGGGCCACAAGAATGGGCCACATTTGGACCGGGCTAAATGGGCCCTTTCTAAACAAGCTCATATAATGAATGATGTTAAATTTTAGAAGCTATCATATAAACATAGGCCGAAAAAAAATGTGTCTGTATAGGTGCAAACAAATGAACATAACTCATCACAAAATTGTCTTAGAAATTTGACTTGGAAAGGAGAAAAAAAAGAAGTGGAAGAAATTTGACTGCGCCTAGGCTGGGAATTTCACTTTGTCTTGGTTCTTGGCATCAACCAGGCCAATGTGTTCATGGTGTCTCTGGGCTTCTGATGGTTAATGCCAGACTCCTATTGCAGTCTTTTATAATATATGGAGCTCATTGAGTTATCGACAAGATTTCTCATTTCAGATTTTTGTGCAACCTAATCCTACATTATTGTTCACTATTATCTTCCCCAAAGTAGGTCATATATGTGTGCTACAACAACCATTCATGGTTACGAGTAGTAACTATTCACTGTTGTATGACATATCTCACCTTCTTTAATATGGGATAAATATTGTCTAGGATGGTGTAGTGAACCACTTAGCTTAGAAGTTGGTAGGCGTTGTTCCTAAGCCTGCAAAATTAGAAATAAAGCACAAATCAATATAGATAATAGAAAAACTAAATGCAACCAAATATGTGGCACTAGACTAAAATTTCCAACATTAGGTTTATCCATCCTCCATATAAGGTTGTCAAGGAAAGATGGTATGTATGTTTCTTAGCTCAAGAATATGTTGTTGCTTGTTTACTTAAAAAGAAAGTCACAACACACACACACAAGGAGAGAATGGAACGGGCCAGAGAAGGGAAGGGAGCATCACAGGCACTAAGCATTTGAGGTTTCACTACAGCAGCATTGTCTCTCTTTCTCTGGCGTAACTCACTAATCCCCGTCAAAGATTAGCATTAATTAATACTTGGTATTTTATCTTAATTGGTTATAATACCATGTGNTGGTATTTTATCTTAATTGGTTATAATACCATGTGAAATAAAATCTTATAGTTGTTTACATATATGCATGATGAATTAGTTCTTTAATGTTTCATGTTAGGTTGTTGGGTTGGTTCAGTTGGTAAGGATCGAATTACTTCACTTGTAAGGCCTAAGTTCAAATCTCACTACGAGTAGTCCCTTTTAGTAGCCAATTTATAAGTACTACTATAAATTTTCGTTGAGGTCTGTAGCATTCACTAACCTTAGAATGAGATAATCTCTCCTAACCCTAAACTTTTGTGCATAAAAAAAATGTTAGGTCATTAATTTTTCATTTTAATGGGTCAAATTTTGGGGAGACAACCTTGATTCCCTGCTTGCCTTATTTCTTTACTAGTCAGCATCCATCGTTCCGCACCTTTAGAATAGTTTTCATTGCTTAACCCAAACTCACCTGCTAGCTCCTTCATCCTAAGTGATACGTAGCAAAATGCTATACAATTTCTAAAGTACGTTTCAGGTATTAAAAATTTGTAACAATTTCTACAATCTGCCGTAAACATACAATGGAAAAGGTTGTCATTGCCTGAGTAGCTAACTATACTATCTTGTGATTTAACCAAGCAACCCAAATCAAAAAATAAATGAGGTTTCTCACATACTAACGTGATAACATTAGATGAGTGGTGATGTAAAAGCATTAACCTGGGCTCATTTATTTTTAAACGGTCAATATTAAATACTTTCACATCAATAATTATTAATACTATCACATTAAAGAGGTAACACATACCTCCCTATAAGTGAGAGCCACTCAAGATTACTAAAAAAGTTGATATAAGTGTAGTTGCTAACTCCTTTTTGTATCAATGAGAGACCCAATTATAATCAAATGGCATGTGGCTAAGTGATACTGAAGTCATCTTGACTCCTCAAAACTTATGAATTCGGTGTTTAAATCTAGAATAGTAGCTAGAATACCAAAATGTTGTTGATTTTGCTATCGGCAAGTATACCGAGTCACACAAGTAATATAATGATGAGTAGAGTATCGTTCCCACGAGAATTAAGGCTAGCAACTACCAATTTCACCAATAATGAAAATATTTTTTACTTGAAAAAAAAAAATAGTTTGGTCATAGTTAGAAAACAAAAATAAACCAATATATGAAAAATCAACTTTATTTGCTTTTAGGAGAAGATACATAAGATTAGTTTAATGCTAAGTATTGTTTAAATATGGCATTAAAATTATCCATTTGAACCTTTGGAAGTGCCAAACCAACTTCAATTCCACCTTCTTCATCTTTGCTCTCTGCAAGAGATATGATTCCTGGGATTTCAACATCAACCACTTCAGTCTTCTTCAGCTTCCCCACCTAAAATCAGTTTTATAAACACCAAATTTTGGGGAGGCACCCATTATCATCACTTGATGTCCCAATTCCGTTATTTCTTTAATAATCAGCATCCATTTTTCTGTACCTTTCAAAGGTCCTTCTTCCAATTCCTTAATTTTTGTTCCAATAGCTTTCATTGCTTGAACAAACCCAAATTTTCCCAATAGCTCCTTCCTCTTAAGTGGCACATAGCAAAACGCTAAGCAATTTCCAAAATACGTTAAGGGTATTGAAAATTCATAACGATTTCGGCAATCTGCCGAAAATATGCAGAAGCAGAGTTTATCATCACTTGAATAATTAATCATAATTTCTTCTGATTTAAGCAGGCAGACCCAAAACAAAGAACAAATTACCACAAAAGTAGATGTATGTGTTGCAGCTAACTCGTTTTTATATCGGTGGGAAACCCAAGTCTTTAGGTTTTAAATTTGGGTTTGGCTTAGTATAATTGTGGCCCGAACATAATCATTACAAATATGATTGTTAGGCTTTTTATCCATGCCTTGTTTGGATTTCAATTCCACCACTCTTTTAAGAAATTCTGCCCGAGCCCATATGTATCTTCAACTTCAACTCTTCTATGCAATGGCTCTGGCTCCTCAAGGGATCCTCCAGTTCTACAAATGGACGCCATGATTTCATAAAATGATGAAATGCACTTCCATCAGCAACTGCATGGTGAAAGATGACTCCTATACAGAATCCAGAGCAGGGTGAGAGTGTGACTTGAATAGCCATGAGAGGGAGTGCACGTGACCCATCCTCCAAGTCACATGCTGAGGGTAGCTCTGGTGTTAAGGGGTGCAAGTCCCTAATGTCTCGTGGGTAATCAGCGGCAATGCGGTTGAAATCAGCTGCAGATTCTACGACAGTGAACGAGACGGCGTCTCCTAACTGTACTATATCTGGGTGCAGCTCTACCAAATGTTTTGAAAATGACTTTAATTCAATTATTTGAGCCAAGTGAGCCAATGCTTTTATCATTAGGCCACAATACTTTATGCTATATGATAGGGTATTTCTACCATATACCATGGAGATCTCCATAGTTTTTTATATTGTTTTAGTTTTAAATTGTCTTATATTAATACAGTTAATA